>JALIRH010000012.1:14200000-14505000 GCA_023055505.1 Callipepla californica brunnescens | reverse complement strand
TGAGGCTTTGTCAGGTCCTGCTGCTTGAGGAATGACCAGCACATCCATCCCATGAAGACCCCTTTGGGCTATTTGTTATGCCTCTCACAATGAAAATTACAAAAGGATGCATTTAATAACAGTGCCACATTTTGAGCAGGGCAAAGTCACTTCCAGTCACTGGGAATCTTTCTGGGACTTCACCAGGCAGAGCAAACATCTGCGTGTCTGGGTGGAGCTCTATGGGAAACTTCTTTCTCAGCCCAGGAAAATGTTGGAGATTTCAGCCTTTTCCTGTTCTGGAGTCACGAGTGCTTTAGAGGATATCAGTGAGGGAGTTGCCAGGGATCAGGATACCTGAGGAGCATGCAAGCCCTTTGCAGTCAGAGCGATCCACTATGCTTCAGTAAGGGGACTCATCCCAACCTGCACTGAGTGTCCTGAATTGAGCCCTTCTCCTCTCGATCAACACATGCCACCCTCTTTTGAATAATTTTTTTCTTAGTTGATTTCCAAAAGAAATGTACTGAGAGAAAATCACTGAAGCAATGTGTTCACCCATTAAAAGAAAAGAAAATCCCTTTGAATATCTTTACACTGGACAGGAATGCTCACAACAGACACCTCCAGGCATACATTTACCGTGAAGTGGCAGACAGTGAGCTTTTTAGGCATCGGCTAGATGGATGCTGCTGGATTTTCCTCGCCACCGCTGGGGGGAGGCTGAGTGTTCTTTCCTGAATTGCCTGGCTGATGGGAAAAGAGCCCTATCGCATCAACGGAATGTTGAAGGCACTTCAAAAAGACTCAGATGTTTAACTATTGTGCTAGTGATCATACATTCACATTGGGCTGCAGGCCAAAAAAAAAAAAAAAAAAAGGAAGAGGGAAAGAGAGAAAAAAAAAAGCAAGAGTCTTGCAGCTGAAATGCTATAAAGTGCTGAATTTTACCTTAGAGCTAAACACTCTTCAGTGACAAATTTCAAAGGCCATATGTATGGTATTTTCATGAAAAGCGGAAGACTCTAAATTTCTTTGTTTAACTGGAAGCAATTTCCCTCCCCAAACACGAAGCCTCTGTAGTTCACCTCATTCATTGTGAAGCTACAAATTTTCCTTTTTTTTTTTTCCTAGCACAGTGAGATCTTGAATATAGAAGGGAGGGCACTAAAACCAAAGAAAAAGATATACTTGTTGAAATTACAACAGGAAGGTTTGAAAAGATGAAACAAAAAATATGCTGCCATCTTTGTTTCTAGGGCTACTTCAGGCACACTTGGAGAATAATAGAAGAGATATGAAGGTGATAAAGCTCTTTGCTGTTGTTTTGTTTTACTCCTGGTACAATGAAAGTGGAGACATATTCCAGTGGCCTTTCTGCTGTCAAATTAAAGCCTTAGTATAAATAAAATGGATTTTTTTTTCCATATAGAATCATAGAATCATCAAGGTTGGAAGGTTGGAAATGACTCTAAGATCATCTCGTCCAACCATCTACCTACCACCAATATTGCCCTGTCCCTCATGCCACATCTACATGAACAGTGTCTCTACCACCTCCCATGATGTCTTTTTCTGAGCTATGCTGTTAGACTTCAGTGGTAAAATGTTGAGTGTTACATTATTTTTTAAGAAGCTGAAGGCAGCAAGATTCTTTTAATCTATGTCCTGTATTTTGGCCCTCAGAAACCGTGCTCCCATCTTTCCCTCAACTTATAAGGTTTGGAGATGTACATTTGGTTTTGGTAGATGGAAGTTAATTTCCCATGTAATCACATGCTTCCAGGAGCCAGGACTTTAGGAGCTATTTTAAGAATTGGCACCAGTAGGAATATTTAGATATTAAGTTTACTATGAAGGAAGCTGGGAGAAATCTGTACGTAGGAAGGCTTGCTGAATATTCACACAAATTACTCCAGTGAATCTCATTTTCTAGTGCTGTGTTCTCTTCCTGTCTGTTCTGAGCAGCAAAGTTTTGCTCTCTGTGTTTATGTAAAGTTCACTCTTGTCCCAGTATTTGTGTTCCCACTCAGGAACAGCTTTTTGCATGAGAGCCTGTTCTCTGGGAAATTGTGTTATATCCTCCTGACAAAGCAGAAAAGCTAAAGGTCAGTCATTTGGGAAATGGAAATGATACAGTGTCCGATCAACGCTCATTGCGTGAATATTAGTGACTGAAAGTTCATGAGCTCCATCGGAGCCAACGTTTGCTTGCTTACAGCATCTGCCCTAGCTCTGCAGATAACAGCAAAACCCGTGACAATGACTGGGATGCTGTGTGAGCAGAGACAACTCCTTTCCGCCATGGCATGCTGCTGGTGCCCACCCTGCACCAGAACTTTCCTGATCCTGGTGACCCAAGCTCACCCCTGACCAAAGATTGCTCTGGGATTTCCTTAGAGCCCCTTTGCAGTGGGCATGATCGATTTTAACCTTATCCAAGCCTGATCAATGCCATTTATGTTCAGTGGTGGTCGAGGCAACAGTTTTTACTTCTCAAATTCTTGATATATCAGAGCATCTAAAAATGCAGACAAAGTCTCAGGAGCCTGTTGCATGCAAAAACACACACAAAATCATATCTTCTTTTCACCAGCAGGACTGCTAGTTGATAGACAACAACATTTCCCGTCAGCTCCAGCAACTCCAGAGAAATGCACGCCCTGCATTACCGTTAGCCCTTTAAATATGGTTTGCTTAAGTCAGCTCATGCCAGGTCCCTGACAGCTGCCTGGGAGAAGGCCACCAACTCTCCCAAAGCACGCAACCATCCGTGCGGCCAGCACCAGGGGTTGTGCATGAAATCCTCCTGAGATAAATTCATGCTCGCGCAGGGTGATTACCCGTGGAGACCTGCTGTACTGCTTGTCTTAAACGCAGGACTCCATTGATCAGTGATGGGCTGAGGTTGATTAACCAGTGAAGCTTCCATCCTCTGGGTCTCGCGAAGACGTAACTAAAATGGCAACGCCTTCCATCCCCCTGCTCCCCGAAGATGACAGGGCAGGATGACATCCTAATCCTTCGGGCTTGTTTTAGTCACTGCAAGGCTCTTGCAGTATCAGAGCAACCAGCTGATTGCAGTCTTCGTGCCAAACCCAACATCTTCATTCCAACGAGCAGCTCTCATATGAAATTCCTGTGTTGTGCCCCCCACTGCCCTTCACTGCCTCCACTCCCCCTTTTCAAATAAATGAGGCTTCTCTGCTGGAAAACAAAGCAAAACAGAACTTAAAAAGCTATATATACAAAAAACCCTTCCAAACCCTTCAAGCAATAACTGCTGTACAAGGCCAGTTGGGACACAGTCAAATTAGAGAGTTATTATTACCTAGGGGACATTAGAAATCAAGTTTGTTACTGGCAGTTCCTGTTTCTGTAAAGACTTGTTAATAGCTGAAATTTTAAAGGGTGTTGTTCAATTGGCAAAGTGTTATTTTTCTAAGCAGCCACCATGTTCTCACCTGCTGCTGCTGCTCTCCAGAGCTACGGGAGGTGGGACGTGGCTGAGCCCTGCAGAGCTGCTCGAGGTGCCCTGGGCTGGGCTGGATCTCGCCGGGCACGCTCGTGGCATTTTAGGGAAGGAGAAGGCTCTTTGATACATAATGTGTAGTGGAAAGAGAAAGAGTTTGTGTTCCCTTCCTCAGTTACAATGACTCAATAAATCAGATTTTCAGCCAGGGGCCAAATCCTGCCCTTCCAAATACCAGTGGTGTTGGCGTAGGATCTCTGTGAATCTCTGCTTTCCATTTTGGAGAGCTGTGGTTTTACACGGTGGGGTGACAGAAGCAGACTTCATCTTGGCAGGACTCTGTCCCCAATGCAATTTATGCAACCTATGCGGTCTCCACGCAGTTTGTATGTGCTTTATGGCAGGGAAACTTTTTCATTGTCTAAAATTGTGTACAAAGCAGAGAAGAAAAAAAACAGAAGGAATTCTAGCAAGAAAGCGGGACACGGAAAATACTTGGATTTTGAACTACTTATGTTCTCAGAGCATTTATTATTGATTTTCTAATTACAATTCTTGGAAGAATAGCAGTGTGGATGGGGAGGAGAACATATGTTTCCATCATGTATTTGCCTAGTCAGTGCACTGGAAAGTAAATGCTGTCTGAAAGTTCTTGCACAAGTCCCAGCAGCTCTAGTACAGTAGATGAGAAAAACCTGCTCTGTCCGTATTTTAGCTTTATACATAACTATGTGCACACATGCATATTTACAGGTGTGCATGTATATATTTATATATATAATTATTGTTTACAGTATGACTGGTTACGTCTGTCCAGCTGCCTATAAATTTATTATAGGCAATTATGGATGTAATTGAATTCTAAAATGCCCTATAAATTGTGACCATCTGATATGTATATAATAAATAAACCTTATGTAAGGGCTCATACACTTGAACATTTAGCACAGTATATCCTTCTTCAAACCCAGCCCAAAGGCCAGCGTTTAAAGAAAGCACAGACCTGTGCCCCCAAGCTCCATTGGCTCAGAAATTCATCCTTACTCTTTATTTGATTTTGATTTTTTTGAAGGGAAGAGCTGGGCAGCCAGCTGGAAGGAAGGTTTTTGTGTTGCGTTAATGCAGCAGCTCTGGGCTGGGACCTTGACCATCTAATGTCTCTTAGTCCTCAGTTTCCCCGTCTCTAAAGTGGGAACAGAGAATCATATTCAGGCTAAGGAAGGGAGGATGTCTGGTAGGTCTGGGAGAGGGCAGTGCCCCCCCCCCCCACCATCCCTAGCTGGGAGGGTGCAGCGAGGAGGGTGGCTGCAGGCTGGACACCCTCCCACACCCCACCACGGCCATCTCCAAGAGGAGCATCTACCACAACAATAAACATCAGCAGCTGCAGAGGCCACAGTGAAGGACGTGGCCAAAAACAGCAAGAATCCTACTTGCTCAGCCAACTCCTGTTTTCTCAGCAAAAAGGGAGGGGAAGAGGAAAGGCCTGGCTGGAGCTGGGGCTGCTGGCCCGTGGGCTCAGAGGATGGGATGGGATGGGATGGAATGGGACGGGACAGGGGAGCTGGGGAAGCTTTGCCTCTCACCCACCGAGGCCCCCAGCTCCCGCAGCCCCCAGCTCCAGCCCCTCTCCCCTTCACCACTTTTGCTTTATTTACGAATATGTCGCCAGAATTCAAATGAGTTATCTATTCTGTGGCAGCCTCACTTTCCCACAGAAGGCCAGTGCCTGCCTGACGCAGGGTCCGGCTGAAACAGCGCGAGGAGAAAAAGAAAGAGCGAAAGAATGCTTTTCAGCTCTTTTTTATTCCCCCCCCCCTCCCTCCTTATTTTATTTTGCGTGAGCGTCGGGTGCACTCTTCCCTGCCTGTCCCCCTCTCCTCCCCTCCTCCCCTTTCATCCCGTTGGCCCTGCTTTAGCCCCCTTTATGTTACACCATAGCTCGAATGGAAGCCCAGGAGGGTCCTATAGGGAATGCATAGGATCCCTGGGAGAAAGAAAGCCCCCAACAAGCTATACACCAGATGTATAACGTTATATGGTCAAACTGGCAAACACAAAAGCGGAAAAACAAAAGACGTGAATTAGGGAGAAGCATTCAAAGGCATGTTTTGAAAACAGCCCAGCCAAGAGGCTGGATTCCCCCTTCTGAGACGAAATGTTTGAAAGAAAAGGTGCTGGAGAAAGAAAGGGAACAGGGGGAGTTGGAGGGGGTGGGGGGAGAAACCCATTTTTTCTAATTAGCTGAAGTCTAACAAGCCCTGAATATTGCAACTAGTTTTGAGCCATTTTTTCTTTTTTTTTCTTCTTTTTTTTTTCTTCTTTTTTTTTTTCTTTTTTTTTCTTTTTTTTCTAATTTGGTCCAGAGAGAGGGGAGGGGACTGCAGCAAGTAAGTGAGGAGGGTGCTCAGAGGGTGTTGGGCTGAAACTTGTTCTTCCTTCTCCGGGCTGCAATTAGTCTTGAGGCTTCTCTACGCCTTGTGCCTTCCTTTCTATCAGCGTCCCTTTGCCAGCTTTGCCCCCACCCACCTACAGTCCTGTATCTGGGAAGGTTCTGGGTTGGGGAGATGAGAGCAGAGGCATCTGCTATTTTTCTCCTTTTTAATAAGTCTCCATCATCTCAACACCCAGCATGCCTGACCTGGCTGAACTGCTCTGACCACTGGTCCCAACCTGAGGTGGGAAAAGACAAAAAAAAAAAAAAAAATAGAAAAAAGGAATAATTGCAGAGATTGCAATTTACAGGGATTGCAAGTGCAGTTGCAGAGATGTAGGATGACAGCCACAGGTTGGATGCTCTCCACTTGCACTGCTCAGTGCCTGGTCTGTGCTGTAGGGGTGGGCTGGGAGTAGGCTGCTGCTCCGTTGCGGGTGGCTTTGGGGTTCCAGCAGCAGTGTTTGTACTGTGGCAAAGCTGGCCTGAAGGAGCCTGGGGAAATTCCTTCCAGAGCTGCACCTGAAAGTCACTGAGGGTGCAGACTTTGCTGTCTTACTTCATGCATGAAATTAATGGGGCCGCTAACTGGATATCTTGTAGGGATGGGATGCAGTAGTCTCACCCTCATTAATTTTCTCTAATCTTGTACTATGGAAGTCTCCCCTCTCTCCATGAATGCAAACTTACACAAAAATCTTCTGTCCTGGCCTTTTCCCTCTGATTCCCTCCCCAGTTTTGCAAAACCACAAGAAGGCACTTGGGAAGAGGGAATGGAGGCGAGATGAGAGTGAAGGGAGAAGGCAAGATGTGCTTGCAGCTATACAGCATGCACCTTCCATCAGCACACGGCATTGCTTGCTGGTGTGGCTGCTGGCTGCATGTTTGTAACAAAAGAGTGGTCCAAAGAGTTGGACCTAATGCAAGACTCCCTTTATCCATCACACACAACTCATAGGATGTGTTCTGCACAGACTTAACTGCTCTTCCAACAGCGACTGCTTCAAGACAGCACTCAGTGACTCCGAAAGCATCTCCCCTCCTCTTCCAGCAGCACAGCAAACTATTAAGATATCCAATATATAACGAGGAGCTGGCAGAATTACCATGCTGGAAATGTATGTTCACAGTTGAACAATTCATACTTTAGCTCCTTCACCTGGTGGTACATTTTTTTGATATACTTGTGGCAATGGATAAAACGGATTCATTAGCTTTGATTAACCTCCTTTAACTAGAGTTAAAAACCTGCCGCAGACAGCTCTGCTACCAATGCAGCCTTTAAGATGCTTTATCATGTTTAAGACCCAATTACTGTTGTACCAAATAAGAATAAACCATCACAATAAAATGTGGTGCACACAGCCCTGTTAAAGCTCACGGCAAATAATCATTAATTTATAACAGCAACTTCCCTATTTCTATAGCTTTATTGATGGCTACAGTTAATTCAAGTTGAAAACAATGTAACTTGACACTGATCAGACCAACTAGTTTTCTGATTTTATTGACTTTTGCCTTTTCTTTTCTTTTTTTTCCCTTTTTTTTTCTTTTTTTTTTTTTTCTTTGTGTTTGGAGTCTCAAATGGCTACTTCTTAATAAACCCTCATAAAAACCAGGCAGAGAACAGCAAGGCACAGATGAAAAGGCTTTGGGGGAGATTTTCAAAGGCACAAAAGGTGCCTAACTCCCATTGACTTTCAATTACTGATTCATTTTTATTACGAATTTTGGGGAATGAGGAGGGAGAGCTGAGGTTTATGCTACTTGTTTGTGCCAGCCACGGAGTGAGCAGTTTTAAAGAAAAATGACACTTTCAGTCAGTTATTGCTTAGAAACTTTTCTCGTTCGTTCATCTGCAACCTATTTGCTTTTCTGCTTTGCGGAGACCTCTTTGATCTTAATAAAAGTAGAGAAGGAATACAGCACGTAAATACACTTGTTAGTGTAGCTTTTCCATTTTTGTCCAGGACCTGATCCTGCACTCGCTTTGAACAGATGATTAACTTCATAAATGTTCAGTTGAGCTTACTCATCAGTGTAAAACTGCCTATCTATCTGCTTAATTTCTTTTGCAGGATCAAATTCTGTGCTAATTGAAAGAGCTTCCATGTGTTTGTTTTACGTTTCCTTGCATTTGGGCATAACTGGATCTGGAAAGCAGCTGCAGAACGCAACGTGTTAATTTTGGACTGGGTTTGACTGAAGTGGGAATAATAAACAGTGAGATGCTGCAGCTTTCAGGCAAAGCAGAGTAACAACAATTAAAAAAAAAGAGAGAGAGAGAGAGAGGGGGAGAGAGAGAGGAGAGGAAGATGCTAAGGAAGAAAAGAAGTCTCCAATAAGCAAACTAACGAGCACAGCTTAATGTTTGACTTAGCCACCAGCATCGCTCGCTGCTATGTGGGAGTGGGAAATGTCAGTGTTTGCAGTCTTGTCTTTCTTTTTAACTTTCTTTTCTTTTTTAACTTATATGCTTATACTTCTATAATTAGCTTAAGATTGGGCTTGGGTTAAACTATAGTTTTGCTCAGAAAATGAAGTGCAAAACATCAAGGAAATAAACTAAATCCCCATGGTGACTAATTTGGATAGTTTGGGTCAGAGGCATGATCTAAATCCAGTTACTCCTTTGCTGAGGTTGCGTACCTGGTGGTAGACTCACAGCTATTGTTTTGGAGCTGTTTTTTGGCGGATTTTAGGACACAGTTCTCAGAGAGTTTTACTCCAGGTCAAGGCTGATGCCATGTCTTCTGTGCTGACTTTATGTATCAACTCCACTTTTTCTTTCCCCATAGCTCCAACAGGGAGCAGAAATAGCTGAACTTATTCAGACTTTATATGCTGATTCTTCTACAGTATTTCATTCACCACTTCTGTGACCTGATACAGTGGATCTGAATTAAACCGTGCTACATTTGTTCCTAATGTAAACTGTTATATCTGCAGAATCAGCTGATAATTTTATCAAAACTCTTTGGGTTATACACAACGAAATTCCAATATTTGCAATGGAATTATTTCTCTGTGAGTTAGAAAGCCTTTATGAATTTGCAGGATATAGCTCACATCTCTTAAGGAAAACTTGGAGTAGCAGAAGTGTTCTTTTCCTGTAAGAACACAGTCCTGCTCCTTCTGAGTGGAAGGGAGCACTTCTACACTTTTTCCTGGAGCAAGACTAGAAATGAAGTTGCTACACATTATGCTTTGGATTTTTATGCTTGCAGGGAATACCACATACTAGACTGCAGCTAAAATGTCTTCAAAAGGACCCAGATTTAATATTTCATCACAGGAACAGAGAGGGAGATTTGCTAAACATCAAACAAATATTAATACAAATGCCTCCTGAAAGCAAGTCAGTTAGGAAAATCAGTGAATACAAATGTTCCAGTTGACATTACTGGTGCATGTTTGTGGGCTTTTTGTTTACACTGCCACATCATGAAAAATAAAATACACCCAAACTGTGCATATTGATAAGGGTACGCTTTCATCTCTGAGTCTGGTGATGTGTGGAAACCATTTCAGCTTTATTCTTGTACCTGATATTTGCACTAAGAAACCCTGAAGAAAAACCCTGCTTCTATACCAGTGGGGAGCACTTTTCTTTAGTCTAGTACATGCGTGGAGAAAACAGCTTTAGGAAAAGGCTGTGTCTCATCATGCATTAGAGTGCACATTGTGGGAAGCAGGATACAGAATATGGATGTTTCGGAGTGATAAGTGTTACCTCAAAACTTAATTCTTTAATTGACCATTAAATTTTAACTCTGGAAAAGTCACCTAAGCTCAAATAGATCAGTGGAGTTTGGGAGACAGCTACAGTCATAGAGGTGGCTACATGAGGCCCCTATTTGAGGGCTGTTCCATCATTGCATTCATGAATGCATTTCTTTCTCTTTGGACAGTGGATGTTGAAGTTATTTGTCAAAGCAGCCATGCTTGTTCTTTCTGTGAGAAAATTCACAGGATCAGCTGTGGTTCAGCTGCTCAGTTGCTGCATTTAGACATAAGGAAGTCCAAAACCTTCCCTTCTGCTTCTGCAACCTTTACTCTTGATTTTATAAGGGAAGAAAAGGAGCAATTGATTCCTACTGTCCATTTATTTTTATTATTGTTATAGTTCTCGATTTTTCTTAGAGGAAACAGTTGAAAGGATGGAAAAGAGAGGAAAGGAAGGGAAAATTAAATACCTTTCTTTCACTGGAAAGGTAGCTAATGATTTCAGTGAGTTTAGGACTCCATTATTGGGTAACTTTGTTTTTGTGCAATGTGGTGACAGACTTTGGGAATGGGTATTTCTGTCCCTGTGGAGAGAAAGTTTCCATTTCCAGGAAGCTACCCAGTTCCTCTAGCCTGCATGATCAGTTTTCAGACAGCAGTCCCTTCTCAGCCCATTGTAACATAGGTGAATTCAAGTGCTGGGAATGCTTATATATTTCCACCTCAAAGTGTATCTGCTAAAACAAGAAGCTGTATCTTGTTAGGCAAAAGCCTGACCAAACCTCAGACCAGCTGGAAGTTGCCAAAAAAGGCTGCCTACAGACCAAAGAATTGGTTCTTTGAGTTATGCTCTCAAGCAGTGATTTGAGCAATGCTAACAGAAGCAAATTCTCTGAGTGTCATGGGGCACAAAGGAGTCAAACTGACATTTGAGTCTACTAGTCATGGTCCCATCTGGCTCTCTTGATATAAATGTTATTACTACCGTGTAATAAGCCCTGTAGTCCTAGTGCATGTCCTAACGCTGTGTCACTGAAAAGAGTCAAACTGCACATTTTTTGATCAAGCACAATTGAATGAGATGTTTGGGAATTCGAATCTAAAACACAGATTTGCCATGTGTGATGTCAGCGGGCAACCATTCTGTAGCACTTGCTGTAGAGAGCTGTGGTCCTATTCCTTATGCTGGATTTAAAACCAATTAGAAAGGACAAAATGGAAAAAAAAAAAAAATGACAGAAATGTAAGACAATGGTCCCCCAAGAAAAAAAAATGTAAAAGGAAGAAAAGAAAATGTTAATTCTTTGGAGCTGTGAAAGAATAATAGGAAATTTATACTCAATTAAACTACTCAAGCAGAGCTGTTAATTAACCTTATCAGAAAGGACATTCCATTTTTATAGACCTGAGGCTATCAACAAGCACTGGACTTTTTAAGTGGATGAAAAGGTACAACGCATTGATTTTGATGTACAAAAGCTTACTGAAAGAAAAACTTAACAGATATCCAATCCAGCATTTAAGACAGTTCGATTTTAGAAGAGTAGAAAATAAAATATGATGAGGAGAAGCTCTGAGCTATTATGGATGCTATAGAAGATCACGAATCAGGAAAAAAGAACAACAAAATCAAGCTATGATTCACGGCATGTTACAGTGACCTAAGCAAAATCTGACTGCATTTAGAAGGTCAGGATCTGCTGGACAGTTACAAATCATATGCGTTAAAACTATACATACCCAAAGAAAAATATCTGTAGACTCTACTGCATTTTGATCCTTAAAATGGGAGATAAAGTTTGAAACACTGGAAAATTTACTGGAAGTTAGTGTGGGAACCTGATCTTCCAAACAGGGCAGCGAAACTACCACCCAGTAAACTAGAAGTATGGAGACATAAACAGAAAAGACATCAAAAAAACATGGGGAATACATCAAAATATTGAAGCATTAGAAGGGGTCAGTAGTGACCTGCTATAATACAAATTATGAAAGACCAGTGAAACTAGAACACACAAGACATGAAGAGAATGGAAAACTCTGCTCTCCTGCAAGTTGGCTGAGTTCTCCTGGATGTTAAACTCTAGAAATGAGAGCACAACATTAGCTTTTTTGTGTGTTTATGGTTTTGTTGTTGTGTTGTTTTTCTGTTGTTGGTGGTTTTTCTTTTTTTGAGGTGTTTGGGGGCTTATTATTATATGCAGCAAAGCAGATACACTCTATCTTGCGACGTGTTTTATCGGCTCTTATTTGCCCTTATACTTGACTATCTGTAGTCACATACAAACACAAACACATCTGTAAAAGAACTTAAGAGGATTTTTTAATGAGAAAGTTATTTTAATGACACTTCTCTGATGTTCGAGTAACATACTAACTCTAGAAATATGAAGAATATGCTTAAGCTGAAGTGTTCAAATGTTTAGCCTAAGTGTCTAGCAATGGTTCTCCTGAAAATTTTATGCTCTCAAATTACACAATTCAGGAAGGCTTTCCTTCACTATACTGGGCTAACTTCAAACTCATTTTAGTCAGGATAATATTTCCCAAATAGAACAGTAATGAAACAGTCTTACTTTCAGAAAATTGTCTTTGAGATTAAAAAAAGGAGTTTTTATTCGGTGTCAGAATGAAATGGGGGTTGATAAGTCTCTCAGGGATGGAGAAGGGGTGTGGAACTGAATGGCCTTTAAGGTCCCTTCCAACCCAAGCCATTCCATGTTTCTGTGATTCTAAATAGAGTCACTAGAGCTCTAGAGCATATGCAGATATAATAAACCATATAGCCTGGGGAAAAGCAAATTTCCTTTACATTAATGTACAGTGAGTATATTCAGAGTTCTATAGTACATGTTTAAGTCACACCTTCACCTCTAGATCTAAATTCTATGAACTATTAGCAGCTGGAAATGAAAAATACAGAACAAACTTGCAGGAAAAATATTGCAGTTCCTATACAAGCTTGTAAATACTGGTATCGTAGACTGCAGGTGGGTGCATGTGTTTTATAATTCCAGAAAGTGACAGGTAGGGGAGCTCTTATAAATTTATTATTATGCAGTAAAGCACACCAAATGTAAGAAAATATGCTTAGTTTAGTGAAAGGAAAAGGAGAACAAAAAGTTATTTTAGAACCCGTCCTCTGTTGTAGAAAATGGGTTAGAATCTGCCAATATATGTCAAATGAGGCAATCATTTTTCAGTGGGTAATATTTGCGTGACTAGTTAAGGTTCAGGGACACTGTATTCATGAACCTGTATTCACATATGCAAATATTCCACATGCAATTCTAATTTGGCTTCATGTTTCTTTGAAAAGAACTGTAGGCCACACAATTTTGGTGATAAAACAGAATCTCTGCATCTGCTTCTCCATGGACAACTTTCTCCCAAGAAGGGCCATACTAGTTGCAGAGCATGAAAATAATTGTTTTCTTGTTCCCCCCCCCCCCCTGCCTCTAAGAAGCATGCCTGGAAGTATCTGATGTATCACTACACACATAAAATTTCTTCCTCAATACAGGATAATGCAAAAAGCATCATAAACCAGAAAGCAGAACATCTGCCTTTAACTTGCTGTGCCAGCCGTTTTAGCCCTCTCTGCCCATGTTTCTTCTGCCTCCATCATATATGTAGCCTGAAAAAGCGACATAGCATGAACATCTTTTTATGTCTTTGCACAGGGATGCAAAGAGAGGGGCATCAGTCTGGATTAGAACTGCGAGTCCTTGCCATAATGCAAATGAATCCTATTAAAGGATGTAGGCCTGAAATAGCCTGTACTGAACCTTCTGTGAGTAATTTAGATAACTTTTTAAACAAACCCATTCTACATTCTTTTATGAACAAAACAGAACTACTGTGCTAACCTCATCCCATCATTCCTAAATCCCAGAAGCCCTACAAAAATGTGTCAGCAATTAGTTTTGAATTAAACAGAAAGTGATGGAACAAATGCAAAAGTATTCACCTTTGTAACACGGCCACATTGCAGAGATATAAGAACACAGCTGTTCTCGCCTAAAAAGGAGAATTCCAGAAAAAGAGAAGCTGGGAAAGAAGTCAACAATGGGCCTTGGAACTGAACATCATGCTCAGATTAATTTAGAAACCACTAAACATTTTGCCAAAGAAGAAAAAATTGTCAAAGAAAAAAAAAGAAAAGCCCTTTTTTTATATATATATATGGCAATAATAGGTATCATTTAAATCCAGCATTTGAAGCAGGCTTCCACTCTTGACACACCTTAGCTCAGACTGGTTGTGCAAGCAAAAATGAGGCTGGTATATTATTTAGTGGAGAAAGAAACTGATCCAGAAAAATCAATACTCCCGGCGTAGGTTTGGATTCCAAATTTACCTACTACACAATATCTAAAAATAATAGTAATCTAGGAGGTCTGAGGGGAGAGAACAGGGCTTATTAGAAAGGAAAGAATCCAGAATGAAAGGAAGGAATTCATCTGGTTCATATTAATTTGTATTAATTTCCATTTAATAGTATAACCACCTGTATTAAAAGATTGAATGTGAAGTATTTTGACCAATTGTCCCCTGTAACTTGATATTTAAGGATACCTAGGGATATGGAATCGGACTTGGCAAGCGTGAACTCACAATGCTGAGCCCCAAAAACTTTCCTTTAGATGTGCACGTGGCCAGGAGGAGAGCCCTCACCATGTTTCAGTGGGTAAAGTCCAGCTGACATCGGGCTGCAGAGCCAGCCTTCTCCTCAGTATTTCAATCTGAACTCTGAGGTTGGCCAACTGTAAAAACAAACCACGCAGTGACATTTGATTTGGACTCCAATAATAATTTGGCAACGCCAGCCTTTTCAGAGGTCTCCCAGAGTATATACTTGGCTATTTTTCTAAGAGGGGCTTTGGTTTTACTTGCTGAAAAGTCCCCAGCTCCAACACTGTTAAGATTTGTTGAGGTTTTGTGCCAACACCTGCACCATGTGTGCATGAATTAATGGCTCCGGAAGAGAGCCCTACATCTACAGCGACGAGCCACCAAGTTTGGAAAGTTGCTGTGTGTCATCAGGCTTGGGTGGCCTTCTTTAACACATTCCTAGTTTAGGAGTATTCTTCTGAAACCCAGGTTGTCTTTCCATGATGTGCTGGACAACTCTTGTAAGGAGCTGGATATCTTCTACCCAGACTGGACTTCTATCTAGACTTCTGTCCAAGCCGTATGAACTGTAAGTGCTCTGAACTTTCTCAGTTGCAACCAGAGAAGAATCTCAAAGGTCACAGCACTGTCATTGCAGTACCCTCTCAAAATCCCAGTAGTTCTGAAAATAAGTTTTGTCTGTGTCATGGACCTGTCCTTGTGGTTTCACACATCGGAAAGGGAGAATTACCTTTTGGGTTGCATTATTAGCAGGTTCCCAACAGATGGTGCTAATGAGACTATTAAGTAGTCTAACCCAATATGCAAATGATCCTGCAAAAAGGGCTGCTGGGACCTGTCCTTTCTAGCTTGCATTAAAAGGGAACTTTATTAAACATTACTGCAAGCCATTTCGACAGGCTGAGAAATTCAGATGGTTTTAGAGCTGCAGTTGGGGAAAGGACAGAGAAGTTGTCTACTTATCCGAACTATAATCAGGCTGGCAGAAGATGGGTCTAGAAGCTGGAAATTAATTAATACAGGTAGACCAATCTGAAATCCTTGCTACTTGTATCTAAAAAAAAAAAAAAAAAAACAAACCTGCATCCAAAAGCCCTTTCAAGGACTGCAAGAAAGTCGTCTTTGTTTGTGTGGCTGATTGCATGTGGCTCGGTTACCTCCTTTTACACACCGCGGTGTTGTGTAACGCACCAAACACAATGTTTAAGTACGGTTACTGCTATGTTATACAGTCTAGCAAATAAAGGGATGTTTAAAGTTAAGGCTGACATTCCATCCTTAACTTTTTGTACCTTTGTGTTACATCACACCTCAAACATAACATTGATTTAGGGCCCCTGCCCTGACTGTATCAAGACACAGGGAGATTAATTACATTAAATACATTATTCTGACCTTTGCGTTAACTAACCATTCCTTTGTTGGTTTAATAATTTCAACCTTTCGGTAACGTTGGCTGATAGCACACTCTGTTAGTCTTTTCTTTCTTTAAGTAGAAACATCCATAATATTATAAATGGGATATTTTGGTGTACTCAAGGTCATGCTTTGTATTTTCTTTTCTAAACTGGGCATTGCGGATCAGCTTTCCTGGACTAGGCACACATACACTATTACACACTGCAAATATACAAACATAGCTTCAGAATATAACTCTTGAATGAGTTTGTTCATGCCATGTTTCTGGGATAATGTGGTATTGGTAGCTGTATGCGTACAACCAGCCATTCATTAATGCTTACATGGAAATACGTGGCCTTATTCTTTCAGAACTAGATAGCACTATCGAACATTTGAGTTATTTTTATTTTCATTATTGATTTAAGAACGTTCATTTTCAAATTCAGAAAGCTCTGATACAGCACTTATAATCAATGTACGATGTGGAGATAAAATATGCTGCGTTTTTCACTGGAGGGGGGATAAGAAAGGGAAAAAAACATTTTTTTTTTCATTTTGTTTGGTAACATGGATATTCCAGCAAATTTTCTGTAGCATTTGTTTGAGAGGTTAGGCACTACACAATCAAACTTCACTGGTGCTGCTCTATCAGATCTGAAAGTGCTTAACAACTGTAGAATTGGGCCATAGGCTGCAGTCCTGTCTCTCAACTTGTTGAACTGCTGGCCTGTGGGTGGGTGGGGAGGGGGGGAGTGGGAGATATGTTTTCCTGATGAGGAAACAAGAGCTGTGGTTGTTAGATGTTTCAGTGGTTGTGTCCTCATTGTTACAGAGTGAGTTGGGGTATTTCTCTGACATTCAATTACTTTTAGATACGTACTTCTTTGTTCTCAATTTTTCCTCTCTAAAACCAGCAGGGTGATTTCAATGACATGGGAGCAAAACATTTTGCTGTCGTGGTTGCTTGTTGTCATCTTTGGTGTGGATGACCATGGATCAGTTTTTGACCATGTGCAGTCCCCTCTTTAGTCCCTTCCTTGAGGGATCTCAGTTTCTGAAGGGGGATTGTTATCATCAGAATTAATTTCTGGTTAAACCATAGCATCTCAACTCAAGCTGAAGGACAGATATTTCCATCTCTTATTTTAGATCCTGATTCTTTGCTAGGGGAATCCAGTTATGCTTATACCATAGCATGACTGTTAGGGATGGTTCTTGATACATAAAATAACAAGGGCGATACATAAATTATTTTGCATGTGACAAGACTCATTGGGTCTTGACACTGTGGAGGATAAAAGGTGTCAAATATGTTTGGATTGCATCAGTCTGCTTACCACAGACCAGCATTTGCACTGCAAACGTACTGTGCTGCCATATACTGCAATGTTGAAAGAAGGATAAAAATAAGTGACAGAATAAAAGGGCACATGATTTCTACTGCTGGGTGACGTCTGCCATCCTGGCTGACACAGTGATGATTAAACTCCAGACTTCCAGAGCTGCTGCTGCTGTAGCTTGAACTGGAGTCAAACCTACATAGCTGGGCTGTAACCGTCATGGTCTTAATGTATTGGACATGCCTTGTGACCCCTAATGCACAGACACGCACATAGGGCTGGGATTGTCCCCAGATGCCTGTTAGAACTTTCCAATCTGGGATCATGAATGCTGAAAGATAGCTATTAAGTCCAAAGGCTGTAAAATAAATTTCAAATTAACACATAGTTTGCCTATTGGCTTAAACGTCACGACTCTGTTTCCCTGAAAGCAACAGTATGAGAAAATGTCATGTGCTAAATAGGACCAAAAGTTTCACATTTCCCAGTTTGTCTTGGGAGACAACAGAGCTATTCTTCGTTCCAGTAGGAAGCAAATGTTCTAATATACTTCCTTATGTATTTTGACATTTGCATTGGCTATGGGTTGGGTCAGGGTGAGATTATATAAAAATGAATACTACTTGCAGAGAAAAATTGCCTTTTCCAAGTCACTGCTGGTGAAAGCTATGCTGGGGAGAAAGATTTGAATTGTGTGTACATTCTTGTTCTCTTCAGATAGAGACAGTTATCTTTCTTATTAACATAAATTTGCACTATTCTTACTTAAACCCCTTTCCAGGACCCTACTTCAGCAGGCACAAAACAAAATAAAAACAATAACAGAAAGTGTCCTCCAACCTCTGAGAGCTTGCAGATTGAATAGGAGATGAGATGTAGGAGAAAAGAGAGAATGGGACGGAGCAAGGAGACACCTGTGAGGCAGAAGCAGAGCTTATATTAGTGTTCAGCAGAGGCATAAACCTGCACCAAATCTGTTAATGCTGGGTATGTTCGTTAGATGAAATCCAGGGCCCACTAGTACTATTAATTGGCCCATTTTTCACTACAAAAAAAAGAAGCTGGCATCACAACTTTTGCTAGCTTTTATTTGACTTGGTCCCACATTAACTCTTTTCCAAAGCCACAGGAGAAACAAGAAAGTCATCTCTGCTAAAAAAATAAAGTGCAAGGTAGAAATGCAAGCCAGGTTTGTAGAGTCCAGAACAGGACTTAGCTGGGGTTTGCCAACCTGAGCCCATCAATGAAATTCTTGACAGGAATCTAAACTTTAGATGAAAACTCCCTCCAGCGGGACTGTGGGGACAGGAAGGATCAGGGCTACAACGTTAGATTCCCCCCCACCTCCCCGGGGGGATTTCTTCTGTGGATTGCACGGTATTTGTTAAAATCGACTGTGACTGTTACACTCGTGCTCACTTCTGGTTGCTTTATTCCACATGTGGCCTGACATGTTTTTCCACCGCTACGCAGATTTTAAGCTGTTTTGTTTGGACTTGCCAGTGGAGGGGCTTCAGTTGACACAAAGGGCTTATCAATAACACTGAACCCTCTTTGACAGCTGGTTTTGCTTCCCGACACTCCTGTTAGGGAGGAAAAAGGGGTGGCTGCAGGGAAGGGAAGCTTGAACAGCATCCAGTGCTTTTCACGGGTAGCACGCTCCAGGCAGATCTAGAATTACCTCCCTCCCGGCTCCAATTCCCTAACAGTGCTGAGGGCCCCTCGACTCGGCACCGTCAGAATAAGCCTTCGGTTGATTGCTTTGGTAAATCCATCATTTTCGCATCCTAATAATTAGCCCAGCAGCTGTTGCAAAGCTGGAAACACGCATGTTTCCTTTTTATCGGAGGGATCACTTCTCTAAACGAGCAATGTCCATTTTAACTCTCCCCTGATATGCATAAATACGCCCGCAGCCGGTGTGACTTTCGGCATGAAAACTCAGTAATGAGGATGTGATTCTCAAATCTAGTAGAACTGATAAAAATCAAAGTTGCCGTCAGCTGTGTAAATTGAGAGCTCGGAGTGAATTTGGTGCCTGCTCTGGGCAAAAGGGTTTTTTGTGCTGGTGAGTTGCTCCCTCTCGTGGAAAGCCAGCTCGTTGGGTGCAGTGAAGATTTCTGCCGCTTCTTGGATGGCTGTGCTCGAGGTGTGGAGCCCCAGGATGCTCACACACTTGCACACATACACGCTCACAAGCCTAGACCTGCAAGAATGGAAAACATCCCCACTCACTGGGGCTAATGCCAGGAAACTGGGCTCACTGAGGAGAATCTCTCTTGGAGTGAGAAGAGGCTGTATCCCACCCAGAGCCTCAGTATTGCTGCCTTGTGCAGCCTCATTACTCTGACTGCTTGAAAATCTTTATACAGCGTAGATTTGGTGGTCTCAAAAAAGAAGCTAATAAACAGAATTGAAGCTAAGGAACAGAACTGACTTTTTCCTCTTTTTTTTCTTCTTCCCTCCACTCTCTCCCCTCCCCACCCCCTCATTTTCTTTTTGGAAGTGTTATCCTTTGGCTTTTTCCAGGACAAAATACGTAAAATCTCTTTTGGGGATGGCTGATTATTTTTGAGTTATTGCTATACTATTAACTGAATAGCCATTATTACTAGACCATTAACTGGATAGCAGAGGTTCCCCCTATTTCTGTGGTGCAGCTAATCTGAACCCTTATCCATTCTATAATCCACAAGAATGAGCCAACTTCCGTCATCCCATGGGTATGATTCTCCTCCAGGCTTCCCACCCCTCCAACCCCCCCCCAGGATAATCACATGTTCTGGACTAGTATTTTTTTTATTGCTTTTATCGGGAGATTTTATTACAAAGGAAAATATGTCCTGTATTTCTTAGGCTGGAAGGATATAGACTTGGCAGTTAGGAACCACCATAGCAATTTTTAGCACAGTGGTGTGGTTTACATGGATTAATCTGCAGTAACTCTTTGGAACGCTCTTCAACTGCTCAAAAGCTGCCTCAGTCCAAACAGTTTATAATCTAAATAACAAAAGTCTTGTAAATATTTATTTAACAAGACATATTTTGAATAACTGACATGTATAGAGCCTTCCCCGAGAGTGTGTTATCACCATCAATTTTCATGGTCTGATATAATAGTAACTACCAGTCTAAGCCATGGCAGGGAAGATATTGACAGTGCGAGGCCTCTGCCAGAAGCAGTGCAATAATGGGGCAAAGGGACTGCACCGAGCTGCAGGAGCAGGATGTGAATTTGGGTTGCTTTCACTTGGGAGAAAAAGTCTGCGGGTTATCTGTTATCAGAGAGTGGCAGTAAATATGCTGTAGTTACCATGCTATTGCAGTGTAATTATAACGAGGTTATGCCTTTTTAATAACTACCTACCAGGCAGAGAAAGAAACACAATTTATTAAGCTTCATTTTCTTCTTTGGTCTCCTAAATTCTGAACGGTGTTTTCATGCCACAGTGATGGGCACTGTCATACCACCTGTATAGGGAAAATTAATACATGGAAACAGCAGGTTAATTGCCTGTGCATATTGCTTATATTTAACCCTATTGTTTCATATTTAATACATGTATTTTTAGAAACCAGATAAAGTTATTTATGCTGCAAATGGCTCTCAGTTATGAGTTCGCGAACCCTCTGATTAATATGAATTAGAAATGATAACACAGTAAATGTGTAGATGATCTTGAAAGAGAAACACTGTTTGCTAGCCTTATAATTGCAGCACACAGTCTCAAGCCTTACACTGAGCTCTTTTGCACCAAGAAATGGCTTCTCAGCCACTTGTATCAAACCCAGATCAAATTCTGGGCATATTTCACAACCATTTTTTCCCCTCTGTGTGTCTATAGTGATGATGGATGGCGTGGACTGACTGTCCTTAGAAGTGAATGTATTTATTTGTCCACAGGATACGGATAGCACATGAAATTGCAGTGGTAGTGTAAACCTCCCCCACACATCACCCTCTGTCAGAGTGGCTCAGCTTTGACAAAAAGGGACACAGTGAGCCATGGGGAAATTGTGTTTAATTCCAAAGTCACGCGGAGAGTCGGTGGCAGGCTGACAATGAGGACTTCCAGCTCCTCATCGGCATTCCTCTGCCATCACCAAGGGGCACAGACCCTCACTGTAACGATACAGACATGCACTCGGTGCAGGGGATGCTCTGCAAAAAAAGCTCTGCCTTGCGTTCGGTTTCAGTGCTGCTAGCGGGATGCGATTCAGCTAACTTCAGACTCTTGAATAGCTAGTATTAAACCCAGGGGAGGGTTTTATTGAAAACCAAAAAAAAAAAAAAAAAAAAAAAAAAAAAATCTGGCTTTAAGGGGTGGGGGCTGGAAACAAGAACCACATGTTGGATTTTTATTTTTTTTTTTTTTTAAGTTTGATTTGTTAAAAAAAAAATAAAAAGGGAGCTGTGCACTGTTGTCACTGTGGCATAAGGGAACCGTGGACGTGACAGGGTGGTGATTGGAGCTACACAGATGTTGGCTGCCCACCGTCCTGCAGAGTTACCTAAGATTAGAAACTTGTGAGAAAAGCATTGGCTGGAGTTACCCTTAGGGTACCCTCTTGGAAAATAATAGTGACACAGGCTATAGTGATTTGATGCTTTCTAGGATCTCAGACCTGGATGTAAAACAAGTTATTGTTTGGAGACTAAAAATCTTGTGTTTTTTTTACTGACGCATGTAAATATCATATTGATCAAGCTAGCAGAAGATGCGTATACTGAGATCTGATTTATCAGAGAGAGCTTTTCCCAGCAAGGTACAGTGTTAAGTAAGTCAGCTTGTTTCTCTTAAAACTGACATCACTGTGACAATACAATTTCTCTGGTTCTGGTGTGATCAATAC
Source organism: Callipepla californica brunnescens (assembly GCA_023055505.1). NCBI lineage: Eukaryota > Metazoa > Chordata > Aves > Galliformes > Odontophoridae > Callipepla > Callipepla californica. The sequence continues at coordinate 14,483,159 of JALIRH010000012.1, read as the reverse complement.
AATTGTTTCAGATTCCAGTGTTGCAATAAATCCCCTATAAACACTCAGCCTTTGAATACAGCTCGGTGGCATCCTACACCATCGTCTGTATTCAGCCTGCAAGAAAGTGAGAGATACAGGTGAAAAAAGAACCCGAGATCATACTTCCAGGACAGCTCGGTTTTCATCAGATCCTCGTCTCCCTGTTTACTTAAAGGCCTTTGGTCACCTTCATTGCTGAGAGTTTGTACCTTTAGGTCTTTCTAGAGGCACCTTCACCTGTTTCAGTATGAAAACTATGACAGTATGTACAGTTCTAAATTCTTCTGCGAAAGTGTGATTTCTATAGTCAGAGTATAGATTTACCCTACTGTAAATAAAGAAAACAGTATCACACATATGATTATATTGCATGCCAGTGAAGAAGTAATGTTATTTGTTTGTTTGTTTTTGTGTGTGTTTTTGTGTGTTATTTGTGATGAGGGAATATAGCTTAATGCTGTGGAGTAGGATTCCCATAATTATTGTGACAGAATTTGTGGTGAGACTTTTAAAATCAGATCTCTGAGCTGTATACTGAGTTGTTTTGGTTTTTTTTTGTCTGCCTTGGTGCATGTTTATTGTCTCCCATTTAGTCAGTTCCGAAGTCCAGCATAATTACTTTCTGTCTGTGTTAGAGGGGCAACCAGAGCTCAGCCTAGAGGATTAGCATTTATGATCTATGATTTTATATTTGAATTGGCATTTATTGGCCAGATACGGAGCAATGTGAGAAGATGCACAGTGAACGCTTGCAGTATCCCCTCTCCTTCAGACCACACTGTCACTTTTGACTCTTGTGGTGAGCATGGATAGTGGCAAAGTCGCTTGGTACTTCTAATCTGATATTACATGATGCAGGTACAGATGAGTGTAGCACAGGCCAGTGAACATTTTACAGACATTGCTGGGAACACTGTGAGTGTCCAGGCTAGGTATCTTTTCCAGAGGTTTCCCATTCCCATTCCATCTTGAAGTATCTTGAAATTAATTTAAGAATGCATAACAGGAGCAGTGATGAGTTACCTTATAGGAATGGTTATAATAGTCAGTTTCATGAAGAAGAATAGAACTGATGGGAAAAGGCTAACATGTCCTTCTCCAGCTGTGTGAGGTGTTGGCAGAGATATTCACTGCCAAATCGGGAAGGATGCAGACTTTCTGCTCATGCTCTTATGAGTAGCAGGACAGGCCTCTCAGAGAGGGTTCTCTTCTGTTTCACAGGCTGGCACAAGTAATAAAGGTGGAATAAATGGGAATAAAGAGCCATCTTCCACCTCACAGGAAAAGTGACAGGCAAACTTTCCTGAAACAGTAACAAACCAGGGTTCATATTATCATTTGAAAAAGAAAGGAAAAGAAACAAATGTGAACACTTGAAGCATCCCAGGAATCTAAACAGAGGCCGCCGCACCATCCAGACTCATTCCATTTTAGTGCGCTATTTCCCAAGTTGTTGCGTGAATGATCCCAGTGTCTTTGCCTTTACAACCTTGCCTGATAGGCCATTCCACACATTTATTATCCTCAGTGTGAAAAAGTGCTTCCTAACGTCTGTTCTAAATCTGTTTTAATTTCCATTTATGCTCCATTGTCTTATAATCTGTTTGGAGCTGAAAATAGAACCAAGGTATGATCTTCTTACAACCCCTGGCAATAAATTTTATTAGTATTTTTTTTCCAAACTTCACAACCTTGCAGTAAATAAGAAAGCTTTATGGGGAAAAATAACCTCTAGCCTCCTCCATTCTCCTCCTCATCCACAAACCTCATGACCTTTATAAACTTTGACCAATACCATTGTTGTTGTTTTTTTTTCTTTCACTCCTCTCTTTTTAGCTTAATACTGTATTGGTTACAGGAGTAAAACAATTATATGAGTATTAAAAATGGGAGCAGTTTGTGTGCAGGCAATGTGTATTTTTACCAATGGCTGATGGAAAAAAAATTCTCCCAGCTGCTCTGTAAAGCTCTCTCTCTGCAGCTTGAAACATCTGGTTTGTTTTGTGCGCAGTCTTTCACACAGGGCATTTGCAATTCTTTATTCAAATTGGATTTTTAGTTCACTTTCCGGCAGGGAGGCTGAAATGTTTGTCATTAATAAGTATGGTAAAAGTAATATGTATGTAATTAGAATTCAACCATCGGAACCAGGGTGGCTGAGTCCCCTAAAAGACATTTTCATTCACCTCAATCTGCAATCAGAGGATGAAGTTTCCTCAATGAGTTAATGCGGTTCGGTCCTGGTGGACTATAACATTGCTCCAGCAAGGCATATTTATTTGCATGATTGGCAATTAGAATTTATTGATTTCAAAAAAGGAAATCCTTCCCTGGGTACTAGTGTTTCACTCCCTTGGCTGACGTTGGACAGGAAAAGCTGTCAAGATATGGATACCACATCTGGGTTGGAGGAGGAGAACATAATTATTTCTATTTCTCAACAGTAATTTCTCAGGATCAAGGGCACTGATGGACTCTGGAGAGAGTTCACGCCAATATTCCTTGGCAGGAAATGAGATGGTTGATGACTATAATAACAAGATCTTTTTGATTATCTCAGTGGAGGGTGCAGCGTAGGCTCACAACCAAACTTGTCCCTACTAGATATGGGCACTGGATCAGTCTGGTTGAGCTTTGGTTTAGGCTTCAGTTGGAATTTGATACAAAATCAGAAGTAAACCTGAAAGTGGATCCTACAGAAGCCCTTGGGATATAATTTCATTGCCACAAACTGGAGGATGTTCTGTCATCTTCATCTGCATCTAAAACCAGAGTCAGAAGAATGACTCCTCTCAAATAGCGGCAAGGACTAGATGAGTGTCTTCCACAGGGGCTCCAAAAAGGGTAGCTTACAAAGTATGGAATTAATAAGAAAAATATAGAGTACCTATAAATAAAGAGCAAAAAAAGAAACGAAAAATAAAAAAAAGAAAAAGAGAAGAAAGATCGTACTAAATCTTCCTCCCCCTTCTCTCTGATTTACCTTGGATGCAGCGCATTACAGATAATAGCTGCTTTGTATCACTGTCAAGGAGAATAGACGCAAGCCCTTGTCTCATACTTGCATAGCAAATGACAGTATATAGCCCACAAAGAGTTGAAATACTCTTCATTCTCCACCCTCAACTTGACCAAGAGCCTGAAAGGACTTACAGCTTTCCCCTTTTGACCCATGCCCCTCATTTTCTCTCATCTATTGTTGCCAAATATGCAGCTGAAATTAATGGCACTGCTTCACCTGCCACATGTCAAACTTAATTTTACTTTAAATCAGTCTTAATTATTCTACTGAAGTTTATAGTTTTAATGGAAAGACATTGCTTGCTTAAACTATAACATTTATTACAAAAGGCCAAGAGAGATTTAAAGTCACATTGTCTTTCCAAAGTGGACAGCTTTAACCGGATGATATCACATCTCATGCCTTCTAAAAAGGTGAGTTTTCTGAACCCAGCATGTCTGCTCCCACTGCCATTTGAACCCATGTAAAACAGGCCCAGTAAGAAATAGAGTACAAATTAAACCTGGAGACAGGGTTCAATGCCAGTGTTGATTTCTCCATTTGCACCAGGGTATTCCAGCATTAATGTGTTACATACTTACCCTTCCCATGAAGTGTTTTCAAGCAAAAGAGAGAAGAAGGGCAATTCCAGGAACATAGCTGCCATTTGATAGGCTGACAGATCAGGTTGATGGCTAATACTGATCAGTACGAAACGCTTCAGTCCTGAGGACAATTTAATGGTGCTCGCTGCTCTGTAGCTGTCTCCATCTCCCATTGGTGCCACTCATTTACTTGCAGGTGAAACATAAAACTAAGGGCTATTAAAGAGCCCACACTTTTTCCAGGAAGGAGGGTGTTAGGTCTGCATTAGATCCTGGCGCTAATCCAGAGCCTGTAATCACACCTTGCCAACTGTACCGAAAATTTCCCCTATGAGTTCCTTTGGCAACACCCCATTTTACAGAGCTGAGTCTGTGCAGACTGACAGCAGCCTTTCAGTCCAGCTGCATTTCAGTCATAGGAAAATAACCCCCCGGGCACAATTTATTAAGCACTCCGGGACATCTCTGGCAGTTTTGATTAGCGGTTAGAACACGAGAAAGAGCATCAGGATTCAATATTTGGTTATTTGATAATTCATGTAAAGGATTTATATATTTTTTTTTGTTGTTGTTTACCTGCCTGTGAAATAAGTAACATTCTGCTAAAAATACACATAGTCCATAGCTATTACTTATTACATACATAAATTGTGCCAAACTGGAGTATAAAACTCCCCAAATTCACTCCACCACCCTAAAAGCCAGCCACTCCAAAGATTAGCATCAGCTGAAGGTTTATGCATGCATTGTTTCTTCTTTTTTCTTTCTTTCTTCCTTCTGTGGGCTTCCACTCAGAAAACAGATGGTCTCTCCTTACTGACATTTTCTTACAGTTTTTAAATGATGCTGCTGTAGGGGAGAGCTGAAATTTTCAATCTAGAGCTGTTCAGTCTCAATCTAGGTTCATAATTAACAGTAGCTAAGTGAAGTTTAATAAGGGCAGCCAACCAACTTTATTTTTTCACAGCACAGCCACAGCAAGGCCGTAATAAATGTGCAGCTCGTCATGTTTCCCCTGACCACAACTCCCTGGAATATTTAGTGTTTACCTTTTGTGATAATTAAAGGAAGGGAAATGAAGCCTAAAGGAAGATGGAGTGACACCCAATATTCCTTAATATTCTCTTGTTTCTTTAAGTGATGGCTTTTGCCAAAGGAGGGCCTCTGCCTCTTATCATCAGCCAGGTCCTGACCTGCAGGCCAGGGATCTAGCTGTAACTTGACCCAGGGACCAGGTGTGTGCCCGCAGGTCATGGGGCTGACAAAAAAACATCAGTCCAGGCAGTGCAAACAAGCTCTTTCTAAGCATGTTACTGCCTTTAACTCTTTCAAGACCTGCTCAGACACAAGCACTGGAGAAGCCTCCTCCGTGCATGGCTAACTATGGTCATGCACAACCCTGCTCCCTTCCTCTGTTTTCATAGAGCAGTTGCTGAATTTCATGGAAGTTTCATGACACTCGCTATGGGATGGGCGACATGCTGCAGGCTCTGGAGACTTGGATGTACATCCAAGCTGCCAATTGGCCTCATGAAAAAATGGGTCATTTAGGCCTTCACCTAATCCTCACATCCTCTGCAAGTGCTGAGCTATTAGACACACAGTGTAAGTGGTCTGAAAGAAATTCCCAGCTATCCATTGCAAAAAGGCAAGATTGATATAAACCTGAGCTAAAAGGTGTGTGCACACATGAGCTATAGTCTAAGCATATGGCTGCCCTAAATTCTCCAAGATTTTGAGTGTGATTTACCCATAGCTACTCTTTTATGTTCTTTCAAACAACAACAAAAAAACCCTCAATATATGCAATATATTCTTTTTACTTGTGTGCTCCTTTTTCTTTCTCTTTCCCCCACCCCCAGCCTTCAGCATATCCCCGGGTCATACCTTCAAGGCACTGTCCTCCGCTGAAACAGCCACGGACTTTTATGGGGGCTCATGTCATCTCAAGCGTCCTGGTGCATGGGCTTTTAGGCAGACTTCTCAAACTATGAATTAAAAAGCACAGAAAATGACAGCACTGTGAACTACCTGTGAAAAATCATACCTGGGTTTATGAAGCTATTATGTCTTCAAGGACATTCAGCAGCAGTTCTCGAGGAGATGGTGTTACAGGGGGGAAAAAAAAAAAGGCTTTTTCAACATCACTAGCTACTGTGTAGCCCTGGTACAAAATGAATGCCACTAAGTAATAAGTAGCTCACATTGTTATGAGCACAGAGAGTGATCCAAAATCTATTGAATAGAAGAATTTTTAGTGTTATCAGTGGTCTATAGTTGGGGTCTTCAGAAAGAAAATCTCACCGGTATCCCATTTGCATTGTAACAGTCTCATAACAATTTGTGCAGAAAAATCATTACCGAAAGCCATTAATAACATGAATACAGGAGCACTTCAGCTCTTTCCAAAGGGGCTAAACCCCCCTTCACTTCTAGAGTCATGCATGGTTAAAGAAATCAAAGCTTTTCCCTTTCCTTTTGCTGATCACAGTGATTAAGAAAAAAAAAAAAACATAGCCAGCAAACGGTTTCTTTCTCCCTTCCCCCTTTCTTTTCTTTCTTGTGGTTGAAAAAACAAAAATAAAAAATAGCCAAATCCATTTTAATGACCCTTTATATAAACCGTTTTTCCAGACTGAAATTATGGACATCACTATGTTCCACCCCCTCACAAACTTTTACGCCTGACTTATAAAGTCCCAGAGAAGGAGCTGCATAAAATTCATGCAGACCATGGATACTAGAAAACATATTTTGGAGCTTAGGCTGGTGTTCCCTCAAGAGAGCTAGTCAGTAATTGAGCAGTTACCCTTCAGTGTAGAGATATCAAAAAGAAGCAGATATCTGGTTGCTCAGGTAAGGTCCAATGCAAATATTCATTTCAAAGAGATAGAATTTGGTATTAAAGATTTATTGCTGGGGAGCTGGGACTAGATAATCTTTGAGGTCCCTTCCAACCCAAGCCATTCTATGATTTTCTCACGAGCACAACTAATATAAGTCTTAACTGGATGCTCATGAGCCACGAGGGCACAAGACTTGAAGCCAGCTTTACTTCCAGGTGCTTAGTGAGATCTTCTCAGCCTAAAATTTTGTTTCATACAAGGCTCTTTTGTAGTACACTATGCTAATTGTATGTTAATGCCTATAAGTGCCCTTCTGATAACTCAGGCTGAATCAACAGGTTGTATATTCCAACTTTAGATCTTAGCAAATGGCTGAGAAATCATGCAACAAAATGAATTCAAGCATTAAAATCAGCACTGTTCATGCCAGTGCATCCTACCTTTTGCACAGGACCCTTATGGTCTGGAAACACTGTATTATACTTTTCATCCCATCTATCTTGCAAAGTGGATTTATTCATTTGTCCTTTACCAGGAAAATTATTTTTCACGTGACATTTTTTTTACCACTATTGATTTTTTTTTTTTTTTTTTTTTTTTGGAAGTGTTAGGGATGATGCACTGGAAACAGTGGAAGTCCAAAAGCTTTCATCTGCTAGAGAAGAACAGTAGATAAGTGAAATCTCCAACTTTAGAGGGAAGATGATTGACTGGGAAATGATTTAATAATAACTGCTCCGTGTGGAATTCTCCTTTAAAATGTATTATGTTGTGTGTATGCCTACAGGTGTGTGAGTATAAAAAATAATAGATCTGGCTGGAAAGTCCTCTGTTTTGGCAGTTTTCAATCTATCTGGGTTTGTTTCCCAATAGAAAGCAATTCTTTTCACTGAAAATACTGACAACAATGAATTTGTTTACATGTCAATGGGAGAAAAAAGTCTTCATTTTTGTTCATTGCTCTCCTGCATAACTCCTTTAGTGCCATGGTTATTAACTTCAGCATTTGAGATAGAGGCAGAATGTTAACCTGTAACAACATACCAAGAGCGGACCTTCCTAAACCTTGCCAACAGCCAAGAGCTCACTTGGCTTAACATGGTTTAACATGGTGATTCCTTAGTCTTCTTTTGTGAATGAGAATCATAGAACCTCAGAATGGGTTAAAGATCATTGAGCTCCAACATCTTCCTGTGGGCTTGTTGCCCCCAACTAGATCAGGATGCCCAGGGTCCCATCCAACTTGGCCTTGAATGCCTCCAGGGTCCACAGCTTCTCTGTGCAACCCACGCCAGTGCTTCACCATCCTCTGGGTAAAGAAGTTTTTGCTAATTACTAACCTAAATCTCCTCTCTTTTTGTATAAAGCAATTCCTTCTTCTCCTGTCGCTGTTTGTCTATGTAAGATGAATGACTATCATGAGCTATTTTTAATAACGAGCTCACAGAGGTAGAGGGGAACCTCTGTTTCAGGCTGAAGTTCACCAGACACCTGCATGCCTTTGTGCTTGGCAGCAAGAGATCTGCAAGGAGCAGCCCACCTAGGGATCCTCACAGATCATACAGAGCAACATTAATGTATATAGAGAAGGTAGGAGGTGATTGCTAAAATGATAACAGGCTAACAAGTGAAAAGCTCCTCAGTAGCATTCCTAGCTCTTCTGTACCAAGAGAAATTTGGCAATATGAGAGTCTTTTTTGTGCACTGTCACGTGTAATGCTTCCAGTCAGCCTCAGAGCGCTGAGAACTTCCTGGAGCAGCCAACCCTCCACCCTCCCTCTTGGCTCCCTCTTGTCAGACATCTTCTGCACCCAAAATCAATCAATAAGTACAAAATAAAACCACCCCTCAAGCGTGCTCATGCCTCCTTTTACCCCTCCCCTTTGGGAGAAAACAGAAAGGGAAAAAAGTTAAAGCGTTGCAGGTGGAGCAAGAAGAAAAGCAAAGAAAAAATCTGCTCAGACAGAGAGACAAAACAAGCAACTGCTTAAGGGATTTGGCAGTAAATGGAACTGCCCCCTTCCCCCTCCCCGCTTGAAGCCTGGTTCAGCATGTACTGGTGGTGGATCACAGTACAGCCACACTGAGATGCAGGCAGACACTTCTGTCTCACCAGCTGCTCTGACAATCCATTTTCATAAAGTAACGGGAGGGGAAGCAGATCTGCAAGATGGAGCTCTCGGTCACTGTGCAAAAGCTTTTCCGCACACTGCCCTGTGCTTCAGGTGTCGGGGCTGTCAGGGAAGTTTGACAAGAGCTTTCCCTAAAGCATACAGCAGCCCCAGCCTTGATGCTTTGACGTGTACCTGCACCCGGGCTTGAAGATATGCAGGGGCAGCTGATATCACGATGCAATTTTGGAGATTCCTACAGACAACTTGAAGTGCTGAACTGTGATTGATGACTGGAATACACATTCTCCCCACTGGGCAGTTAATGAGACAATCTCTCCACGTTTGCTTAGGAAAACACTACCTTAAGAAAAAGAGCTCCGGCTACTTTAGCCATTAATAACGTGTTGTAAATTTTTTTCCCAAAGGAGAGGGTGTTAACCCCCGTAGCCTGCCCAGGATAAGGAAAAATCTGGATAGTTATGTTCTGTCAACTTGTCTGCCTACATATATAAGAAACTATTGCGTGATACTATGCATTTTTATGCAGTTGCGATGATTCACCGAGCTAAGATATATTTCAATGGGGGGGAATAAAAGCGATTCTTTACATTTCGCTTGTACAAGCACCAAAGCTTGTAAAGCACTTCGGAGTCCATCTGGCTGAAATGTGCTATATATAAATGTAAGATTGTTATCACCAAAAACACATTCAGTATGGTGTTTCTCTCACATATTTTTTGTTAATTTCAGTGAACCGGTTATTTTTAATGAATAATTTCCATTGGAAAGCTTTGTTTTCCCTGTAACATAAAGCTTTTTTGGTTTCAGTCCCTTGTCTGGTTTTCATTAGCTTTGCAATGAATTAGCCAAGAGGGCTTTTCCTCTCAGTTAGGTTGGGAAAGTACCACTGGCATGTGTCTGATTTTGTGGGAAAGAGCCTATTTTTTCCCCTTTATTATTTGATTATCAGTTTTGCTTGTATTCCATTGCATATTCTTGACATTTCAGCAATAAATTGGACCATGCAGAAGCTCCTATCTGCACACATATGTGATGTGCACACCCTGCACATCACTTGTATGCTCATCTCCATGTGGTTCTTATCTTTCGGGGTACGCTGCTTTATAGCTTGCAATTATATAAATGTCTTTGTGCTTGGAGCTGTTAGAAAGCAAGTAGTCATAAAGAGTCTGCTTTTGAGACTGTATTGATATGTAATGGCTTGATTCCTAAATCCCAAGTAATCTCTTTGGAGGGGAGCCCCAGATCCACCAGACAAGTTTTGTAGATGCCTGTCCAAGCAGTCATCAAACCTTTTTCCTTATTACAAAATATATAAGATAGATTCTGCCTCCTTACTTGCAGAACTCAAGAGCATACAAAGCACAGAATCCCCATCCTATAACAGACAAATCAGAGAAATGATTGTGTATCACTTGAGTTTGCCAGATAAATACTTGTTTAAAGAGCTCTTAACTTAGAGGGACATCATTCAAATCAGTAGACATGGTAAAGAAATTAAAACAAATGTATATAAATAATATTACATAATGGGTTACCCCACATTTTACTTGCATATTGCATGCTTTTTATAAACCCCTTTATGACCTCCTCATTTGTGACTTCTGGGTCTTGTTATTATTAACTGAGTGGGAAGTATATCTTTCTGTATCCCAGATGCAGCTCCTTATGAATTCCTTCTTTCACAAACTGTACAGTTTATGTATATGCATGTGTGTACTTTATCTCCGAGTAGTTTTTGCAGTAGGCAGAAATCACGCACAGTGTAACAGAGCTGCATCCCTCCTCTGGGCACCTTCCTTTGCCAAAGGATAGACGTAGACCTCCCATACAGTGATGGTAAGTTGTCAGACTTGGGCAAAAATCTTTTTGTCTGTGGAAAACACTGCTGTTGCATTGCTGGAGCTAGAGTCTGGCTAGAATATGATCTGTGCTCCTGCTTCAAACACTCCTACAGCTCTTAAATGACCAGTGTCATAAAACCCAACATGAATTATTGCCTTCCAGCCAACTTAGTATTTTAATCTACAAACTTTTATTACATTGTTCAGCACTGACGTGAAATACTGGAGAGATTGCCCGGCTGTACAATGTACCCCCTTGTCCCCATCTGCATCAAAGCTGCCAGCTGCTCATACCCTGACTGAGAGCCCTAAGTGCTTTGCAACTCCAGAAACATAGGCATGCCAAGGTGCACAGGTGGTGACTTGGTACAGCAGAAATGAAGGACAGGTGCTTCCAGTGGGCTGTTGGAGACTGGTATACCTTGACCTACCTCCAGACTTATGTTCTCAAGGACCTTGAGGAAAAGCACATTGCACTGGGAGTGGTACCGTGATGTAATTGGTGTTTCAGTGCCTGGAACAGAGATTTGTGCTTTTATTTAATAAGAGGAGAAAAGAAATACTGATCCTAATATAGGTGTGTTTTTTTTGGTTTTTTTTTTTGTTTGTTTGTTTGTTTGTTTTTTAGTAAATATAAGCCTGGTAATGCCTTCATAGATCAGAGTCCAAGTCAAAGGACAAGGGCACTGTTAGAAAGCAAGAGCTTTAAGATGTTATCTTAAAGATAGTTGTCCCTTTCTTACATTTGAAAGACAGCAGTAAGGAACTGAAGGAATATTATCAATAGGAATATTTACAGTTGAAATACTGTTGAGCAGCATCTCAGGTATTCAGTTCCAAGGCCTGATATTATGCAAGAAACAGCATTGGCTGAAGCTTGAGTGGAATTAAGACCTATGCATTTAAACTAAATTTAGACAAAGCCAATCCACAGGGTTCTCTCCCAATTGCATCCTGGAACTGTTTTGTAGAATCTGTTCTAATTACTCTTCTACATGAAGCTATAACTGGTTATTTGACTAAATGATGTATCTAAATCCCATTACACTAAGGACTCGGTTCCATTTTCATGGAAATCCATTGAACAGCTAAATTTTTTTCTGATGCAGTCAGGAAGTACTTGCTTTGACATCAGTGGAAACCAGGTCTGGTCCATGTGCTCTATTCTATTCAGACACTGAAAATGGCAAGAGGAAGTGATATTTCAGCCAAAATTCGTAATCTGTTTTTCAGACCTTTACAATATTTCAAGCATATCTAATGTTCATCCATATTTTCTGGCTCTTATTTCAATGTTTCAATAATAAGTGGATTAATGGTTGAAATCTATTTTGCCATGTGTTCTTGTCCCTTTGGGTGACCATTTGTATATTTGAATGTTAGTAAATGATGAAAAGTTAAGTATCCATGGGAAGGTCATTTGAAAGTCTCAGAAAACAATTTTATATGCAAGAAACAAAAACATGATCCATTTGCCATTTAAATGTGCATCTTTTCACTATGACAATGACCCACAAGCTTGGGGTTTGTAAAGCTTATTCTCTGTCATACAAAGACCATTTTCAGTGCAGTTACAAGGCTAGAGGAAGGGTTAACCTCTCGGTTGCCCTCCCACGCAGTGTTTTGATCAGTGCCCCAAGCTACAGGACAGATATCTCTTTGTTTTTTGTCTTTAATATCCAATTTCCAATTCACTTGTGTAGATGATGGGTCTCTACAAAACTCTCTTTGTCTGAAGTAAGAGATGCAGCACTTACTCCACAACCGACTTTAAGTACTTGACTTTTTCTTCCTACTTCAGAAAGCACCTGCTTGATGATCTTGATGACTAAAGAGCCTTTCAACTTCCCTGCCACCATTTTTAGATCTGGTCCACTTCATAAGAGACTGAACACCATTGTGGCTACTGCTAAGTTGCATGTGTGAAAAGAAATTGATGGTGTCGATGCAATTGTTAGAGGATGAGTGGATGTCAGGAACTTCTGCAATAATTGGCACAACTATTGGGAAGTCTGAACCATGAGGCTGAGACCATGGGGCCTTATGGAAAGGCAGCTGAAAGCATGACATTCACTCTCATCACTAATGGGTGGAATATTGCATGGGGGAAGAACAGTAAGTTAGATCACCATATCTCTATGATGTAGTTGTTATTGTTGTTTGATTTACTTTATCTTTTAGTTTTTCTCTTCTTGTCAGAGGCAGCGTAAAGATAGTAAGGCCAATTGAATTGGAGGCCAGTTTGCATCAACCTTTCAAAGCTGGAAGTGAAGTCCTTTTCACTTCCAGCTACACTAAACTCAGCAAACATCACTACAGGGCATCAAATCAATATACACGTTTGGGCTACCAGACACCCTAGATTTTTGCTTATCTGAGACTGCATTAAACCTTTAATACATCTGGGATTTTACTGTCAATTCTGGAGCATGGTTAAGTGATTTGATGGAGCAGAAAACAAGTACAGGGTAGCAAACTTCATAAGTTCGTAAGTCAGAAGCAGGACTTTGTTGCTCTTGTTTATAGCATCTAAAACCTCAAGAAATAAACACTACTATAGTCAACTTGTTTATAACATTACAGTAGGTTTTGTTTATTCAGTGGATGTGTAAATCTCATGGTTATAGCAAGAAATAAAAAGTAAGAAAGAAATCAGAGTTGATTACAGCCAGTGGTGGTGTGACTGGGAAACAATGGGTGCATTGTGATAAAAATCTCACAGCAGCCCAGAAATACACAGGAAAGAAAAAAAAAAGAAGAAAAAGAAGGGAGAAAAATGGAAAGAAAGAAAAAGAAGGGAAAAGACAAAGAGTGAGAGAGAATGAGAGATTTCTTATGCAAACATATTAACCACTTTGCCTGAAGTCTACATTGAGTAACTGAGGAAAGAAATTTCACTCAGTGCAAAACACTCTGTGGTCATTTAATTTTTTTCCTTGGGTGGATGTTCTTTAGCAGGGAAACAAAATGCATAAAGCACTTCTTCCAGTATAATCACTGACTCTTTCCCACCATGCCTCTCTCTTGCTTTCACTCTTGTTCTGTTTTTATTTATTCCCTGCAAATACAATGGAGAATAAAAATGTGGTAGGACCTGCTGGCGGCAACTATGGCCTCCGGATCCAAGCTGACAAAAATGTCAAGAAACTGACAGTAAAATATGCGAATAAAATCCCTGTGAACGAGAACAAAACTCAGGCTCACACTACTACTCTCTACATTGTGGCTTTCATGAGTATTTCTATCAGTAGCTATGACTTTCTCATTTAAAAAAACACGCACGTATATACATTCATCATATGCATTGTCTTCTAAAATCTTTCATCAAAATCTCACAGGGGGGAAACTGCACACAGAAAGATAAGAAAGCAAGAGACATTTAGGGCAGGGAGATCAGGGAAGAGCCGACATTCGATGGAGACAGAGAATGGCATGCTGAGCGCCAGACATATGGATCCTGTATGAAGCTGAAAGGCAGACAGACTTCTGCTGTTCCCTTCTGTGATCATGAGATGAGGGAGATGCATAAGCAGTGCCTAGAGAAGGAAGCTCCCAGGAGTACTCAACTATCCAATGGAGTATGCACTCTTTATCCTACCTGATGGAGAGCATCTCCTTGCTTTGAGCAGATCATCACTTTCAAGTGGATCTTAGAGTAAGACTAGATTGAAGAAACGGAGATGGTTTAGTTTGAAGGAGACTTAACTATGGTCTGAGTGAGCTCTTTCAGTGTGTAGGAGGAGGTGTAGGGAGTTAAAGAATAAAAGGCTTCTGTATTTTCACTATGGGTAGAATAAGAAAGAGTAGCCTTAAAATACTGTGGAAAGGATGTAGGTTGGAAAAAGAAGTGTACTATCATTAAGATACTTTAACCATCCAAACAAATTATTGTACAGTTTCTAACCATCTAAGGGTTTCAGAAAAGCAAATAGGACAAGCTTCTTTCTGAAGGATAAAGGCATCGTCAATCCTATTTGGGACAGGTTTGCATGGCCTCCAAGGTTCTTCACAATCTTATGTTCTGTGCTCCTGCTGTGGAGAATCAGCTAAATAGGCAGAAGGATTTTATTTTGCTAATCATGGATAAAAGCAAGCTCCTGCTGTGAAGATATAGAGCTGGAGAACAGGGAGAGCTAAATTCCCTTCTTGGCTCACACAAACTCTCCCCGTGGCTTTGGATAAAGCTGGCTCATCTGCTCTGTGCACAAGTGTAGGGACTGGATCTTCTTCTTCAGGAGGAAGCTGAGGGTGGAAATATTCTCCTGTGCAGAGTACTAGCATGAGGCCTATATGCCACTTAAGTTGCACTTAGAGCTATTTTGAGACCTATGTGAAACTGAAGTGGTGCAAATTCTTTATCAGGATATTTTTTTTTTTTTTTTTCAGGAAGAAGTTTCACCCTGCTATCCAGGAGATGTACAAATATTCACTGAGGGGGTGTCATTAAAAAGTCTATAAATAATCAAATATAAGGCCCCACATGAATTATGCATGTTATACTTACAGAAAACGTGAATGTCTTGCACTAGAAGAAATCAGAGCAGTGCCACTGAAATCACATTGCTATTTCTATGAGGTATTAACTGAAAGTTATAAGACCTCATTTTTAAATCAGGCTACAACAGGTGCTTGCAGGTCTGTTCAGATAAAAATTATGGCTTTGTGGAGGCAAATATTAAGAAGTCTCCAAAATGTGTTAATTTATTATGAATAGAAAGTAGTTTGATGTTACTTTTTAAGAAAAACAGTCACAATACAACATTCATTAGCCCCTAAGTGAGACAGGGGCTTGTCAGTCAATTAGATTTCTGACCCTTAAATCGTGTAAACTCTACCGAAAACTTTGCCTTCTGCACCTGGAGGTGAGAGGTACAATATCAGTACAATGTTTTACTTAGTACTCATTTTATCAAACTGCATTTCTATTAACATTAATACTTCATGTACTCTCACTAAGTTAAAACTAGAAACAGCAAGAAGAATGAGTTTATAATGGAACACATCACCAATAGACTTTCCAGATATTTGTACAGAGATCTGTTGGTACCAAAACAAAACCAATTCATTTGCAGAAAGTTCTTGAGTTGTACTTTTATTTTTGGTTTGGTTCAAGTACATTTGGTGAACACAGGAATTTTGTAGAGGTCCTTTCAAATAACCATTCCTTATCTTCCTCCAGTAATTATACATTACATCTCAACTTAAAATGTTCCACTCCATATTTTATGTTGTTGAAACTACAGAATCATACTTACCACCTTTCCTGCCGGACTGTAAATGCCCTCTTTTGTTGCCCAACAGATAAACAGCCCAAAGGACTAGCATTCTTATCACTAAAATGAAGGACAATATTATTTCAATCTTCCAAGCCCTGAGCCACATACCTGCCCATGGATGGCACTTTAGTACTGACTCTCATTTTTGGATGAGTGCCTGAGGGTCAAGATGGTTAAAAAATTAGTACCATGTTTACCATATTTCATGTATCAACTAAGTAGTCTAGCTATCACTCACTGATGCCAGAGAAAAATGAAGAATAATTTCACCAATGTCAATGCCATTACAACATCATAAAATTGACATAAGTTAGGAAAAAAAACTGGGCCTACTTCACTGAGGTTCTTTCATCTCCTCTGCATGTTCCCTAATTTGTCATTACTAGAATAGTTGCTATCACTATCCTGATGAAAATATAAAAGAGAGACTTGCATGGCCCATAAACTCAATGAACCATTAAATAGGTGACAATAATCTTGATAGAAGTTTGGAATATTTAATTAGCACAAAAATGCACTTAGTGAGTGAGTTCAATTGCTATCACAGGTACTCCTCAAAATAATAGCCGAAGATTTTATGTGTCCATGAAATGCCTTAGAAGACATTTAAAAAAAGAAACAGACAATATTTCATGTATTAATTGAGGATCAGACATACCTGTAAGTGCCCAGTAATAAACATTTCCAAGGAAATTTAACCTAGGTCTCCTGGAATCCCAAAGGTGACTTCATTGCACATGAAGTCAAATCATTCACTGGCAACTTTTCAGTAGCTGAAGTTCATAAAGATACAACCAAAGAGCAAATAATTTTCCTTTTCAACAAACCAGGGTCCCACTTAGCAGTATAAGATTTTGAAAAGAATAAAAGAAAAAAGAAATCATTGGAGATTATATAGTAATTTCATTTAAGGAACTTTTTCTAACTTCAAATTGCCTAACAGAAGGTCTCTGTTCATATAGATTCAGTACTCCATATAATTTTCAGTAGCAAAGAGCTGTTTATATACATTTTCTTCCCATGTGGCATTGCCTTCATTGGTTATGATTATAAGACTCATGTACATCTAGATTAAGGAGTATAGAGTAGAAATGTGTTTATAGTAGTTCTGTCATTGGCACTTGTGCTGCCACTCTTGAATATCTCATACACTTTCTGGCATCCACAGCTGAGATTGTGTCTGCATTAAAAACTAGTTCAGAGCAATCAGAGAGGAGTTGTACAGGAAAAGAATTAATGTGAAGCACCCAGTGTCACCTTAGCAGCTGGGGCTCGTTAGGGTTTGAACACTGTTTTTCACTTAGTTTCATTCAGGAGTCCATTTTGGGCTCTCTGAGATGTCTCACAATGAGAATCAGAGCAAATCAAGAGATTTGTTACAAAAGTACTTTGCTGATCTTAAAACAAACAAAGAATCAAACAAAGAATAGAATAGATGCACCCTGAAGGTGCTGAAAGAAATGTACATGTTTGGAAGGGGGGGGGGGGGGCGGAGAGCCAGGTTAGAGGATAGCTCATGAATGAACAAGGGATTGCAAAACATTTCTGAGAAAGAGTCTTAAGGAGCTGTTGGAGACAAGATAAAACAATGACTTGATCTCAGTCAAAAACAAGTGGGTGTAAGTACTTTGTCAAGTACCAAATACTGTTGCTTTGGCTGGAGATTGAAGCTAGACAGATTTAGACTAGAAACATGATATATGTGTGTATATATATATATACATATAGGTATGCATGTATGTATGCATATATGCATATAAACCCATTTTTGCAGCAAAACTGAATTTTAAAGTGGAATAATGACTTTTATTCCAATCACATTTTCCACTGTCTGTTACTTAAAGAAGTTTTCTGATTAATGTCTCTTCAATTCCCTTCCACGATAACCCTATGTCAACCTCAGTTGTTGGGCTTGAAGAAAGAAAAAAATTCAAAGAAATCTTGTGACCTCTTGTATGCGAGCTAGCAGAACAGAGAATTGCAATGGGTTTTTTGCTATTAACTTCTATGGATCTGTCATTCACTGGCTGCAAGTTGAAAGCTGATACCCCATACATTGCAGTGACCGTTCTAGGACATCTCTACTAACAGATGTTTCTATTCTTGTCCAAACACCTTCCTTCAAAGTTCTGTTCTCTCTGTGACCTTCATACCATGACTTGTTATCTTTCTGGCAATGTTTCCAGAGTAGTTTTTTGGAACAAAGCTGCTAAAATAATTTGTAGATAGGTCAAATAAATATTCATAAATGTTTGCCTGCTTGTCAGTACTGGAACACACTGTCGAACTTCTTGATGATTTGTCACTTCTCTTGTCGCAATAGATACAACATTTGGGCAAAGCCTTTTATTTCTGCCTGCTCCTTAGAACTATGTTGATCCTACAAATCCAAAGTAATTTCCGTCACAAACTTAATTGTAAAGAGAGCTTCCTCACTGGTCTTCTAACTTGACTGATTATTTTTGCCATGGACTATGCCAATTGAGAGGTTTTTCTCTCCTTTTTTCTCATATGCTTGTCAGTGTGCAGCAGACAGTGAGGAGCATTTGCCCAACATGCGGTAGTCTAGATGCTCACATCACTGCTTGACCTGTGGGTGTTCTTATCTTCGAAAATAAATTAATTGCCATGCTGATACTTATGCCACCTTCCTCACAAAGTTAGCGAAATCTCTCATTCTTATAGGGAGTAGGAGAGGACTGTTTCAGGGAGTCTCTCGTGTAACAGAACTAGGTCCCCAAGAGGACTACTGGATGCTATGGTGTCTTTCAAAGCTTTGTGGTTTCCATCTTTATCTATTTGATTGTGTTGAAAGTTGAGCTACCAAGCTTTCACGTTGATATCATCACACATGGTTTCACTGGGGTTTGCTCAGATATTCATGGATCCTTGGATAAATGAGAAGAAGAAGGGATAAAAATAAACTTTTCTTTGATTTATACCAACAGAAATACTGCTAGAGAAACACCAGTCTGTTTTAGTTAAACCAGTTATACTTTCATTGATGATTTATTAATCTGAATTTACTTTTGTTCAAGGAAAATGTTTGACAGCATAGCTAAGAAAGCACAGGCATAACAGACCTAAGTGTAGCTTTTCTTCATCACTGAAGCATCCTGGGGTTAGACTAGATTCTTAGAGTCATGTTCTTCCACAGGCCTCCAGCAGATGCCTACATACTATTGATCCTTTAGGAAAGAAGAATGTCCATAACTGAAATGGTCTTGAATCTCTGCTACTAGCTGTGAGATCTGGAGAAAGAAAAGGCCACACTTATTTTCTGACCAGGATCTGCAGCTGTGGGAACAAACTGTGTGTAATAAACACTTGAATCAAAGTTTGTGGGAGTTTTGTTTTTGACTTTGAAGTAGGAAAGACTGAGGCCTTTACTTATGGATGCTCTGATTCTGTTTGTGGTTTTTAATGGCTAAAATATCCCACGGTCAACTTGAGAGTGAGGATTTCATTTTTGGTCTTAAAAAGAAAGGCATGAAGGAGAATTACATATTGTTGTGCAGTCTGGCTTTTATTTTGAAGGGCATTTAAAAAAATAAATAGTGTAACTTGTGTGAAGAGTGTTGTGTTTAGGAAAAAAAGTTCAAAAAATACCATGCATGATTGATCTCAAGTCTGCTTGCTGATCCAAAGACAACACAGCACGGCAGTCAAATATACATTTTATGGGCTTTTGTCTGTTTTGCAATAACAGTGGAAAGCATTCTTTAATTAAAATTTAAAACCGTAACTGATTAATTTTCTGTGTAAACAATCCCTGTAAACACGGAAAGTCAGCATTTTAAGGGCACAGCGGTATAAATTCTGCTTCCTCTCCCAGGCGCTCAAGGGAGAGATGGCGAGAAGGGAGGGGGAGTCCAGGAAGAGACCCGGGAGGGGGAAAAAGTTCAAGGCCTTGGTGTTCTGTACTCAGTGTACACCAGCTGCAGGATCTCGCCTGCTGCCCATTTCTCTGAACAGGAATGTTGGCATAGGCTCCTTGCTCTTGCCGGGATATGATTTATTCTTTCTCAGATGCTGGAGGCTGACTTTCAGAGCACCCATTCCTCCATGAAGCGAGACCATGCCAGCAAATTGTGAAGAGGGATGTGTGGCTCCTGCAAGATGGGGAGAATGCTCTTAGTGCATTCTCTGTGGCTATTTCAACTTCTAGCAGCAAGAGCGATGAAACAGGATTAATTGCAGCTCCTTTCTTACTTGTCTCAGCTTTCATGGACATTTTGTTATCTCCTATAGAATGTTCATGGAACGTCTGACAAATCTTAGAGTCTAGGTTCTCAGAAATACTTTTCAGAGGTATTTAGGTACTCACAGCATAAGGCCTTTGTTTAAGTCTCTGAAATCCTATGAGTAAGACCAATCTTATCCCTCTCTGGTTGAGAAAAACAATGCAATAGTTAGGAGTTGGTAGGAGTGTGTAGATGAAGGTTGGAGTCTTCTATTGGTGCTGCAGGATGATCTCACAAAAAGATCTTGACACAAAGAAAAAGTGGGAGAGCTTATAGAAACAAAAAAATCATTAGGTCCGACACTTAGGATCTGCTCTCCCACCTTCACAAAGTATGATAATACTTCATAGTATCAGTTTTAGCCATATGTGTGACCGATGGCTTCAATGGGACTGCTTTTGGAGTAAGATATCATTCTTAGTAAGCACTGAGCAGAAAGTATCTCAGAGATTGGTTTATTTTTTTCACTGTTTTTTTCTTCAGTTATAGGACAGAAGCATTCATGAACATGTGAATATTTTATCTGTTTCTTTCCTCAACTCTTGTTAAATGTGAGCACATCCAATACAGTGATTCAAAAGAGTCAAGTGAAATTTCTGTGGGTGAGATGAGTTGCAGGCTTTACCTAAGTATCTCCCCACCTTATGTATAAGACTACAGAAATCAATAATGAGTTCTTATAAATTCTACTACTGCTACTACTACTATGTCTGTGAGCTTAGATGAATTTTAGCATAGATTTTAGATTGCATTGCTCTTCAAATACAAATAACTAAAATACAAAATAAAATAAGTGAAAAAAATATGTGAGGTTTAAATATGTCTCTGATAAAACTGAAAGGCTTTGCTGCCTCACATGAGTTATTTTATATAATGTATGAGCATTTGCCACCTTGACCATCCTGGGTCCCTTGGCATAGCTGAATATAAAACAGATTTTACTTCACATTTTTTCATTCTTTGCAATTTTGCAGGAACAAAAATGCAGTATTCCATCCCCTTCCCCCCCCCACCCTGATAACAGTCCTTCCTGCTTCTCTTCATACAAGTGTCCCCAAGAGACAAATTCTTTCAGAGGTCCAGTGCTGTGAAACTTTCACAAGGATGTCTCCCACTGTTCTGGACTTGGAGCAAATCCTGCCATCTCACACAGCCCCTGCAGTTTCTTGGTGAAACGAATCCAAATAAAGTCAATGGTAAAACATCTGTTGGAGTTTTACCCAGCAACTTTAATGGAGCCAGGATGTCAGCCACTGAATTTTGGCACTCTGCAGTAGACACATTTTGGGATCTGAGATTCTCAAGACAGCTGGCCTCCAACCTTCCTGTCTGCAGACTAGGAATAATTTTGGAATTTATCAAATCTGTATCATAATTAGTTCATCCAGCCATAAAGCCCATTGGCATACTTTCTTAACCATTTTTCTACCTACTTACTCATGACCATTAGCCTTCTTAGACAAATTGGTTGTATCCTCACCAATGTGAGTCTGGATTTAAGGAAAGAACATTTTGTGAATTGAAGATTTTCCACCAAATTATTTGCCTCTAGGGTTTCCAAATCTTCTTCTCTTTACTACCATTGAAAAGAGATCAAAGTGAAACTCAGGAGGCACAGGCAGAGGTCCCTTCTAGTAATAAGGAATATAGATTGTACTCAGAGTGTGTTGGGGAGTAGTTTAAAGTGCTCCACAGGCAGTTTCTCGTACTTATGCTCCTGGCAGACCAACATAGTGGAAGAAGAGCAAATAGGCCAGTGGAGGGTGGAAAACGTTGGAAAATCCAAAGCAGAAGTGGTGTAACTCTTCAGGTTTGGCTCCTCCAGGCTGAAAGAGATTTACTGTAGCTGTTGCAAAGGCTGCTTGTTGAGGAGGAGAAGATTAAACAGGAGACTCTATTCAGAGCTAGTGGTCACTTAGAAGATCTTGGAAGCGCTCCTGAACAAGGACTCAGCCAACCGAGGCTCAAGCTGAGCCTCGAAAAGCCATCCCCACTGCACACAAAAGCACCAGGAGCTGTTCCCATCCCATATTCAATTCAGCATAAGTACTCTTTTAAATGCTAGTGAAAAGGAATATCAGCCAGGCACAAAAAAGGACAATTACGTTATAGTTTTGAACTAAAAAGCCAATCTTTCTGCATTGAAATGAAACCTGAAAGGCACAAGCAAGGGGGTAAGAGGAGGAGGGACGGGGAAAAGGGGGTGGGGGCAGGACTGAGATGAGAAAAAGACTTCAGAAGCTCCGGCATTTGCTCAAGAGCCCTTATGTCTCTGAATGGTGCTATTTCTCTCCTGCCACAAAGTTGTTTCCACCCCCAGCCCCCCTTCCTCTGGCAACGCGAACAAGATCATAAACGTCAGATGCAGTCTTGTCGCTTTAATGGTCTCATGGCTATGAATAAAAATGGCGCGGTAACAGATTTGTTAATTGACTTTATGTGCAACTGGCATACATTAGGCAGCTCCGTTAACACCGCTCACAAAGCTGGATGTGTTGCTGTTCTCTCCCACCACCATCAAATTAAACTTTTAACAGTTGAGAGACCAGAGGGTTAAGCCTAGGAGGCTGGAGTGATATTTTCACTGCCTTTGATGACACACTAAAATACAGAACGTCTCATTTTGCAGCAGAACACTGAGTCTGCGAAGCCGATGTACATGTGGTTACTATTTGCAGAATTTGGCATTTTCTATGAATAGCATAAAACAGGCAGTGGATCAGCTGTCATGTTTTGACAGGGTTGTCCTTTTTTTCCGAATGCCATTCTTTTTTTTTTTTCTTTCTTTCTTTCTTTTTTCTTTTCTCCCTTTTTTTCCCCTCCCCTTAATGTCACAAAAACACTTTTTTTTTCTTTTCTTTTCTTTTTTTTCCAAAGTAATCTGTAAGACGATGAATATTATATTAAAGGTGCATTCTTTGACCGGAGGTCCAAAGGAATAAAAATACCTTCTATCATGCAAGACTGCAATCTCCAGGATAAGAGGGAGAAGGGAATAATGTCTGGGCACATGGATCAGTATAAGGGATTTGGTCAAACATCAAGTTTTTAAAAGCAGATTGCACAGATATCCATCAGGACTGATGTACACCTGAAAATCATCATGTCATAACAGGAGTTGAGATGTACCCTCAGGATCTCTATTTGAATCCTTCGATTCTTTGATCTCCTTAGGGCTAATGGAATTAACTTGTCCCTTTCTTGAGATCAAGATTTAGAGACTGTTTTAGACACTGATATCTGTGAGATCTTACAGCAGATATTTGAATGTCTTCATTCTTACACGTTATTTCCAAAATAGTGAGATGTTTTATCCCATGGTTATATAGCATCTGTGGAGATCTTAATCATGATTGAAGGAGAAAAAAAAAGAACACATCCTGAAAATAAATTAATATCAACACATATGTCCAGTGCAAAAAATCTCAGATGTGACCCTTCTAAAACTCTTAATCCATGAGGGCATTTGATTGTTGATTTTGGTACAGTAGATCTGGAACATGCATCCTTTAGTAAAAAGCCAACAGGTCAAATGAGGCGGCTGGCTCCTGCCCTGCACGCACTGTGGACTTCATGGGGTATCAGTGTTCACACCACACTGCACACCCATGGTAGAGTGGACAGGCTTTGCCAGCAGCCATGACATTTAATGTGACAGGCCGGTCGGTGCTAAAGCATGAGTGAGGGCTCCAGGAGAGACTAAAGATGTAGCTCTAAACAAGAGAGTTATTGCTTAAACTCTAAGCACTCTCGCTTCCATCTGTTCACCCTCACCTCCTAGGCATCTCCTTCACCTTCACGCACCACAGAGGATGACTTGGCTCAGTCTCTCGCGAACACGTTTGTATTTTAGGATGCCAGATTCAGACATTTGTTACGGTTATTGGCACCCTACCTCACATCCAGAGCTAAAGATTCCTTCCTCTATGGATATTTCACTTTTTACTTACCCCCCACTTTCTAAGCAACTCCAGATTTTATCAGATTAAATCTCTCACTATTCAGAGAAATTATTCTTCTGCTTTGACAGTCAATTATGATGTCAGGTTTTTTCATGGATCAGTCAGTCAATATTTGACAATCAATGCGTTGACCAAATTGTGCTGCCCTCAGTGACATTCCTTAGGTCCAAAACTCTCCCTTAAATTTCCACTATCAGTCTCCTACGGTGGTTTCAAGAAGCAAAACAATTTGATAAGGTGAATGGTAAGAGAAATGTAAAAGGAAATATATAGTCTGATTGGAAAAGACTGTTTTCATGGATATGCCTCCATACATTGCAGGGCCAGAAGCATATTTATGCTTGAAAACCATTGCATGACACATCTGCAACCAGGAGACATGTGTCTTTGTTTCTTTCCAGCCCCTCCTTTTGTGCAACAATTTTTGATGCTTCCTTATCATCTTTCTCTCTCTCTTAAATTTTCTAGATAGCTTGACTTGATAAAAGCACATTTCAGGTCAGACACAGGCTGATCATGGAAGCTTTTAAACCCTCTTGCTGACCTGGAATTAGTAGATTCATGCAACTTTCTACCAAGGCCAGTACACCATAAAATAAGTGTTTTACGCTACAGTGGTATTGCTGGCAATGCATAAAATAAACATCCTGCATGTGCAACACCATAACTTCGATATACAGATTTAATAGATGAATAGATATTGCTTCAATTGTACAGTGCCTAACGGTGTAAGTTGTTTCATAGTTGTCATCAATGGTCAAAGTTGACATCAATGGTCCATTGCTCAGAAAACTCAAAGTGCTGGATGGGATGGCACCCCTCCTATTTTTCTGACAAGATGGAAGAAAAATATACAGGTATATGCTGTTTAATGGGAACTCAGTGCTTTTGGAAGAGGCAGTGGTTTTGCCTGGTTTTGATTTGGGTAAAAGGTCTAGCCATGTTGTAATATATTCTTTTAACATCCTTCCAGAAGAAAAAATTTAGAAATTAGAATGAGGTGGTTTTATTATTTTTTCTGTTTTTTCTTTTATCCTTTCTTTCTTTGTTTCTTTTTCTTAATTTGAAAGTGCAGTCCATTCTGAATTTTTCTTTTTACACTTTATATCATATATTTAGTTATCTCAATTTAAAATCTTAAAAGATAAAATATTTTCTCTTGAACCAAAGTGCATTTATCCATACACTAGTAACAAAGAACCAAAAATAAACCCTACTATACAAAGTGTGGTTTTATTGACAATCCAGTGGAAATAAAGTTTGAAAACTTTAACAATGTTTGCTTTCCTCCTTTTACAAACCTATTTGGGCCACGAATCAAATCCTAAAAGTCTCCCTGTTTTCATTCTTTAACCCTAGCATGCAGTTTAGAGAAAGGCCAAAGCAAACTACTACACTGAGCCTGCTTTATTAGTTGAAAATATCTTCTGCCTTACTTTTTCATCTGATCAGTGGAATTAGCATGTGTATACTGAAAAATAACTGAGTGATGGGAAAAAGAGATCCCCTATGTATCCTACATTCAGAAAAATAAAATCTGGACTTTTCCTTTTTTTTTTTTTTGCAATGGGTAAAAGGTGTTTACTGTGGTGTGAGATCTGAACGAGATCACATTTCCACCCATGGAGAGGTTCTCCAGCCCTGAGCTGAACTTAACTGGATTTTACATCAGTCCTGTCCTGCATATTCAAGTTCTGCTTTCATGATTCTGTACAAAGATCACTGCCATTTCTTGTCCACAAAATGGACTCTTTTTATTTTTCTCCTTTTATTTATTTTTTCCTTTTTCCTGCTTTACTCGTGGGTTCCAGAGAAAGGAGTGAGGTGGGAGGAGTGAGATGAAAAGCAGGGAGAGGAAAGGAGCGTGAGCGCGTGGGGGGACGCTGTGTCCTCCAGGGAGGCAGTTCCTGTCATGGATATTACAATGGTTGTCACTTGAGCAGTCAAAAAAGAGGGAAACACTGCAGAAAGGATGAGTTTCCACAGCTGTGAAGGGCTGCTAATGACACCGCCACATGTACCCCCACCATCACACTCCTTCCCTCTCTTGTGTCACTCTCCGTGTGAGGAGCACAGCAGAAGACCCTGTGCAAATTGGCATGAGGGGCTGCCCTCAACCAGAGCACTGCAGGCATAGAGGGGGGGTCAGAACCTGACGAAGGCCACCCCCACCCCAGCGGCAGGGACTTTTATCCTCCTTACTTTTTGCTTCTGCATGGTAATTATTCTTTTTAACAACAGAATATTTAGGAAGGGAGCAAGTATTGCTGCAGAAAAAAAAAAAAAAAAAAAAGAGTGTTTATGAATAATGGAACATTTCAAATCCATCTGGTTTCTGAGACATTTTTTAGTTTCTTGCTACAGCCAATTATATAGCATGCTTGAGTGATAACTGGTTTTATCCTCAGGCTCATTCTGCACACTAATTTCTACACTGATAGTTGCCACCAACCTCTGAGGTTAGTAGCCATATGGTAGTCCAATATGGCACTTAATACTACACTTGTTATACAGTAGGCAGTATTCCGGCAATCATAAATCCACATTGTAGTAGGCACTGTAAAAACGCTGTGAGTCCTTTCCTGAGTTTTGGCAGTGATGGCTATTTTTAATTTAATTTCAAGGACATTATAGAATCATTTGCAACTCCTTTTTATTTTTTTCCTTCTCTGTTTTATTGCTGATGAAAGTCAAATCGCTGGCACCAATCCTTCCTGTAAATGGCAAAGACAGTGGAGAGCGATAGTTCTTTTCCTAGCAGAGGATCTCCTGATACCAATGCTTCTGTCAAATTGATCCCATCCAGTAGGAATTGGAAAGCCTCATCTAAATTGTGCTTTCTGTTACTAAACAAATGCCAGTCACTAGAAATAGCAAAGTGGCATTTCGTGGGCTACCCATCTTGCAAAATAATAACCACTCTTAGAATTAATTAAAAGTTTTCATCAGAATATTCTCCTCTGATGAGCTATACTACTGGCTTTCTAGGGCAAGGTTGGTCATTATTGTACCTATCACAAACATCAAAGGCACAGGAAGATAAATAGTCATCAACGTAAATGCAAATCCTTTCTAGACTGGAGAAGAGAATGTAGGTTTGCAGAGTCCCATACCTCTACAAGCACTAAGTGGAAGACTTTCACAGGGAAGAGGGTAAGTACTCACATGCAAATGTACAGGAAATTGCACAGAAAACAAATCCATCCTTTCATCAACCTATTCTCATTTCAGCACCATATTTCCTATGAGGTTGAAAAATCTGCTGCATGAGAGCATATGTTTCTTCAAAACTCATTTCAGACGTAACTTTTTTTAGGCTTCACCTCCTCTTCATGCTTTCCTTCCATAAATTGCTTTTCAGAGCTGTTGTTTTTCCTATTTATTTGCTCAGCAGTCAGCGAGATCTATTTGTTTCAAAAAAGGCTTTTTGCAAATAATACAATAGGTAGACTGATACAAGAAATAAATTAATTACTTTCACCTCTATTAAAATAAAAAAGAAGAAGAGTTCTCCTGTATTTAGACTTCTATCTTTCTTCCCAAATCTTGCATTTTTTTCCTGTTTTCCCTGGTGTTTCAAGCAATTAATCAGTAAGTATAACTTCTAAGGAAGCTTTATGGTGCATGGACAGCTATCTACTACAGAGGAACAGCCAGCCTGCATAAAGCTCAGATGGAGGAGGTAGAATAAATAGACTCTAAATCTTGTATGTGACAGGCAAGTTGACTGAGGGATTTAGGGAAATTGATATGATGGTTAGGAACAACTTGATCCAATGGCCTGAAAGGAGTTGGAGAATTAGCTGTCTCTTATCCCAGATCAAGTCTGAAAACAGAGGAGAAGCAGTAAGGAAAGCTACAAAGTAGACATGATTTCCCAGTATAATAACACCATGTTATCTTTATTGCTAGCTAAAACCATGGAGTCATTACAGACCTATGTAATGTAGTTAGCAAGTTAAGGCTGTATTAACAGGAAGAAGAAGGATCTTAAGGGATAAGGAGAATAATCACATCCTCATATGATTTGAGTTTGTCTGTCTGAGGTTGAAGAGCTTGTTATCAGAAGTCCTGAGCTTCTTTTCACGTGGACTATATAGAGCAATCTTGACTTGGAAAGTAGTCATAGACAGAGTTTCCATAATGAATAAGAAATAATAATTAGGAAAAATAAATAAAACATCCCTTGTTGGTGTGTCTGTTTTTCTTTCATGAATATCACAGCTTCATTTGTATCTTTCTATACCTCTTTTCTTATCATATGTACTAACAATTTACAACAATCTGAATTTGTAATATAGATTACTTGGTCTTTATCCAAACATAGAAGACTGCAAGTTATCTAACAGCCAAAGTCCACAAATAGATATGTATTTTGGCTGTGAAAACTGTTCTTAACCTTGTGAATTCAAGCCTCTTATTTCCAGGGTTACATGTAGAGAAGCAGAAAATGAGAAATGTGGTCTCTTTCTCCAGTAAAATAATTGATCTCAACAAAGATGTTGGGTAAATTATAGGATTCCTTAAGACAGAACACTTTGCTCTTGCTGTCTGAGAGCATCCATCTTTGAACAAACTGATTTTTAATTTGGTCTTTACCTCTACAGAATTTGTGCTGATAGTTTGTCCAGGTTCCTGTGGCTGTATCTACGTAAGGTGTTGGAAAAGAAAGGCCAGATTTTATTATTGTTATTATATTTTCAAAACAGGAAAATAATCTCTGGGCTCATCTGTGTGGATGTTTACCAACAAGCCTTTCCCACAGTTAGCTTATTCCACCTACAAACTTAATTGGTAAAAAGCCATCCAGAAAAAGAGTGTGCATACCAAGGTCTTTCATTCTAACAGATGCCAAATGCTCTAGAATCACTATTGCAGCACATTTACAAGTGTAAACAAGCTTTTAGGATAAGCTTTTGCAAAGTTTAGGACTTGGCAGCATTGCATGTGCCTCACCGTTTTCTTTTCTTGCTAGCTGAGAGGGTGAAAAATGCAGATATTTTTAAAGCAGTACTCTGTTTATTTTATATATATATATATATACATATATATATATATATACACACACACTCTTAAATATATAGTTCTCAAATAGTACTCTTTTCTTGGCTATGAAGTGTCACAGAATGTTTTTTTCTTAAATGCAAATTCCCCCCGTAGTGACTTCTGTGATCTGTTTGTTTAATAAGTCATCAGACAAGTAGCCCATATCCAAATCTGAAGACAACTTGAATGGATGGGCAGCTGAAATATTCCCCCAGGAAGCCAGGACCTGCAGCACCATCTCACTAGGAAGAGCCTCTGCTCCAGCTGACACAAGGAGGAAAGTCAAAAAAGGCACAAAGAATCTGAGTGAATGCATTTGAAAGCAATAAATAAATAAATAAAAAGAAAAACAAGAGAGAGAGGAAAAAAAAAGCAAGAGATATTGATAGAATACAGTTTTCAGTATTCACCAGCTCTCCTCATCATGCCAGTCCAGGGCTTTGGAATAGACCCAGTGGAGGGCAGCCTCCTATCCACATTTCTGACAGATGGGGCATGATGCTCACCTTTCCTGCCATCTAGTTTGTGCTTTGACAATTCAGTATGGAAACTCTAGCAAATGTATGCAGAGCGCAAAGATCCCCGGCTCCTGTTCTCCTCCTGAGGAAGTTAGCCAGGCATTGCAGAAATGTGATGCGTGAATAACACAGAGTCTAAGCAGAAAATGAGTATGTTTTAAACAAGTCCACTGGAAAAGAATTAGCAGTGAAACTGAAAAGAGCCATATGCCAATAAGGGGGAAAGTGACTCAAAGTGACACGTTGTAATAATATAATTGAGTTAGGATTAAATTGCAGAAGGATAAAAGCAAGGACAGAGCTAAAAAGGTAGAGACTGCGACATGTGCTGCCTTGTTAAGTGGGAGATGGTCAACAGGAGGGGATTCTCTTGCCGTTTTCCTTTCATTTATAATTAGGCAGTGAAAGTACCAGGGGCATGTCAAGCCATTTGAGGGTTTAAATAAAACAGCACTTCTCTGAACCATCATGGCTCAGTTTCAGCATCTCCCCATCCCCCATGACTCCTTAGAGGCAGTGGGAGTCTACAGCTATCTCCTCCTGTGGGAAACCCTCCCTGGCAGACAGCATCCGGACCTTCTCTGTCTCCCACCCTCAATCTTTATTGTTAAGGGAAAGGGGGAGGTGGGAAGGGTGTGAGGCACCCTGAAGAAATCCCCTGTTTATTTAAGAGGTTTTGCAGGCAGGGGTATGGGGGAGGGAGCCTTTTTTCCTCCTCTGAATTCTTCTCTATTAATATATTCCATTTAAATTGCTCACGGCACCATGTACTAATTAGGACTAGAATGACAGTTTGAGGAGAACAACTGAACCCACTTGAACTCTTGGAGTTCAGAGTTCATGCACATATGGGAAAAACATCTTCCCATTTATTTCTGCAAATATGCTGCACATATCATGGAAAATATAGGTGATATGGACAGAGCTGATCCTAATGGCTCCTGAAGATGCTTCAGATTGCAACCAAAGAGATTTAAAGTATTCACTTAAAGAAAACTCATACTGAATTGGTTCCACTGATGATCACACACGGAGTTGCACTGATTTAAATGAAAGAGTTAATTTGATACCAATTTAGACATACTAGAACAAAAGCTCAATGAGCTCAATGAGCATCCTAAGGAATGTAAAGGTAGGCATATCCCAGTCCAGTAAGTCAGTGAAGAGTAGTCTCCAGCTAGACTGAAACAAGAGAAGTGCACAGAGCTACATGGAGCTGTGCACCAAATAAATGAAACCAGAACATGTCTGAGTGAAGGCAAGGCCCTGTGTTAGCTAATCTCTGACCAGGCTCCTCAGCACTTACCTTCAGTAAGAAGTCAGTGTTTTTTTGCAGTGTTCATGTAATAATAGCAATACTTAGTGATTGTAAGCATATATCTTACAACATTTTAGTCAGGTGTGTAAATTGTACTAGGCGCACACATTGATTTAACTTCCCAAATCAATTTTCTTATTTTGATGACTTTTATTTTGTCCATTTAAAACTACACTTCAGGTGCTGGCTTTGAGCCACTTCCATCCCCATCGCAGAGCATCCAAATATTGACTTGTACCAGCCTAATGAAATTGATTTTGACTTCTCACCTTTTATTATTTTGGCGGGAGGTTGTGTGCAGACCAACTCTTTAATGAAACTGAATGATTTACTCAATACCATGCAGCAAATCATTGCCACAGCTGGAGACAAGAGCAGGTTTCTACTGAGTCCTACCATACAAATTTGACTACAGGCTCTGAAAAGCAGCATGCTTGGGTTGTGTGTAAACTCTGGTTTAGGTATTGGTTTCTCTCTGATCTCTTAAGGAGAGGTTTCTGTAAGAGTGACTTGGCTGAAATGTATGTTCCTCATCAGCTCTATCCTATCCTATCCTATCCTATCCTATCCTATCCTATCCTATCCTATCCTATCCTATCCTATCCTATCCTATCCTATCCTATCCTATCCTATCCTATCCTATCCTATCCTATCCTATCCTATCCTATCCAACTCCACTCTACCATTCTGTTTCTTGCAGAGACCTTATTCCTAAGGTATCTGCGTACGACACTATAAAGAAATTAGTAGCTGTCTGTCATGTGGTTCATTTGCTTTCTTTTACTCCCACATCCTCTCAGCCTGAGAGGAGTTTAGGAATGGTTTGGTGGAAGTATGTGGCAGGTCTTTGGAGACACAAGTGATTCAAAGCCAATCAATGCCTCCATAAATCCTTGTAAAGCTCAAATTCTGGGTACCTGGGTACCTATAATGCTTTGACCCAGCAAATGAGGCTAGGGTATTCCTAAGACACTCTTCATTTTTCATTGTGCTGCACTCTGTAATTTCTCCATAGCATGCATGAATTAAAAATGGTATCTTCTAAACATTGATCTCCATTGTTCAGATAGATAGCTTTACAAACGGACATTTCTCTGCAGTGTAGGTGTCTTAAACATAGTCTGGATAGCCAGACATACACGAATGTGGTCATACAAAGAGTGTCTATGCTGACCATTAAGAGAGTACTCCTCTCACCATTTCAGTCATTTTTAACTGATTTTACCTCTCAAAGGAGACTGCAATGTGGCATAAGTACTTTGTGGGCACAGAGTTCCGCAAAGCCCTCCATGAAAGGCTACCGTTCTTCAGGTATTAACAGTTGAGGGCAACTGTTTTGCTTTCTGGAGGATGGAAGAAGTAAACTGTTAAGGACTTCAGGCAATATATATATAATGACTGACAGCCAAAATATAGAGACATAAAGAAATGGATGACAGGGCTAATGCAGTTCTGCACATCTCCATCACACAGTTCAGACACAGGCATTTTTCTTTTTCAGCCTCTGTGTTTTAAAACAAACCGGATTGGGCCATTGCTGCCTGTAGATTATGGCCCTCGAAGTGATAAACATGCTGTTCCATTGCTATTTGCCCCATGAGATAAACATTTCTGATGGATTTTTCTGACAAAACTGAGAAACCTAATAATCGCAACGTCAGAAAAAAAGTGAAAACTGATTCAGCTTGATCCCCAAAGGACAGGAGAGGGAAAACAGCAATAGGAGATACAGTTCTCTAAGACTGAACTTGTCAAAGCTCTTTTAGACTGCTTTGAATAAGCACATTGGCTTGGTATTATAAATAAAGGCATCAGACAGTAATTTGCATGGATTAGGATTGTTAACGTTTATCAATTGCTGGGTTTTAAAGAACTCCCGAATTCTTGATAGGAGTATCTCTTTGTAGTGAAAGATTCATAGTGGGAGTGAAAAAAAAAAAAAAATTCTGATGAATTTAAAGCTACAGATGAGAGAAAGCAAAGCCATCCAGATCTAAACTGAGATACCATTAGTGGTTCCCATAAATCAAATCATGTTTATAGCAGGGATACAGTTGAATTACCATCTGGACTTTTTAACCTCGACATTTATTTCCGAACCCTCCTCCAATATTGAAAGTAAACTTAACCCTTCCTTTCATCTTCAGGGCTTTGACCCGGTGCCAGTTCTTATTTTGAAGGAATGATCTGATTTTTGATGGGGACAGAATGTCACACGTGGCTTGAGGTTGGAAGGACTGGGAGTTTCTTGCAGAAGACAAAGTCATAAAAGAAATAAAATACGCCCATTCTTAAATGAGATCAGCTGAATAGAGGGTCAGTGGGAATGAAGTCAGAGGGAGGATAAAGAAAGGAGGGTTCATTTTAATTCAGGTAGAGGATGCAGATTGGGTCCAAGGACAACGTGGTTAAACACATAACAGTCAAAGGGAACTTATATTCTCTCAGGATTGGTGGGATTATCAGGAGGGTAGATAGGTGATGAAGAGCTAGATCCTGTTTTCGCTGATGCTAATTACAAAGCAGTCATAGCATCTAATAGTGCAGACACCTACTACTGTGCAAATAAGAACTTTAACCCTTTACTGATCAAACAAGATCCTATTGCACAATATTTAAAGTCTCTAAAAAACAAATAAACAAACAAACAAACAAAACCCAGCCAAGATACTTGGATCTTGTTTTCTCTGTATCTTTTTCCTTTCACTCTGTGTCTGAACTTCCTTATTTGGTCAAATTGCTGCCAAAGTAGTTAGTAAAGGATATTGTCATGCTATTTCCAGCTCAAACGAAAAGAATCACAAGGAGAAATCACAGGAGAGGCCCCTTCTGACGATCTCAGTGATGTGAGCAACTAGACAGACCCAGGTTTGTTCACAAGCGACCAAGAGACATTTCTGAAAGTTGCACTTTCCCATGTTTTCCCCCAATATTTTTCTTTCTTCCTTCTATTCCTGCCCATAGGCAGCATGGCACAGGGATTGCAGAACCTGGTTCCTCAGGCTTCTCCCATCAATATTTTCTCTTGTGCATCTCTGTAACATAGGGAGACAGTGTTTCCACACATCACAGAGTGTTTGAAGGAGAAGTGTATTAACTTAGACATCATCCAGTAAGAGTAACAGTGTTTACATAAACAAAGATTCAGACAGCAAGAAGCATGCTAATAAAATGACACTGCATGGGTGTATGACCATGATGTGCGTTTCTGGTGCTAAGCAAGATGACCAGAGTGTCTCTAAGTGGACAAGAGTGAATAGAGGTGGGGCAACTCATCCTAGGGTCCAGACATTTAATAACGTAGAGCTCTCTGGGCATCCCACCTGGCCATATTGTCCTTCTGTAAGGAACAAGAGGCTTTTTTTTTTGAAAGCTAGCTTCCCTGAAGAAAAAGATAAAACAAAACAAAACAAAACAAAACAAAAAAAAAAAAAAAACATCTTCCACGTCCCTTCCAGAGTTGTTTCCATAAATGTCTTTGGTGTCATGCACTTCAGTGTGAGGCAAAGGTTTATACTCTGTCCTTATTAGAGACAACCTCATATTTCACATCCAGCCTGGTGCCAGAATCTCCTTAGACTATTGGCGACATTACTGCCATTTCCTATCTCTCTCCTTCCTGAATTTACCTAACCCAGAGCTCCGGCCTTTTGTTGGAATGATTTTCTGCCTTCCGGCCCTCTGTGCCGTGTGTCACATTATGTGCAAAAGGTCGCAACCCACTTCCCCTGACTTTAGACACAGGATGAGGAAATGAAGAGGAGTGAAGTTACTGATTTCATTCTGGGGGTCAGGGTGGGTCTTCTTGGGGTAGGAGTGGAGTCTGAAGAGCAAATGTTGCCATTTGTTATCCATATTTTATCAAACAAACAATCCCCCCCCCCTCCCCCCAGCAATTACTCATGCTGCTGAATCGGAAATATTTCTCAAAACAGCTGACAAATAGAACAGAAGGACAACGGGTGGACAGTGAGGAAGGATTATATATATACACCCATGTATATATAGCACAGACACAGGCATCCAGTTTTTTAGAAACAAAGTGAAGACGTGCAGAGGAATCCTAGGATCAGTTCCGAGCCACCCAAAGGGCAGGCAGGCTGCCTTGCTTGCTCCGTAATTCCCTTTTAGTGTTGCACAGTCTAATTATGTGCTAACCCACATTCAAAAACTGTAACGTCAAAAGGGTAAGTGTCTGAAATAGTGCCAGGAGAATGTTTTCCAGCACTGGGGAATCCCAAACTTTGCCCAGTACAGGACTGCACTGGCTCCAAGCCAGTAGCCTGAGGGCACACTGAAAGCACATGCAGAAGAAAACTTCTTTGCCACCCTCTTCTCCTATTGGAGTATGAATATATGTATCCCCATGTGTGCTGTTAGGACATAATCCAAGTGGCCTTCTTGTGAGTAGGGACAGGATGCTTCAGCCTGGGTCTGGTGAGGGCAGCTGCCCCATGAGAAGGATCAGGTGTCACCACAGAGTGCAACGAGATACATACACATCTGATTATTTGGGGAACAGCAGTGGTGGGTTCTGCCTTCATGTGTGGGTTGGAGTATACACTTTCCCTACTGCCCATCACCAGCTTAATGCCCCTTGTGCAAGTCAAGGTGGTTGAGGATTGCTATTCCTGCTCCAAACCTTCAAGATTTCCTCCACCTATCTGTTGAGCTACTCCTGAAGTGGAGGGGGAGCAAAAACAAAGAAAAAAAAAGCAAACAAGCAGAAAAGGCAAAAACCCCAAAGCACTTCCTTTCTGCAGACTGCTGGCTGTACCTAGAGCTGTGGCTGGTTTATGTATGCATTCAGAGTAAGTTCTCTGAGGAGTATCCTGCAGTCATTTCTCAGCGAGTGTGAACAAACTCATTAACAGCTCCTTTACTGGAATGATAAGTTGTTTCTTAATGAAGGGAAAAATAAATACCCTCACTAACCCAGGCACCATCACTAGAAGTCACACATCATTCTTAAAGACTCCTTATTTTCCACCAGAGACATTTGTGTACAGCCCTTAAACAAAATGAGAGCTTGCTTTTCCTTCTTAGTCGCTCTTTTAGATGCTCAAATTGCACAGCATTTTTTAGATGTTTTTCAGAGTTTTACCTCAGATATGAGCAGCTTAGGTACAATAAAATAAAAAATAATGATCTGAATCTTTACCCATTTTGAGAAGGGAAGGTTTGTAGCACTTAAAGCAGGGGACCAGGGCCCAGGAGACTGGGGATCTATTCCAAGAGCTGCGATTGACCTGCTATGTAGTTTCACTTGTAGAGAAGTCACTTAAGCTCTTTGTGTTTCAATGTGCCCATTTGTGAAATGGAGATAATAATGCCAAGCTCACAAGGGGGCTGTAAAGGTTAATTAAATAGAGTTTTTAGGTGATTTTCCTTCTTTGGATGAAAAGTGTGACAGAACTATTGTTTATTAATGGAGCCAGTGCAAAACTGACAATTCTGAAGATTTTCAGCACAGAAGTGCATGGTGATTTTTGTGCATGGAAAAATGAGCACATTGAAACTTTACTTTGTGATTGCCACTTTTATCAAGGAAAATTGATTCAGTTTGATTCTCAAAAATATAGGAGTATTTTGCATTTGTTTCTCCCTTTTTCTTTCTAACTAGGAGATGATAAAGGTACAGATAACAAGAATGGCTAGCCATCAATGGCAGTGAAAAAAAATCCACTTATATGATATTTCAGACGCTTTACAAGCTCACATGCTTAAGGATATCAAACCACTTTTAAATTTTGAATGTCACGGGGAGATATTGCATGACAAATGATTCAACTGTTTGTTCATAGCTATACAGGGCTTTTTGACGGCCATTTTCAAATGCAGATACTTGGTTAGTTTCAACCAGCCTCGTGTTTCTAACTTCAAGTTTCTCTACAAAAGGAAGTGACAATACATGCAGGAAAATCTTATCCTTTTTCAGTCTTCACTGCAAACTGCCCTGATCCAGACATCAAGCAGCATGACTGCATGATTTGTCAGCACAGCAGCACTCTGCAGGGTTGGGGCAGACCCACACATGTGGGGAAGTGGGTCGTGTGCTGCACTCTTACCCGAAAGCACATGGTTGTGGGAACTGGTGTTATACCTCTTCCCAACACAAAGCCATATGCTTTGCAGAGACCAGACCTGCTCACTCAAGTCACTGGTGGGAGTTTTCACTTTCATGTCATGTGTGTGAACATGGTGGATTATTTTTATTTTCATTTCCATTACTGTTGGAGCCTTTGCATCACCCTTCTGTATAGGAATGCCCCAAGAAATTACAGGATAATAAGAGAAGAATTATAGGTTCAGCTTCTCTGAAAGTTGCTTACACCAGAGCTTGAGTTTGGGCTGAAGATTTACATGCTTCCCCTCTCTTGCTGAACAAGGTGACCTACCCTATAACCACAGAAATTTCAAATGAATAAGAGCTATTAAGTTATCTTGTCCACCTGCCCCCTCTGGCACAAGATTGAGAGGGTGACATGGTTTCTGGCAGTGGGCAGTGCACAATCCATGACAGAGGCTGCACGCAAATATGAATCATGTTGTACTTAAAAAGACCAAATGGGTTTACTCTGGGCTCTTCACCCTTCTTTGTAGCCGGTGGGAATGAGGCCTTGGAACTTAAACAGGTTGACAAAACAGAGATTGAATCAATCCCTGGAAACAATAGATTTAACCCTGTGAACTCCTCAGATGCTCTATTGACTGTTAGTGCTCCTTGTGCTGGTTTTGCCACTGAGAGATTCCCCTGAGACACTGCTTTTAAGAAAAATATATATAAAAACTACCCACTGTGTAGATCTAACATCAGTTAGTGGTTTTCCAAGTAAAGCATGTGGGATGGCAGCCTGAGCCTCAGATGAGAAAACAGTTCAGTGCAGATTGGAGAGTCACTGCAGGAGCTTGTAACTGAATGGGCTTTAACATCCCTTCCAACCCAAGCCATTCTAGAATTATGATTCTATGAGACAACAGCAGCAACAAGAAAACCCACAACCTGCAAACCTGGTGCATTTGCTTGACTTACAGAGACAGACACAGACCTAAGCAGTTTGTGCAGGCGAGGTCGAAATTTTGGCTGCCTTGCACATACTTCAGGGCATGTGGGTACATGTAGATATGTATTACTGTGAACGTCTTCTGTGTTTCTAAAGAGTAGTTTATAGAGTTGCTGACAAGATTTGCTCTCAGCTGTGATCTGCAGAGTGTCAGCTGGGAGACCATCTTCTTTTGGAAATGAAACAGAACAAAATAAATGCATTTGGTCATTTCACTACATTCTGGGATGTAAAACAGGTTTCCCCAGCAAGAGGGAGAAGCTGTGCTCATTTCAGCAGCAAAGACTTAAAGAAAACAGCTATCTGTCTTAGAGAGGTTTGAGCACAGTGCTTATTAATCTGAATTTATATTTCCTACATTGAAATGGGAGGTTTTCAAAGTGATATGAATTAACGTGAGCTGACAGTCGCTGTGCTTACAGACCTTCAACAAGCTGTGTACAAGGGAAATAGTTTCCTTACCAGTCTTTGACATTCTCTGTTCAGAAGATTTTTTATTTTAACCCCAGTCCTAATTGCCCTTCAGTATCAAAATTAATTGTGTTTTCTGCTAAAAGGCCAGTGTAGTTTAAGGTTACTCCAGGGTCCCAGCAGCCGATGCATCTTCTGTAAATGGCTTGATTGCCGTCTGTGGAGAGGAGTGCTGGGAGAGATTTGCTTGACCGAGGCTATACATTACAGTCCAATTAGTGTGAAGATCACTACATGAGTCTTTAACTTTATCTAGTAACTGTCGGCGTCTCTAATGCTGGGAGTTGGGCAAGGAAGAGGGATGCAGAGCCCACCTGGGCAGCTTTGCTAGCTCCCCTCCAGCTGCCTTGCAGGCAGCAGAGGGAGCAATCTGAAGATGGAAATATCTGGTCAGCTACACAAATAAAAATATCCTTTTTTTTTCTCCTTTATTCCCTTGTATATTATTATATGGTTATATGGTAATTTGGGGCTTGATTTTTTTTTTTTTTAACTGATCTGAAGTATGGATTCATTAGATCTAACCTGACACAGGGGACTGAATTTCACAGGAGTCTGCAAGTCCTGGGTCCACTGGGCTAACAGATAAAGATGAACACATTCAGGAAATTCACATTATGAAATTCAGAGCTGATTTTCCCACTGCCACTGTCAGTCTGTCCTACAACCAGGGCTCCAGATTTATTTAAGTACCTCAAAGTGAGCAAGAGTTAGCTATGTAGTGCAAGTAATCTCCTGTAAAACAGAAATTACTCCCTTTTTGATCTCCAGTGATGAGGACAGGCTGTGATTTACAAGTATAATAATAACAGAGAATTGTCATCAACTGAAAAGTCTTGAAGGGATAGTGGCCTTCTAGCTCACATCCTGTGCAAGCACTAAGGTATAAATACCTTCAGAAATGAATCAAAATTGTTTCATCACTACAGTTACACTCATACAAATTTAATCCATGATTTTACATTACCATAGTTTCTGCACTGTCACAATGGCTATCGCAAAGATTTTGATGATGCACCAGGTTCTGCCTTATCAGCCAGAGTACAGAAGCCTCGAGCATTTGGGATCGATTTTTAGGTGGTCTGTGCCCCAAGTCATTAGACTTCTTGCCTGAAGTATCTGGCCTTCATGCCTTCCAAAATGTCTTCTGAAAGTATCTGGAACACAAGTATTAAACAAGATAAATAAGAAAAGCTGAACAAGTTTGAAAGCTCATGAGAAACAAAATGCAAAGTCCCTGACATAATTCACATCTCCACCCTTTATTTTTCAGCTAATTTTAATGCTTAATGTCTTCAATTCTGAGTCAGTCTCCAAACCAAGAAATGAAGAGGCAGCTGCAAAAGTGGGAAAAACATGGGGAGAAAAACTTGTTATTTGACACCATCTCACAAAGTTCCAAAATGATGAACTCTCTGTAACAACTCCATATCTCATTATGATCCCATTTGACACTGGAGTAATTATGATTAAAACCAAAAAAGAATCTACCTCAGTATTTCAGCATTTGGGAGATCACATGGCACCATGATGTGCTAGACAGCACACTCCTTCTTTAATCTATTTTTTGCTTTGTGACTGATATTACTGACATTAATGCAGTTATGGCACCCATCATACTAATTCTCTGCTGTTCTCATTTCTGTGCACTGCAGAATCGGTTATCTTCCCCTTCACTATCTGAGGCATAGACCTCAAACATTATTTTGTGTCCTGTTTTACCTGCTGGATTCACATACTTAGGATTCCATACACCAATTTATTTTCTACATGGTTTGCCACAGATCTTGCATCAATGTGCTGTGTTGTGTTCACACACCTCAGAGATAATGGAGTCTCTTTTAGATGTATTTTAGATTAAACAAGGCTGATAATGGGATGAGAGCTGAGTCTCATTCTCTGCTCTTCTAAAGGCTGTTTAAAAGTGAAACTCCTCTTCAGCTGGCTCAAGCAGCACAGCCATACTGAAGAGCAGGTGTTTTGGGTTTTTTTACTGGTTGGTAACAAAGCTGTGGATGATTCAATGTAGAAGCAACTAACACTTACATTACTAGAACTTATTAAATTAAATACTCAAGAAGAAATAATATAGCATCATGTAGTTATCCAGTAGTGTTCCCTACTAGAAAATACAGGATAAATTAAATAGACATATATATATGGGAAAGAGGTAACAGAAAATAATGAGGTGGCTACTACGCCTTTCAGATATATTCAAACAGTGGCTCTGTGGAATACAAACCAGCAGCACTTAAATTCCTGTTATTTGGGTTTCCCACCTACCATCCCACATGACAACTAGTGAAGAGAATAATAACTACGACAGAAGGTTGCAAAGAACCATGTTTAAAATAAATACTGAAAAGCATTCCAAAGGGCCAAGGTGAGCAGAAATGTAGGGTGGTGAAAAAAACTTCCCTGTCTGCAAGGTCCTTGTGAATGGGTCATAAATTTCCTTTTAGGAAAATCCCAAGCAGCTACCCTCAGACACAGGACGCTGGTGCTTGAGGACTTCAATCTGATCTCCTATGTGATGAGAACACAAATAATAATTAAAAATTGGTACAATATAAAACTTCTTTGCGTCTACAGTATTTCCAACCTCTCAGTCTTAATAGCTTGGAAGGAATACAAAGGAAAATTCTGCATGTCATAAAGTTATGAAACAAAGGCAAAGTGTAGAGGAGATGGAAATATAAAGTCAAAATGAAACTCTCCATCTTTCTGTCAAACTGAAACAATAAATAATAATGGCATCTTACATTTATATAGCGGCTTTCATCCAGAAAGCCTGGAAAGCTCTTTGGAAACTTTACAAACTACTGTGGAGGAATAGGAATGATTTCATACACCAATATATTGAAGGCTTCTACTTCTGTAGACAGCTACAGTCTACAGGAACATTACAGCTCAGGCTGGAACAGGTAGAGACTGATCCTGAGAGATATTGGAAGGATCTGTAGTTAGACAGAGTACATCTTCAAAGTTCTGTGGGAATTTATGCTGCTGACAGTTATTGTTTCTCATGATCAAGCAATTGGTAAAGAAATAAAATTACAAATGTATGGAATAGCTGCTGGTTCTAGTTGGTGAAGCGTGACAATAGTAGCCACAGATTTAAAATTAAAATCCCTACTAATTCATCAATCTCAGGATGGTAAAAATACTTATTTGAAAAAGTCAGATCTTCTGTACGGACATTTGGTATTCTTATTATATGAGTGATGTCATTTCTTTCTTATCTTAACCTGTGTGCATACAGAAAAAGGTGTTTTTTGATCAACTCAAATCTTGCAGGTTTATGTCTCTGCAATCTTCAGTTGTCAGGCAAAGAACGGATGAAAAAAAATTAAGAATGAATAATTAGTAAGCTGAGGAAACTTCATTAAGCTTTCCATTTCTATCATATGTTTCAATTTAGAAAATCACACCAGATACTTGAGAAGTCTGTTGGATATTAAGAGATGGCACAGACTTCCAGATCCTCAATGGAGGAAAATTCTTAGTGATTTTCATGGTCTTTGTGTTCCAAGAAGGATCACATAATTTTGGCTCTTGAATAATATTTCTAAAACTAACAGGCGGCTCAGGAATTCCCTGTGTGTGAATGTATTTCTGTATCAGTTGGCGTAATGTTTTTCTGCCTGGAGAAAGCATCCATCCAGCACCTCCTA
Organism: Callipepla californica brunnescens; assembly: GCA_023055505.1. Lineage (NCBI taxonomy): Eukaryota > Metazoa > Chordata > Aves > Galliformes > Odontophoridae > Callipepla > Callipepla californica. The sequence goes on along the minus strand of JALIRH010000012.1, from coordinate 14,441,134 downwards.
ATGGTGGCAGTAGAAGGAAAATGAATGAAACTGAGAAAAGAGCAGCTTCAGAAATAAGATAACTAAGAAATTACCCTCAGACGTATGTTTCCTCATGTTATTGGCTGCTAGCAGATTATTTTGATGGGCTCACGTATTAGTGGAGTAAATGCTCCTCTGTCTTAGCCCAGCAACCAAATTGTGAAATTTCAAGAAATATGCCAAATTTGGGTGAACTTGGCTAATTTGGAAGCTGTTGTACAGAAGCATATGTAGAAATGGACACACAAAACAATAATTTCCCCTGCTGTCACAGGAAATAAAGCCAGAAGTTGGGCTTCAAAGCATAGAGATCTAAGCAACTGCTTTGTCTGGAAGCGTCAGGCCTTGGCCTGCAGCTGACTCCCAGCCCCAGGCACACACTCTAAAAACTGCTTCAGAAAGCCAGGAGATTGCTCTAGAGGACAAGTCCAACCTAAAATTTAGAGCTTTTTCTACTATGGAATTCAGCATCAGGGCCCTGGCTTGCAGCCTTCTCCAGTAGGCATTTTATAACCTATTGAAACAGTGATACCCTGTGCCTGTCAGTGTTCAAGGAACGTTTGGACAATGAGCTCATTAGCGTCGTTTAACTCCTGATTAGCCCCGAAGAGGTCAGGCAGTTGGACTAGATGATCTTTAAAAAAGGTCCCTTCCAACAGAACTTCTCAATTTGATTTGATTCTAACCCTCAGAACCTGCAGTGACCTTCTGGCTGTTGCAGAGGGCTGCTAGGTCACTTCACCTGTTTGGCAAATACGGCATTTGAATAATTAGAATTCAGATCCCACTTTCGGTTCATGAATTTTCTTGTCTCCTGATACTGTCAGCATCACTCCTGCGCCTGACTGCAGCTCCTTGCCAGTTGAAATATCTCCACACATTTCAGCAGAGCCTGGAATGAAGTTGAAGTTTGACATGGGCAAGTTTTTGCTGTATCAGCTTCTGGAATCTCCAGTTCATCATCCAGAATAGTCCCTGGAAAGCTTTTCTTCTCCCTTCCATTCCCCATCCATGCTACTCCATATTTTCTGAGATCAAACTTTATGTTCACTGACTAAACAGGTATTTGTCAGCACTGCTATGGCTAGCAAGCATTTGCTTTCACATCTTTTCCACTCAAGCTCTTCTTTGGCCAATGTGTTTAGAAGAGATGGGGAAAAAGAGAAGGCATTGTACTGCCTTCATCAGTGAAGGGAGCAAAGATTAAACATGCTCAGGTTTTACACATCAGTTCCTCCCATCAACACTTGGCAAAAATGCAGTATAAATAACGTGCAGCCCAAGAAAGAAATGTTTGCATCCTGCTGTTGAACCAAAGGCAGCTCTCCAGAGTACAGCTTAAGAAATAGTTATCTCTTCTGTGGAGAGATTTAGCATCAAAAGAGGGTGAGACAGAGGCAGTGTCTCTGCACTTATTTAAACTGTTTTCAGTATTCTGTTAGAATAGGAAATCATGGAAAGGAGTCTGGAGGCTTCTCAGCATCATTCTACTAGGCATTTAGGGATGCATTTCTACACCTTCTAAGGTTTTCTTAAGTCACAGTAGTCTCCTGAAAGACAGAAATTTTTACATCAGAGCTGTAAATTGCGTCTCTAGATCAGAAAATCACATTTATATTATGAGATGCTTCAGAAAAGCCTTACAGCTATATTACAAACACGAGCTATTTAGCCATTCTGATTGGCATCCCAGATTTTGCACATTAAACAATGGGATCTCCAACTTTACAAAAATAATCATTCTCCATTAGCAGTAGAAGCAGTGCTGGATGTTGAGATAAAAAGTCCTTTATTCAAATAAGTAGCTTAAGGTTACATTATGTAACTTCTCACTTGTGGTGTTACTGGTCTTTCAGGTGGTTACAGTGAAAGCTGAGTTCATTATGCAAAAGCTAGTTTGCTGGTGGAATATAGGTTGATATGTTCAAAGGCACACAGGGTAATGATAGGACAAAATTTTGTTGAAAGTAAGTGAAAGTCAGATGCTTACTTCTTCACGCTTTCAAAAATCTCCTGCTGTTTTTACTTCTTGAACATGAGAAGGAGGCTGGCCAGAGCAGCTATTATGGGCTACTTATAACAAATGTTTCATATTGACGATGACTGGGAGCCCCCAAGAGTTCTTGTCCCACATTTTGCTTGGCAATTAAATAGTCTGAGATATAATTTGTGGCCCACATTCTCTGTGTTGAAGGCAGTAGGCTTCTTCATTTTTAGCCTAACTCTTCTGTCACCTTCACCATTTTTACATTATTTGTGTTAACTGCATGGCCTAGGGGTAGGAGGTAGAGGGGAATTATTCCTAATTTACTGAAAGTGAGAGAAGAATCAGTCACTTCTCTCTTTAAATTTTTGTGGAGGATTGTTAATCAAAGTTAAAACAAATCTGTGTTCCAACGCAGAGGTGGGCGAAGAAATGTGTGCCTAACACATATGCACTTTGGGGCTCCTGCAGAAGGAAACAGAGTTCTGGGAACTGTTGTGAGAAAAACATTCAAGACACCAGACTGGATGCAATGCTGCTGACTGAAAATGAATCCCCAGACAAGACCAAGCTATGTTTGAACCTGTTGGAAGAGTTGCATTTTATTCTCTGTCCTGGGATGAACGACATAAATTATCCCCCTTTCTTATTTGCCTCACGTTGAGAAGAGCCTGGCTTGGAGTCGGACAATGACTTAAAGAAGGAGCTGGGCAGGGAATACATCAGGTATTCGACCTGCAGGCCTATGAAATGCAGTGTCATCATAACCCAAAGGGCGTATCATTAGTCACTGAAGGAAGGAAGTGCAAGCATGCCTGGAGAAATCAATAGAAGGTCCTTGTCTAGTAACACAAAGAGAACAGTACCAATGTTTATGTCTTTGCCCTTCACACACTTTGCTCTTCCTTCCTCTCCAGTCACCTTTTCACTTTATCCAGAATTTCATTTTCCTGATTCCTAAGTATAAATGAACAGACATCGTAACCAGGACTCAGGCTGCAATCCAGTCTTCTCTCAGAAATAAATATCCATCAGACCCAATGTTTCTGTATGGAGGTTATCTGATTTGGCTCCTGCTAACTAAAAACATGTGCAACTGGTTATCTCCATCAACACAGTTTAATTCAGCTCTGGTCCGTATTAGTGTGCTTTCTTGCAATTATGTCCCTTACTGCCACGGGTGAACTGTGACTGCTAAAATCGTGTTTAAATATGAAGGTCAAACAAATGGTCCAGAGGTTTCTAGATTGAATCTAAAGATTTGTTAAGAAATCAAAAATGCTTTGCCATGTTTTAGTTAGGCATAGTAATTCCTCCTAAAATACCATGCTCTAGATAAATGAGGAACTACTTCAGTGTAAACTTTCAGTTTTACTAGAATATGGGGTAGTCATTCAAAACTGGACTTTTATTTCACTGCTTGTGCCTCAGTTTACTCATCCCTAAGATGAGCAAAGCAGTAGTAATGTATATCCAAAGGAAGCTACAAAGCACAACCATCACTGCTGCCATGAAAATACTTTAAAATTATTCAGCTGCATTCATAGCAAAAAAAAAAAAAAAAAAAAAAAAACCCACAAAAACAAAAAACGAATTAACAAAATATGTTCATGCAATGCACGTTTGTCGGCTTCCATAAGAAAACTGTAAAGTGTTATGAATAATATGGTTTGCAAGTGACTACTCTAACAATCCTGTTTTGTACAGTACATGAAGGAAAAAAAAAATAATACATAAGTTTGACTCTTCCTCATTCTGGCCCTGATTTCTTTCCATCCTGGACTTTGATAAGAATGCAAAACACACATTAAGGACAAGAATAACTTTTTAGACTCTGATAACCTTTGTATTATTAGAAGAGGTTGGGGTGTGCCCAGGAAGGCAGGAGGTAAATCTGCTAAACAGTCCAAAAGCTTTATTTATGGAAACATCCTTTTTTAAGATCTCCATTTTAACAACAGAGGAATGAAGAAATAATATTAATGAAATCACAATAATCCCTAAGATTCCAAATCAGTCAGATTGTACATGTGCATACACATGCAGGCACACTCAAAACTAAGTTAATCTCAGTATGTAAAGCTCAGATCCTGGACCAGCTTTCAGCTAGACCAAATTAGTCTAAATTATGAAATTCAACAGAATGACACCAAGCTGAGGGCTGCGACAATGTCTCATCATTTCAGCCAGGAAAATCAGAAGTGAATTCTATGGTTCTTAACACAGTTCCAATGGGAAGAAGGAAAGTGTCTTCTCTGACAAGTCTGAGAGCTTCTGACAGGTCTGTCTCCTTGGTCATTTACCTAATGACCCACTTAACAGTGGAAAACCCTGAAATAAGTAATCTCAAGGTTAACTGAGCTACCCAGCACTTCCTGAAGGAAACCAAGAATCCTCCATACTGATATTAAGATACATAATAATAATTTAATAACAATAAGTACACTTTCAACCTCCTTGTATGATTCAGGAACCGACATCTTTTTTGGCTGGGCTTTTTTTCTTTTCATTTTTACCTAGGTGACCACTTGGCCTCTTGTGAGGTTTTTACAGTCCGAGAGACTAGACCCTTTATAAAACTGAATCCAGACTGGTAGGTCATATTCCCTGAAGATTTCTGAGAATATTACTACTGCCCTATCAAGGCACAAATGGTATGAAACTGTAGAATTGTCTACTGCTCTGTCAGTACTTGGAGCATAAGAGTGCACTGTAAAGGGGCAAAGGCCAGGTTGAGACAACAACAACAAAAAAAGAAGCAAAACAAATCCTCCCACTGAAACACCTTTAGAAAAAGCTACCTTCAAATGCTATTCACAGTATTCTTTAAACAATGGTTCCACAGCTACCAGTTTGGTAGTTGCTGGTCCAGCACCTATAAAAAGGCAAAGAACCGAAATTCCAAACACTGTGACACGGACCTGGCTTCCCACCTGAGATCTGTCCTCCCAAAGGAAACTGAATTGAAGATCAGGACAAATGTCTGGCCAATCTACAGGAATTCAACTGCATCATTTTGCTCACAGCTAACAAAGATAAATTAAGAAATGAATAATAATAATACATCCTTTTGCTGTTTATATATATATATATTTTTTTTTTCACAGAATTTTATAGTTATATAGAAATAATACAGTGAAGTATCTTCTTTAAATATTCAGAGCAAACACACTGAGGACTTTGCAGATTTGATTCTGCACATTTGAAATATATTTTGTGTACTATCATACTTGATCACATGTATGCCACAGTGGCATAATTTTGATATGGTGACATCACTTTATAGAATGCCCTAGTGAGGAGCGGAGGTTAACTGGGTTTGTAATAAGTGGAAATAAAAACCCTACTACCTTCATCATCTGAAATCAAAATAGAGACATTATTTGACACTTGCCAGCCAGTGACACTGGAGTTTTAGGAGAGGAAATACTTGTGCACATCACTTAGGATAAGGAATTCTTTATTTTAGCCAATTTGAAATTTATTCTGGATTTTTAGACTATGTTATGTGTCCTTTCTGTATATATTCAATCCTTTAACGATAATAATGTCATAACTCTTCTTGTATTTGACCTTTTCATGTCACACTCCACAATATAAATGCTGGTTGGAAATATGGAGGAAGGGATTCCAGCAGCATAAGACATACTGCCCACGTGTGATGTCTCTCTCACATTTACATGTCAATTTTGTTAAGTATATTTTATTACGATGTTTTAGACACACTATAAAGAGATTAAGATACATGGTATTTACCTCAAAGTATTTGTAGCTGGATAGATAAATAGTGAATGATCTGACCATTAAATCATGTTGATCCCTGTTTTATTCAGTTTATCAGCAGGTCCAAAAATTACAAATGTTTCATGGAAATTAAAGCATCTTTTCAGGATACATTTTCAGCATATCAAAAAGGAAAATAAACCCATTGCAAACAAAATGAGAGGTCTCTCTAGACACATGGCAGACTGCATTCCAGTTGCGTGTTTAGTGTATTATAATGGTTTGAAGTGAAAAAGAAAAAAAAAGTGGGAAAAAAAAAAGCAAACATGCCATCTTTGAAATATGAATATTGGAATAATCTATTTCTACTTACAAAATAAGCATTTAGATTGGCTTTTAGGCTTGATCGATTGACTTCATCCAAGACAATTTCTTCTAATACGCTTTTTAGATCCCTTTTTCAAAAGGGACAGTTAATACTTGCTCAAACTCTTTGACCAGTGGACAAAAAGGAGTCCTGGAGCCAAGTGATGAGACTGCTCTGAGATTCATGCTCAGTGTTATTTGTTTGGTTGGGGGCTCTTTCTTTTTCTTTTAATAAACTATCCCCCAAAGCCTATCTACCTAATGAGTATGATCTGCTTAATTTCCTGCAGGCTTCAATGCAGAAGCAGGTCAGTTGGTTTAATTATCAGCCATGGAGACGTGAAGGAACTTGAAATTCAATTGAAATATACAGTGGCTTTTTCCACTGGATTTTTTCACATTCACAAAAGTACCTGTTTAAAGAACAGATTGACTTAGCTGTGACTTAAACAAAGATAACATTCTGTGGCAGGAAAGTAATAATGCTATTATTGTTCAATGACAGAGTATATTTGCATGGTGATTACTGATAGCTAATATATTGAAATGCTATATGTAGAGAAATGGGTGGAAATTTACCTTCTGACTATCAAATCTCTTTGTTTTTAAAATGTAGCTCTTCTCCCTCTATTTATATCATGCTGTTGATTAAGTGTCAGACAGATCCAGAAAGCCTTATGAATTTCATAGCCTCAAATGCCTGTGGTACTATTCAGATGGCTGTCCTCTCCGTCGCTGAGACAGAAAGGCACACAACACCCCAACGATTGGATCCCTCACTGGGAGTTTTTTGGCACAGGAGGGAAAAACTTTTTTCTTTTAAAATAGCCTTTTTCTGTGTCCTAGATAAAGTGTGAGGAAGGCTAAATAAGCACTAGTAGGTTGCCATGCCTTCCAAGTTCACTTCTTTTCTTTTTTTCTTTTTTTTTTAATCTTTATAATTCTGGGAGTTATTATTGGCAAGTCTTTATTCAGAGACGGGCACGTAGAGAGAGCATTCATAAGGAAGGAAATCCAATTAATTTTGTTAGAAATCCAATAGTCTCTCAGTGATCACAGACTTTCACCACAAATCTGCAAGTTTATAGAGCTGCTAAGGCACTTGGAGCATCTGCACAGTTGAAAGACAGGGCTTCTGCTTCATATGGCTAGAGTGATATCTGTAATATCCCATAGAAATCCATTGAGGACACTTAGGAAAGTGCAATATCCTTTAAATGTAACCTTGATAATGAAAGGAAAGGGCTCCTGTTCCTAAATAAAAAACAACAAGCCCCGACAGGTCGGAATTGATACCAGCATTTGCTGCTGCCTGAAACTCCTGCCGAGCTCTGAATGCTGCAAAAGTGTCTATTATTTTTAACTGTTGGGTTATTGTCCATCTTTAAGGATGGAAGAATTTTAGGGGCAGCAATTAATAATAATAATAATAAAAAAAAAAAGTTTAGTGTTATTGCAGACCTCTAGAAAAAATACCTAAGGGGCAGAGGGTGAGTGAACAAAGGAAGCTGAAGGGAAAAAAAGCACTCTTGTTTTAGAGAGAACAGCTTCGAAAACCCTGAATGGTGGGTTCTTTATATATAGCACCACATTGAGTGACAAAATGGTAGCTGTCATAATGTGCCAGTTAACATGTCCAATATGAGCCGATCGTTTAGTGTCCCCTGGGATTAGAAGACAGAAACATGACAAAGAACAAAGAACTTGGATCAATAATGCTTGGGGAAATAAGACAGAGAAGGTTATTTACTCTGCATTGATCCGTTGCTGCAGTCGCGTAAACTTGGCCTGTTTTTCTTTTGTTAACCTTTAAGCTTGAGTATACTCACAAGCAACTAGGGAGCCAACTAACAGGTGTAGATTAAGGATCGAAGGAGGTCACCGTACCTCTGTCACCACTAGGCACCCATGTAACAACATCCCTGAAGAAATTTAAACATCAATAGCTATAATAAGGGCAAATTTATCAAGCTTGGCCTACTTTTGCTGGGAGCCTGGCTGTGTCCAGTCAGTTTGCCCTTGCTAAAGCTCAATTGATTTGGACATTCTTTTACTAGAGTTGATTATCAATTGTGACACAACAAATTTGTTAGCTTCCAAGCACTGGAGTTGTTGCCAATTGGAGCCTCTGAAGTGAAAACACCTGGCTGTGTTCAAGTTTTACTCTTGTTAAGGCAAAGGAAATGAAAAAAAAAAAAAAACAAAAAGAGAGAAGAAGAAGATAAAAGCAGAGAATCCTTTTGGTGATATCTCCATAGATGCTGGTTCTGTTGGAGATACCTCTACTTTTCAGCTGGAACATCTGGATTGCCATTTTTAGAAAATTAGGACCATGAGGGCATATAAACTTGAATGAAACTGTTTTCGGTAGTGAGTCATGACAGCTGTTAACTATTCATTTTTTGTTTTATGATTTGTCACCTAAATCACACGGAACCATTCCCATTCCCTGTGTGGATGGCAGACTTTTGAAACTGAGAAGTAATGGATATCACATGATGGGCAGCAATATTCCTCAAGAATGACCATTCAGAAGAAATAATAATTGTTGCTGAACTCCACAGAACTTGTGAAACACGAAACATCCACTCATCGATGCTCAGGAGCTGTAGTTAATTAAACAAAATGGATATTTTGAGTAGAATCATGATGCGATGGAATTTGTTTGTTTTAAATACTGACATTGTTTATTTCATTCTAATTGTAATTGTTTCATGTTGTGTCAATAGTATTAGCAGTACATTAAAAATGTAATTCTGGATATATTTATCTTGTTTAATTTATTCCAAAATCAAAAGGATTATTTATTATTTAGCATCACTATTGTAGCTTTTCTATTTTTCTGAATCCAAGTATTTAAGGCTTGTCATGCTGTAACACATTTTGACTCGAGCATAGCAGAATAAGGTAAAACAATCAAACAACAAAAATGAGATACTGTTAAATTCATAATCTGAAAATCACTTTTAAATATTCAGAAAAGGAAAAGTTTAAAATATGCCATAGTCTCTCTAAGACATACATTTGATGCAGAATGTTGGGACTGCAACAGCCAAACTGAAGCATTTCCTTTTATATTAATAGTTTGGATTTTTTTAATCAACCCACTAAAATACCATTGCAGGATGAATACATAATTGCTTGAGGTGCAGGGGCACAAAAACAGTTCAGGACAATGCAGGCAGTTGCGAATCAGTTGCATTTGGTTCTCCCTTTAACCAGCATCCACTGCAATCTGATAGTGCAGGTGAATGAATTTATGGTCATGCCCTTCCCATTCCTCACCTACCACCCCGCAGTACTTCTGGTCACTGCTGGTACTCGGGCAATGACTTGCAAAGGGCTCAGCTCAGTGTTTTGTGATGGATTCTAGAATATCCTGCATTACAGTTCTGCGTTTCTCAATTTCTCATGACAGACAAAGATGCTCGTGCTGTGGTTGCTTTGGTTATCCTTTATCCTGGCAATCAGAAAACCTTGAATTCAATTTAAGAAAGGTTGCATCTTTCTTTTTGTTTATTTGTAATAAGGAGGCACAAACAAGGAAACTACTGACAAAAGAAATCAGATTCTGCTTTTCTCTTAGGGATGAGAATCTGCTGTTTGCATCTCTTGGCATGCAAAGATTCAGCACGTGACCCTTGCCCCATCACCCGTAAAAGTGTCACCACACTTTTTAAGAGCATTTAAGGCATTTAAGAGCATGGGAGGGAGAAGGCAGTAGCTTTTAGGGCATCAGAAATGACAGTAATGTGCACTGGAACCGTCTGCACAAGCAAAGTGCGTTGAGGCAGTTGTATTAGATCAATCTGTGGCAGAAGAGAAGCCACTGACAGTTTATTTCTGTGTTGGAGGACAAACTGCAAAGTGCACAGTCCTCATTAGGATAAATGGAGAACAGCTCAGTTTGGATCACACCAAAACTTTTTACCAGCTAATGGCTATTCAGAGCTGTATGTGAAATGAGTTAGGGCTCTCTTAGCCCTGCCAGTATGATAAAGAACAGCACTCCTGTTAGCAATAATAAGCATCCTTGGCCGAGGGTCTATGGATTGAGTGAGCATGGAGAATGAATTACCCTCTTTCCACTAGATGTGGTCCCTCTAGGTCAGGGCTCAGGTGAGGGGAAAAATGTTATGGAGTTGCTCTGATTTACAGCTGAGGATCTGGTCTTAATGGCTCAATGGGGCCTTGAAGGTGCTTATCTGCTCTGGGAGCCTGGGAGCAGACCTGCGTTATGGAGGCAGAGCAAGGCTGTCTTATGGAAAGCCCAAGAGGGCTGGGGCCTGATCTTCACATTGCCCCCTGCTCTATCCACCCTCTGGTGAGGGTGGGACCAGAGCACAAGACTTTGTTCCTCTCCCATTTTGCACGTTGCAACCGTTCGCAGTCCTAAACATGTTGTCTCTGAAGTATACAAGCCCCATGCGATGCTGCAGAGCACTATGCAAGAAAAAGTTTGGGAAGGAGGATCTGAGGCTAAGCTGGTTCTGAGCCATTGCCTGGGATTACACGGGGCAGGCTTAGGGTTTCCCTAAGAAGTCTGCCTTGGTGTTTGCCTCTGCAGTCCACTGCTCTGAAGCAATGAAAATACCATGAGCAGAACTGGAATGAATGTGTGATCAGGTCTTCCTCTAGCCAAAGTGGGATAACTGGTTATTTAAAAAAAAAAAAAAAAAAAAAAAAAAAAAGAACCATGAAAAGTCACTGGAAGACAAAACAGAAGAAAACAGAGAGAAGGAATGGCTCACAAGCAATGCTCTATTTGCTGCGAGGCACGTGAAAAACTCCAGCGCACCTTTCTAAACCCAAATGTAAGCAATACAAACTTATCAAACTGGGCTTTGGAGCCAAAAACCCAAAGCACATGACAGTACATCAAGACAACACATTTCCTGGTTGCATGCTTATGCTAGCATGCCTTCCCCACCCAGAGGCCTTGTCCACACTGACCTGTTCCGTTGTATCGGCCAGTTGGCCACTTGGCTCCTCTCCCAGCAGCCAGAGCTCTCCAAGCGTGACATCGATCATTGCTGCATGTAGTAAGGAAGATGGCACTTACCTGATGGGGTAGGCGGAAGCTCCCTCTCTTACCATATGCTGGGAATTGTCAGTGACTGCTTGAAGCCAAGGCTGGCTTTTCCTCCTGCCAGGAAACAGGCCTTTTCCAAAGCCTGCCAAAAAGACTTTAAAAAAAAGAAAAAGAAAAAAAGAAAAAAAGAAAAAGAAAAAGAAAAAGAAAAAGAAAAAGAAAAAGAAAAAGAAAAAGAAAAAGAAAAAGAAAAAGAAAAAGAAAAAGAAAAAGAAAAAGAAAAAGAAAAAGAAAAAGAAAAAGAGAGGAAGAGAAGAGAAGAGAAGAGAAGAGAAGAGAAGAGAAGAGAAGAGAAGAGAAGAGAAGAGAAGAGAAGAGAAGAGAAGAGAAGAGAAGAGAAGAGAGAAAAAAAAGAAAAAAAAGAAAAGAAAAGAAAAGAAAAGAAAAGAAAAGAAAAGAAAAGAAAAGAAAAGAAAAGAAAAGAAAAGAAAAGAAAAGAAAAGAAAAGAAGAAAAGAAAAGAAAAGAAAAGAAAAGAAAAGAAAAGAAAAGAAAAGAAAAGAAAAGAAAAGAAAAGAAAAGAAAAGAAAAGAAAAGAAAAGAAAAGAAAAGAAAAGAAAAGAAAAGAAAGAAAAGAAAACCTTTCATGCTGAGCAATTTTGTTGCAGGCTGGGCAGCACCAGGCATCAGGAATTGTGGATCACAGCTTCCCTAGGTGCTGAGGATAGACAGCAGATAGTGAAATAAGAAGCACTACAATGGTTAAAGGGAAAAAAAAAGTAAAGACAAAAGAAAGTGTTTATATTGATTCTCTCCAGAAATGCAAGATCTGCCACAGCTAACCAGACTACTGAGTCATTAAAGGCTGCATCCTGACTCCAGGGTTCTTCAGAGGAAGAGGAGGGAAAGAGGCATGCTGCCAAATGTTCCATGCCCTTTGGAGAGAATCACCTTCCTCGTCCTGGCCTGACCGTGTCCTGGCACATTGCACTTGACTTCTGAGCAACCTTTCTCAGTAGTGAAGACCTCATCCCATTTCCCTTTTCATCATGAGGCTGAAGGGGGCCATGTGCACTGCAGGTCCAGACAGACTGACACTGAGACAAGGTTCCTGGTCCCCTATGGCCCTACACTGAGTATCATGAGACTGCAGTTTGCACAGCAGAGTCCAGCAGCTTCAACAATCTCCTGCTTACAGTGGGCAATTCCAAGAAAGGAAGATCATCTCTGTAAAGTATCTAGAAATTGAAATAAACAAACAAAATAAAACAAAAACAAAGGAGAGGAAAAAAGAGGGATTGGGGAAAAATATATATATGAGCAATCTCTTTCTGTGTCTGGTGGTACAAACACGGATGCTGTACCAGAAGAAACTGGTTTTTGAAACAGATCCCCTTCCTTTCATAAATATCACTTCTTTATACAAATTTTAACAGCAATGGGAGAAAAAGAAAGCAGGAAACAGAAACAAAAATGCTATCCAGACAGTGATCTCCTTTGAATGACAAACCACAAAAAAAATAAGTACTTTTCTTTCAGCGAGGGGGTGGAGTTGAAGTGTTCGAAATCCAGGCCAAGGGATTACTTCACATTTCTTTTAAGGAATGAAACCTTTCAAAAAAAAAAAAAAAAGAAAGAATGGTTTATTTTGCATTACTCAGCAGATCTTTTTTCTTATCCATCTATGGAAAATTCTTTCTTCTTTTTTTTTTTTTCTTGCTAATCAAGTGTTTATTACACAGTCCTGCAGCACACTCACACATACACACGCACACACAAATGACAGAGCCCTTTATGAAGAAGAAATCAGGCTGGCGCTGCAAAAGTGCAGAGAAGATCTTTCGCTAAAATGATCTCAAGGTCAGTTTTGGGGGTCTTTAGGTTTCTATATTCAATCCAACCACGTTTCATGTCTCTGCTTTGCTTGCTTAACTTACAAGAAACTTGGGCACAATTTTGCTTGTGTTGGCAGTTTTTAGGTGTGGATTCATGCAGGCTATTTACAAGATGCCAAGGGATGTCAAATCCTGAACATGTGTTTTTGTCCTACAGTCATTCTCTGACAGCAGAAATAGTCTGCAGCTTATCAGATCCATTTGCTGATATTTAACATCTTTTTTTCCCGACAAAGGTTTGGGGTGAGATGAATTTTAATGTTTCTCTGCGCTGAAGCTGACAAAAAAAAATCTTTATGCATCTAAGTTAGAAATTGGAGCTTTAAGCTGTAAGGAAAAAGAAAACCAACAACAGCATCAACAACAACAACAAAAAAAAAAAAAGAAAGAAAAAGAAAGCAACTCCCTTATTTACAGCATTTTCACTTTTCATACTTAGATGTAATTGTTTATTTTCTTTAAAATGCTCAAGGTATTTGTTAAGCATTTAACTCAATCAAGAGGTACAGCAGTTTTGTCACAGACTAAGACATGCAGTTTTAGAGAATACATTTTGATGTATATTCCTGATATAATTGACCAAATAGTAAAAAGTCTGATTTTTTTCTGGGGTCATATTTTAATAAATGTGTAAAATTAAATCCCCTCCCCTCTCATAATATTAATTTTATAAGAAACATACAACAAGCAAATTTTTTTTCCAAAATGTAAGGATACAGGTAAAATTGCCAAGTAAAAATAGCAGTCTCTAAGGGTATAATCCTGGACAATTTTAGGTAGCAGTGAACTCCTAAAATTGAGGGTTTTGTAACAGTACGTGTGTTCTCAGAAACCAGAAGAGAGAGGCATGGAAGACAGCAGAAATTTAAACAAGCATTAACATAGATATAGAGGGATAGATAGTATTTTGTAGAATATTTCCATAACAAGGATAGATATACAGAGAGTGAGTTTAATTCTGCAGGCAAAGAACTGCTAAAAAGGGGTACATTTTTCATGAATCAGACTCATAATAAATACTTGAACTATATGTGCTATGTGAGGCACCTCTTAAATTCACAATGCCATATACATATGTTTTCATACAGCAGTAGATTTGTCATCCCCAGTTTTTGCAGACACCGTTCTATTTAGAGCTATTTTTCTCCACTAACCACCTTCATCAAGCTCTTTGTTTCAGCACAGCCTATCTGTTCAAACATGTCCAGCACTGTAACTTTACACCTAGAGGTACTGCACTGCAGAAATAAGTTCCTAATTCTTTTTTTTCTGGCAGGAGGTCTTCTCCAAAATCATCCTCACTGCTTTTGTTTGCAGAAGTTGAGTTGTGCAAGCCGTTGGTGTGTGGCTTGTCCTGGTAAGTTACGAAGAACAATCTACTTGAGATGTTTCCAATTACTCTTACTTCTGGTCAGGTTAGATATGCAATTAGATCAGATCCCTGACAGGTTTTTGGCTCCTCTAGTGTCAGGCCTTTATTAATCAGAGCATATGCAGATGGAAATGATTTATTTTTCGTTAGCCATTATACAAATTTGATTGTCAACAAAATCTTTGACAGCTTTCAGCAAACTTTGGAACAGACCTTCGCATCTGAGGTAGGGTGCCCACCCAGGCCAGATGTCTTTGGTTTGGTTTAGCAGAGGCAGTTCAGCTTTCTAAACTCATAGAATTTACAACCAAAGAGTCTGTATAGACCTTATCAACTGAATATTTCAAAGGACTTATGGGCAGAGGTGACTTCTGGGATCCTTCCTGGTTTCCTCCTCTGCCGCTGTGCCGCCTGCTCTTCTCAATATACTGCTGTTCCACTGGGCCTTGTCCTTTACTTTGTTGGCAAATAAGGTAAATGACCCCTATTCTGGCTGCCCATATGCTGCTAACATCGTTGGTTTTGTTTCAGCAAACTGCATGAAGATGGTACAGACAGATGCCAAAAGAGAGGGCCCCCATCAGCCCAGTACACCCCACTGTGAACCACCAACGCGCCAGGGTGAGTGGCAGCCGGCATCTCCTTAGTTATTGAAGAGAGCAGCTGTGTCACGTTCGGTTAGTTTACATCATAATCTAAATCAACCATGAAGGATGAAGATGCATAGAAGGAAGGGAAAAAAAAAAAAAAAAGAAAAAAAAAAAGCAAACAATAAACTGAAGAGATGTGTTCGAACAAAGTCTTGTACAAAAACTGCCTTTGGGTTCAGGCCTAGCTAAACAGAGCGATTCCAGGGAAAGAGGTGGCTCGGTTGCCAAAGCCTTACAAAGTGTCTGCATAACCTGAGAGAGAGCAGATTTGTCCTCTGAACACAGATGTTTGCATTTTCATTCTTTCCTCTCTGCCTCCACGTCCTTGTCTTCTTCCTGCGGCCCTGACAATTCATTAGTTCTCACCTCAGGCTGCAAGCAGGTCCAGGGAGAACACACAAGTTCGTTACACTTTGGCACATGGAGCGTGTTAATTGTGATACAGCTAAGGGCTGTTGCTGCAGATTAAAAAAGAACTGCAACACCTGTCCCCAGATCAGGGGGTGGCTTCAGCACAGGCCTTGGCTCCAAGAGCTTCTCTGGTTATGAAGTTGTTGGTGTTTCATAAAGTATCATTAATTATGGGACCACCTTATTTCTTGTATGCGAGGAGTTAACTTTTTTTCTTCCTTTTATCCAGGTGAATCTCATAGAGCAAAAAAAAAAAAAAAAAAAAAAAAGGCCAGGTGAAAGGGCTATGAAAAGATGACTGTGGGCTATAGGAGCTATTTTGCTTAGGGTCAGGGGGTCTGAGGTATTCTTACTACATTTTCCTTCTTTGTTCTCACTTACATGTATTACTTTTTCATCTATCTTCTCATTTATGTACATTAGGTGCAGATATTTAGATTCTTTGGTATGTGGTTTATAGGTAGCAATGTAAAGTGGATTTAAAATATTGCAGCATTGCTTCTCTTTTATACATCCCTACGTTTCGAGGATTTGAACTTTTTTAGCATGACATCTGGGAAGTTTTGATGCAAACTTCTGATAAGCATAGTAGAAAAAAATCACTTAATGATCTTTAAAACAGGCCTTAAAAACTTTAGTAATGAGATACCTTTAGAAGCATTGGAAAACGATGAAGATGCAGTGAGTGGGTTAGAATACGTAGTTCTAGCTAAATTCTATCCTCTCTTTCCCACCAAAAGAAGGTAAAATTCTTGAAAGGTGAAATAAGTATTGTTATTCCTTAAAACTGCAGTACTTCCCAGCTCATTGTGACTTGTGTAGGCTCTGTAAACAAAGGTGGAATAGGATGCTGCAGTGCCTGCTGAGTGGCCAGGTCACCATGCTAACCTTTCATAGTTTAATGGTTTTGGTTTTTCTTCTGTATGGGAGTTACGTTTTAGATTAACTCTGTAACATAAGATAGATAGTGGAGCCTGAGGATGAAGAAGTAGCAGCAGAAAGAGTGAGCACTGAGGAGGTGTTAAGCAGGGCTGAAGCACTTGTCACTTGGTGTGAACAGCAATAAAGAAGTGAGTGCTGCATCAGTTGTTCATTGTCTCACAGATGCTGCTGCTGAAAAACCAATGGAAGTTAGCAGCTGCTGGAAGGCCTGTGGTGGTTGACCAATCTGCTCTGAACTGCTCCGGGATCCTCCAGAGAACGAGAGGTTTGACAACTTTATTTTGACTATCTTGGGGGGGGATAGAAACTTGAATAGTGTATGTCCTCTGTGGTACGGCACAAAATAGAGAAGTACTTGGTGGATGTTGCTCACAGCCCAGGTCTCTTCTAAGGCACTACACGATCTCATACCTAAGCTATCTCCCACACCAAGTCTCTTCCTGAGTTTGGATGAGCTAAATATGTACTTGTCCACACTTAAAGCTTACAGAATTCTCAGTGTGAGCTGCCTTACAGAAAAGAAACGTTTTGGTTTGGAGTCCTAATTGAGGAGCATGATGTACAACTGCTCCCTGGGAATGGAGTAGTAAAAAACAGTATGCAGATGCAAGTTTGGCTTTTTTCAAGAAGCTCTTAAAAGAAAAAATGAAACAGAAAACTACGATTTTTATTTTAAGTGGTACTTTTTGAAGAGATGGGAGATCTTGGTCCTCTTGAATGTGAATTCTCATGCCAGGTTCCTCTGTGACAGGTATTGTAAGTAAGTGGGTTGCTTGCAGCCAAAGCTATATTTGCAGAGTGCAGTGGGAAGCTGGTTTACTTCTTATCTCTTGTGAAAAGTTTTCAGATATGGAGACAAAGAATATTTAAGCCAGATACCTCTCACTTTCCAAGCACTATACATACTTTCCCTTCTTTCTTCAAATGTAGTTCCTTTTGCAAATCTCTGTGGAGAACAATGCAATAATCAGCTCTTAACATCTAATTATGCCTTTCCCTTTGCAAAAGAAACTCATATTCTTAAATAACACTTCCTGGCAGCAGAGAGTTCTGTGGCTCCCTTTGAAAGAAAGGGGAAAACAATGCAACCCAACCCAAATATCTTCAGATCATTAATGTACAGGGAGTTGGGTGCAGAATCCTTTCTTAGCTTCATCACTAGATGAAAATAATACTTACCCTTGAGCAGTTGGCTGTGTTCTCGTACTGCATGCCAACAATAATCTAATCAGTTAACAATTCTCATTCTGATGATCATTTTCCTGTGAATTGTTTTAATGGCAGAAAAAAAGAAAATATAAATAAATGACTTGCTTGTGCTGGAAAGATGATGGCTGACTGAGTGAGAGTCCACTCTTTTGGCTCCTTATAACAGTTCAGATTCTTCTCCCTGCTGGATGAAATGTCAACCTGCAGGGCAGAAAGCTAAAAAAAAGTCCCTTTACAATGAAATCTTATCCCTGTTTCACCCAGAGGTGTTTCATAGCCCAAGCAAAGCACTTGAGTTCTGCAACTACTGGACTACATGACAACTTCCCTTTGTCTGTGCTGCAGGAATGGGGTTGGGTTTGTTTCTTAATATAAATAATGTGTTTTTTTTCTTGTGGAGTAAATTTCAGCCCCAAAATGTATGATATGTGCTGCATTTGGTGCACTCTCCCTGAGGCAAACCAGGGGATCTGTAAGTGGTACTATTTTTCCTATCAGCCCTGGAGAGTAGTGTGGCAGCCCTGCGTGTTATTAATGGATAAAATCTGAGCAGCAGCCAACCCCAAGGTGAACCCTATGCATTTAAAACATTTCATCAGACAGCTAAGTATTTTTTTTTCCTTCACTACAGCGGATATCTCTACTGCCACCACTCAATAGATCCCGATAGAAGAGAGCAATAGCTAGACTCACTAATGTGAAAATTGATAGTATGAGCTCTCCAATGAAATATAAACAGCTCTGTGTTTCTTAAGTGTCAATATCACGGGGCTGGGCTGAGGAGGTGGTGCGGTGGATTAACCCTAGAATTATCCAGGAGGGGGGAGAAGCTGGTAAATAGGAAATATTTGTCCAATCAGCCAGGGCTCATTTCTGAAGTGGATAAGATGGGCTGCTGTTCACACTCAGCCACTGTCAGATAGAAACCCAGCTACAGTTTACAGCTCCTGTTATTGGAATGTTTCTGGAGGTGTGAGGAAGGTCAGACTGGACTCTTATTTTCCCTGGAAGAACTGGGTAAAAGGGAAGACAAATGGTGTGAGAATTAGGACTGCAACTTTGAAGATGCTTTTGCAGATGCAGCTGCCCTGCACTGGGAGCTGTTCCTGGCAAGCTGCAACACTGCTGTTGGAGCAGCATTTATTAGAAGAGCAGCTTAATCTGGAGGGAGAGCCTGCAACAAAATCATCTTTGCTTATGGAGACCTGGGACCTTGCCCACTCATTCCCTTTTACAGAAGCAACATAACTGGATGGTCCCTGCAAAGAGAGGGAGGCAGGCTGGCATTCGGACATGTTCAGGGGGTCTGGTTACCTAAACCAATTTATTGTTATTGTTTCCATTTATGGATAACGAAGCAATGTGGCAGTGCTCCTTCTGTTCTGGCTGAGAAACTGAAAGCACCCAAGTCAGCTTGCTTGGTGAGCAGCAGCCACCTCCTGGTCCTGATATGTGAGCTGGACGAGACCAGGTGTGGGTTACAAATAACCCAGAGCAATGTTGTTCTTTTGACAAAGAAATGGTTTCCATGGAAACTTTTAAATATACCCAGGATTATGTAAGTTTATATCCAATATACCTCTAGAACATTTATATTGATAGATTGCAGAAACACGTTTTTTAACAAGAATTCACTTAGCTTTCTTTGATATATATATATATATATATATATATATATATATATATATATTCTTTTTAAGGAAAAATGAGCAGTTCTGCATAGTGGTTTTCCATATATAATTACGGGATGGTAACAGCTTGACTGAATTTTACTTACAATAAACCCACCTTTGATTGGGAAGGGTTCTAGGAGGGTAGGAGAATTAAAATGATACAAAATATACACAGTGTGAATCATTGCAAAGTCACTGAAAACCTCCTTTTAAATATATATTTTTAAAGTGCTTTTCATTCCCGTGTAGCTGGAAGCTTGGCCTTGCTGAGTTTCTCTTCTTGAGCTTGTTTACTGAGTAGCTTTCAATCTACTTCTTGAGGCTTAAGGACTCTTCTGCTTATGAGACAAACCCTGGCACCAGAGCACGTGGTGGAGGATCATACCTTAGTTGAGGGTACTTAACCCTGAGCAGGCAGAGTGAAGATTTAGTAAACAAGCCGAAAAGGACTTCATATGGGGTGGCAAAGCGGCCCCAGGGAGGAAAGGGGAGTTATTGGCAGGAGGGAATCAGCTGTAAATCCATGAATATCCACGGCAGCCCCTCCTTGTAAGTGCTCTTGAATCAGCAGGATTTTTATAACGTAGGCACCCACAGGTATGTGTTTTTGCTAATGCAAAATAAATAAATAAATAGTGCTAGCATACATGAAAGCTTTCTCTGTACAAACCCGATCCCTCCCTACTTCTCCTGTCCAAACTTTAAATTTCTCAATGCAGTCACTCAAAGCTTTGTTTCTGAGGTTTGGACGCAGCTGTTGGAACCAAGACTGAGGTCAGTGCTTCTTCCATCCCCCAGCTTTCTCCAGTCCTGTTGCACACCTGTGAACCTACAGCAGTGTTGAAAAGTTTCTCCAGCCACAGTAGTGGTAAACCACAGAGTTAAGCAGCTGGGAGTTCCGTGCATACAGAGGTAAGAAAGGCATTAATTGTCCTAGTGGGTAAGAGCATGCACAACCCAGCTAATTAAAATTGGCCTATGAAGCAGAGGCTATAAGCCTTGTTTAGAAGTCTGAAGAAGACAGTGTATCACTGGGATTGTTCAACTCTTTTTCTGCCTTCAAAATATGCCATTATTTAAAGGTAAAACAGTTAAAGGAGCATGTCCTTGCTGGGTTCTTCCCATTAAATCATGGAACGGCTTGGTTTGAAAAGGACTTCAAAGATCATCTAGTTTCAACCTCCTCCCCCTGCTCTGGGTAGATTTGCCAAGCACTAGTCCAGGCTGGCCAATCAGTTAACTCTTAACCAATTAGTTGGTTAAGAGTTTGAAATGCCAAATAAAAATTTAAAGAAGTCTGTATTTGGATTAAATTTTTTTTTGTTTGACATGGGATAATTAAGTCATACCTTTAAAAAGAAGTACAGAATTCAGAGTTATATGATGGTATATATTGAAGTACATAAAAGTCATAAAGGCGTACATTGTCCAAAAGTGTAAGATGAATCCTAATATAATGAGGTATATCTTATAAAAGTAATTACTGAAAGAAGATTTGGGTTTTTTTTTTTTCCCTCAACTTTCATATTTCAAGCTTGTTTTCCAGGGTACGGACTAGAAATCTTTAATGCAGCCTGAGCATCTCATGTGATGTCAAGACCCTAAGAGTAGAGAAAAACACATCAGAGTATCATGACAGAAAAAAATGGATGAGAAGGACCTTAAAACTGTGTCTGTAGATCTGATCAGTGGATCTCTGTGAAGTCCTTGGATTGACTCTGCTTTTGGTCTGCAGGAACTTTACTGTAGGCATGGAACTTTGTTGATTGTTCTTCCCCCTGCATGAGAAGGTTAGAATGCTTTATTTGATGTAATATTTAGGGCACACATGAAAATACTTCACTATTTATTTTTATACTTTATTAACAATATGTTGTGGAGAAAACATTTTCCATTTTCCAATAAACTCAGTCAAAATTCAGTTTTCTGTTTATTATTAGTGAGCATGTCCAAGAATTTTGCTGCTATGTTTGTTATCAGTGCATCAAAGCTTGATTGATAAAATAAACTAATGTGGTCACAAGTTGAGTTATTTGAAGAAGTTTTGGAGTAGCAGATGCAAAGCTGAAAAGAGGATATTTTATTGCAGTTTTCATCTTTTGACTACATGGAAGAGGCCATCAGTCAGCTGCTTCTCTTTGCTCAAGGCGATGCTCCAAGTAGGAGCAGAGCAAGGATCTGTCTGTAAAGAACAGCGCACAGTTGAAACCAGGGTTGTCCTCCAACATTACAGGAGATGGCATGCATTGCTAGCTCCCTCAACTTTGCTCTCCTTCCTCATAGCTCATAACTTCTCCATGAGCTGTAGTCTTAAGCAGCCACATGGGTGTCAGCCACTGAACCAGCACAAGGTTGAAAAGAGAAAAAGAAAAGTAGTCCTACATGAAGTTGGAAAAACTTTGAGAGAATGACTTGCTTTAAGTGACCATGCACTGTTGCCAGCATAATGTGTGTTTTGTGAGTTCAGTGACTAGCAGTGGCAGTGCAAACATAGCAGGAATGAGTGCTGGAATGCCCCTAAGTTCATTAGTGTGTGATCTCATTAAATAACTGTCTGATGAAAAGGTGACATTTATTGCCTGGCTTCTCTGAGTTGCAAGATGGGATCCTTAAATCTGGTAGCTTTGTCCTGAATTTAACTTGCAGATATTGACAAAGGAAAGTAACAGTGATATTACCTACCAGGAAGTCTGATTATCTGCACTCCCTGTGCTCAGGAAGGAATGTTTTGGGTGGTGATAAGTTGGTTGCATGTGAGCCTCTCTGAGAGTGACATTTAAGAACAGTAGTGGACTTCAACTATTTTCTATAAGGAGGGAGAAACTTCTCTGCTCATCTTCATGTGGGTCTTAAAATCCCAAGGCTGCTTTTGCCTTTGGTCTGCCAGCATCAGCCAAGGACAGAGGAGAAGTGACGAACACACTGTGGAAAGTTTTTGAAACATCTCTCTTCCAAGAAGTCGGTAAAAATGCTGAGCTGAAAGACTCAGAGCAACTCACTTGAGACTCATTTTCAGTACGGCTAAAGTTCTGAAACCCAGACTGTGAAATCTCAGGAAGCAGCTGGGTTCCTAATTAAAACAAATCGTTAATAGATTTAGCAGGCCAAATTTATGCTTTTCAATTAAAAATGCTACTGGGATTGTTATTTGCTTGTGTACACATGTGCATGTACACTTGTATTGTGGTAGTAGGTGTACGATAGTAGTGGAATGCACCTAAGGGTTGGGTCAGACTACTTGGCCATGGCACGTGCTAATGGATTTGGAGCATCTCAGTAAGTAGGACAAAACTTGAAAGCCAGAGAGTATGCATCAAGACAAATGCTGTGTCAAGGACACTTCATGCACTCCTTTCCTGGCTACAGTTTGTTCTTCTGCATGAAGCCAGTCAGGCATTTTGCTCACAATAAGTCATTCTCATCTGAAAGCTGCAAATGTTTTACAGCCCACATGATGGGCCCGAGCTACTTATTGACCAGTGCTAACCAGGAAGAATTTGTCCTTCAATTAGCCCTGTTCTTTTTTGTTGTTTTAGTTTGCTTCACTATGGTAGTTCTTTCACAGACATTTCACTAAAACTGAAGCAAAAGCAATTTTGTTATTTAAATTATTTTTATATCATGACAATAATTCTCATTACACCAAATTTGATGAACTGATTTTATTTCCATCTTTATTTGTGCTGAGACAAAG
Organism: Callipepla californica brunnescens; assembly: GCA_023055505.1. Taxonomy (NCBI): domain Eukaryota; kingdom Metazoa; phylum Chordata; class Aves; order Galliformes; family Odontophoridae; genus Callipepla; species Callipepla californica. The sequence continues at coordinate 14,418,163 of JALIRH010000012.1, read as the reverse complement.
ACTGCATCTGTATGTTTTCATCCCAAGAAAGAAAGGAAAAAGCCATGTGTTGCCTCAAAACATTAAGCTGCTGAAAAGTACTTTTGTTACTTCCAAAATGAGACTTGGATCTCATGTAGCTGCTTTTCAACAAGAACAAGCTAAAAACTGCTGTTATTTTGTAACAGCTAATTTCTCTTTTCAAGTTGAAAGAAGGGCTACATATATTGATAATTCCTCAAAAAAAAAAAAAAAAAAATCCGATTTAATATTTTCAAAATGCTGATGAAAAGAGAAATTTTTCCCTGCAGTGAAATGTGAGGTAACTGTAAAATTAAAAAAAAAAAAAAGAAAACAACAAAAAAAAACCACTTAAAAATAAAAGGGGACATGAAACCATGCATCTCCCAGAGCCTGTCCTCAGCTGATCACGGGACTTTCACTGTACTTGACCCCTGCATGGTGTTCAGATGAAAATAGAAGCTCCAGTACCACCTCCCATCCTCTGAATATACAGATATTTATTCATTTGTGCTATAAATGGGGAACTTGGGGTTATGGGTTCACTGTAGCAGATTCCAAAGCAAAATTGGGCCCCTCTCTATATACAAACATTTGTAACAGCAAAAGACTCTGTGGGCGCTATGGCTAAATGCAGGCTGGCTGCTCCATCTGCCTAAGGATTTGCTGCAACGTTCATTGCTTTGCAAAATGTTTTCAGAGGTATCTTGGCAGCAAGCAAACAAAATTATCCTGTATTGTATTCTAATGGGCAGCGCTGACTGGATTTATCCTTCCTGTGAAGTGAAACATGGTGAATACACTGTTTTCTCCATATTCTGGATGTGTGGCATTCTCCAAGATGCATTTGGGGTGGTCAGAGGCAAGGGGGAAAAGCTGTGTGAATTCCATCGTGCTGCACTGAAGCACTAGTAAGCTCATTTAGTCAGAGATTAAGCTATGGAGCTAAATCTGAAAGTGAGAAAGGAGAGGAAAAGCTATTGAAAACTGAGATTCTACTGCTGACTATGGAGGCCACACGACCCTGACACATAACTTTTACTGAGTTGACTATATCTCACTTCCTTTAAGTGCCTGTCCCTCCTGCTCACTCTCAAGGACTTGGCCAATCTCCTTTTGTAAATAGAACAATGCTTTATATTTCTCTATTACTCTGCAGTGACTATATCAATAATGCAGGAAAGGCATCTGTCCAGCACAATGAGATTATTTTTCTGATTTCGGTTGACAGTTATGGTAATAGTTTGGCAAACAATCTACTCCACCATCAATGACCACAGATTACAGCTGTTTTTAAAAATCTCCGCTGCTCCTGGAAACTTAGAAGATTGATTACATGGACAGAAAGAGACAGAAAGATGTGTCAAAAGCTTTTACAGCTGAAACTTTTAACTGTCTCACTCCCTTTTTTCCCTGGATTCTGAAAGTCGACACGCAGTCTTGTAGTTGCCATACACAAGTGAGAAATGAAACGAGTGGAGCAAGTAAACAAATGATTGTGCCTCAAGGGGAATTGAGGAGCTGCTCAGCACCAAAGCATTCAGAAACCACAGTGGGAGCAGTAAAATAAAGATTTTATATTACTGAAGATGCAAGGTTTTCAGTATTATTTCTGCACTGGGCTCAGTGGGCTGGGCAACTCATGAAGACTCGAGCTGGCTCCAGGTAGACAGTAGGTTCTACTCAGCCCTGGGCTGCTAAGAAGGGTGACAATTTGCCCTTTTTCCACTTAAAACCAGAATTTGATTCCCTTGACTCATGGCTTTCTTGAGCTCTTATTGGGCAGCTAAGACTCAAGTAGGAGGCACCTGCAGGGTGATAAGAATATCCCTGAAGAAAAGCCTTATTTCCTTCTGTTATACGTATTATTTATCTCACACGAATCAGTACTGAGGGCTTATAATCAAATACACACCTTGCCGAGCTTAACACTACATTAAAGGACTCCTAACTGCCAATAGCTAGAGTGGAAAATGCACTGTTTCAGATATATATCCCCTTTATGCAAAGAACAGGAATAACAACATGAGATCTGTGTGTCTGGCTAGCAATGGAATTTCAGATACCAAATGTTCACAGCAAACTGCTCAGGGACAAATTTGCAGAACAAGAATTATCCTCAGAAATTATTCAGCAGATATTTTCAATTTGAGTAACAACAGAAGAGAGAAAAATCAGAGGTTGGTTGTGGTTAGGGCCACGGACAGGAGGAAAAAAAAAAAAAGGTCAATTCATCAAATAAATTATTCCCTATGAATTATTCACACAGGGCTATCTTAACTGTTATTCCTACTTTCCCAGCCTCACTACAGGGGTTGACAATAATACAGCTATGTCAGTTTCTAGACTTTGATATTAGCAGGAATAAAATCTCAGAGCACACTTAGGTCTACTGGAGTTGGTCAGGAGGTGAATTTCATCCTACAAGTTGATTTTTTCTCCTTGGCCATGATATTGGCATGCTATCAGGTATCATAATCTTAGAAGATGCAGACAAGAATGTTGTTCAGAAAAAAGCTGCCAGTTACAGAAATATCCCAATATTTCTTTTCCCTTTTTAGTTAAAGGGGAGAAACATTCAAAGCAATGCTAAATATCGGTTAGGAATCTGCTCAAATTTAAAGCCTTTGAAGAAATGGGGCAACAGTATTTCAGTGGTATGGGATTAAGTCCTGGGCAAATTAGGTTAGCATGAACACCATACTGAGTCATTGTGTATCCTGTGCATACTACAATTAACAAAGAATGATACATTTCAAATTTTGAGTTCAAGAGGACAGTTTACAGCTGGGCTTGGGAGAAATTTCCACTTCGTTTTTTAAGCCTATCTGATAATCTCCTGCTGAAAGTTACACTGTTGCTTTGAAAAAGCCCTCTGGGTAACTAGCTGCAATGCTATAACATGATGGAAAATACAATAATAGTGGGATAGTAAAGTCTTTGGCAACAGCAAATAAGGACGAGCCCAAATGCAACAGCTATGGATGCAGAAATGAAGGAAAAAAGCTGCTTACCTTCAGAAGGCATCAGGTACGTAGGGATCCCCAACAAGATACCCATACCTCCACTGCCAGTGAGGGCTGGAAAGAGGTGGATCCTGGCTCCACCCCTTCTGGTCACTCAGGTGCATTGTATTGAATGCACCTGAGCTCCCCTGGGTTGGCCCTGCCTTCCCACCAGGTGCTCAATAACTGTTTCAGGCTGTGACTTAAAGTTTCTGCTACACTGGACATATTTTTTTTCAGGATAGCTTTTGAAAATGGGTGTTAAACTCCTAAGTCAGCAAAGCATTTTGAATGTTTTACTTGAGGTTCCCATTATATAGTTCTGTGACACCACATAAAACCTGCTGCTATTTGTGGAGTTGTGCACTGCCTTCACTGAATCCTTTCTAAATCAATCCAAAGTGCCATTTCCCATCTCCTGTCCCAATCATGGCTCATTAAGCATCATGAGGAATATAATCTCTTAGCAATGATCTCCTTGGCTGGTGAGAGAATCAGTTATGATTCCACACCTTTAATTAAAAATAAATAAATAAAATAAAGTAAAATCAACGTAAGGCCTGCCACTATTAAAGAGATTGAATATGGGAGGTATGTATTTATGCCATTGAGGCAACTTAAATGTTCATAAAGAGGATGAAACTTCAGTATCCTGCGTTGTTGATTTCAAGCTTCAGGTCAGAGACAGATGACTTCACGCTGAGATTTATTACTAAGAGGCAAAGCTTTGGAGTTTGTGTCAAGGTGGGCTCATTCATCACTGGAAGAATTCTGCCATAATATTCTGCTGTCAGATCCCATCTACCCTTGATCAATCTATCAGTCAGCCTACTTATGAAATTGTACATAAACCCAACATAATCTGATTAGACATTCAAAACACCGTTGATGGTTAATCATGCAGGTAAACTGTAGTGTGCTAAATTTGACTCCTTTCCTAGTGTACACACATTGCATTAGATGTGGCAGAGGACATCCCCAGCCAGCTATCAGCCTGATGAATTTCTCAGTGCTCTGTGTTACAGCTGTATCCCTGTTAAAAATTGAAATTCTCTGAAATTATTCTTTTTATCAGCAGATACAGATGTTGGGCTGTTTCAAGCAAGTATAGTAATTATCCCCTTTTAGCGGTATCTGGTTGTGAATTCTGTATTATAAATACCTGAACTCTGATACAGAAGGTGGACTTGGTCAGTTTTCATTTGGATTTTTAAACAGGTGGGTTTCTGAACCTTTGGTGACCATTTGGCCAAAGAAACCACTGCATTCCCCTATATTCTCAGTGAAATACTTGGATCACACATTCAGAACGGGTCCTTGGTCTTATTATGCCAATTTGAGCATTTGGTCCTTTCAGGGCATGGCTGAGATCTGGGACTGCTGGGTTGCAATGCCGAGCTCCCACAGCTTAGCGAGTGACGCTGTGCTTTAGTGTGGCTGAGACATTAAGAGAGATGAATTTTCCAAAATGAGGCAGACCAGTGAACTGTGCTGGCAGTGTAATTCCATTACTTTCAAAGGAGTTGAGTTTGTTATAGCCAATCAAGTGGAACAATGCTGTGTACCTTAAAGAAAAAAAAAGGAGTTGATTTTTTTTTTTTAAACAAACCTATTATTATCATTATTAATTCAAAGTAAGAACAGCAAATAAATGGAAAAATCTGTAGAGTTAAATAGCAAACACAACTAAAAGAAAGAACACCACAGTTGAAAAAATGCTGCCAGTGTTTCCCAGATAAATTGACCTGAAATGGAGTTAGGAAACACTTCATTCTTTGGTGCTCTGCCCATTCAGGTTGTCCTCAGTGCCAAATGCAATCTCAGAAGTTTCCATTAACTAAGGGTTCAAGCCCAGTAAATACAAAGAGAAAGCAGCTGAGGTTAAGGTGAGACTTCAAGAGCTACTGAAGGGATAGAAGCTCAACCCAAAATGTTTTGCTTCAGGTGTCTGAGGTTTGCCTGTCTGGATAAAGAAAACTATTCGGGTTGCCTAGACTTGCAGAGACTGATGGCCACATCCTTCAGTTTCATCTGAATTTCCCCCGAAAGGTGGCATAGGCTCAGGACGCTGACAGTGCAGTGATGAGAGAGGGCATTTCTCATCTCTGCTTTCCATTCATTTCACATCCAGAATTTAGGATACCTGGAATGTCTCATCAAAAAAGACTCAAGGGGAATTAATCTGAGATGACACAGAAAAACCTCTGCAGGTACAGATGATGAATAAAGTGGAGCTCAGTAGAATTTATAGTAAAAAATGTAAGAACAGAATCACAGTTTCTGTTCATGTACACGTTCTTTATGAACTTCACCTGCCTACCTGCAGAATGGCAAGACAATTGAGCACCTACAGCACCGATCTCAGGCTTTTTACTTCTTTTCCTTGCAAGTTGCTTCATATCATGGTGATGTTGATCCTTGGCTTCAAGTCTGCGTGGACAACATGTCAGGCCACCCTCTGTTCGCACACAAATGTCCATCAAAACACTAAGTTTTATTGAGCACCATGTAGCCTGGTTCACAGGGAAGCATTAGCACGTGTAGTATTTAGATAAGAACAAAGTAGAGGTCCAAGGCTGATGGAGAAAGACGTCCCAGTAGCCTTCTCTAACCCTTAGGCAATGTTCTTTTCCCATGGAAATATCTGTGTTTGGGGTTTGCTGGGATGTGAGATTCATTAACCTGGCTCTTTCCATGCTGCTACTCACAGCATATTGCACAGCCTGAGCACTAAAAATGCCCTGAACAGCCCAGAGGAAAAAAAAAAAAAAAAAGAAGAAAAAAAAGAGCCAATATTTATAATATCCTGAAGCCTGTAAAACACCAAGTTGTTTGAAAATCCAGCAGGAAGGTGCACTGAAGCTTAGCATCTATATTTTGAAGTACAGGAGGGAAGGCACAGAGAGCCAGGGACATTTTCCCTCGAGCCCAGCTCTGAAGTGCCAGGCTTTAATGATTTGGAAAGAAACACATTTCTGCACTACTGTGGCACGGAGCACAGCAGAGCTGTAGTCTGTAGCGTGAGCAGGTCTTTCTCCTAAATATCTAAGGGGAAATCTGTAGCCACTCTGACCCACTCATGTGCCTCCCAAAGGCAAAGTGTTAACAGCACTGTGGCCTTGTTGGGGTCAGGTGATGCCATGTCTTACACCACCAAAACTGTATCACAGCAGCTACGGGGGATTAGCCAAAGGTATTTGACAGCTGCAGTTAGGTTGAACTTTTACCACTGTAGGTTGAAAATGAATACCACGTCAAGCAGTATTGTTATATGAAACTCTTACCTCAGTTCTGGGTTACTGACCTGACAGGCCCTCCTTTGTTAGAGATCAGATTATTGGGATTTTTGTGCAATGGCTTCCTTAAGCCAGAGCGTTGTGGTTGCTTTTTAAAAATATCTTGCTAATTGCTTGTTACCTTCAGGGCATTTTAAAAAAAAACATTTCTTCGTCTACATCCAAAATAAGTACAGCCCACAATAGGTATTGCCTGGGCATGTGATCAATTGATTATTTATTTTTGTTCTACTGTAACATTTGGTTCAGCTCCTCTGGACAGTTTAATGTAGTTTAAGTGCCATCAAATGAACATTATAGTAGTGCTTGACCTCTGAGGATACCTGTAATGGCTGAACAAGGCATACCTCAAGGAATTCTTTTTTTAAGTAGGACCCATGCCTTCCCAGGCAAACTGATTTCTCCCCAGACTTCTGTCTCACCCTTGCCAGCATCAGGAAAGAACACAAAAGCAGCTCCAAGATGTGCCTGGCTTAGAAGAATTCATATACATATATCTTTTCTGCCACTCATTCTTGGCTATTTGTTTGCATGTTCCTCGAGAGAACAGTTGCCTGGAAAATATGATGAATGAACAAATAAGCTGTTTGGTTTTTTTTTCTTCAGAGTTTCTACCTTTTGCAGATGCTTTTCTAACCATGGAAGAGCATTTGTTCTACTCGGTTTAATTCCCAGTGAGGTGAGGGAAGGACAAAAGCCAAATAAATGTCTGTGTGGTGTATGTATTTGTATGTACCAACTTGCTGCGTCATGTGAACTTTCCTTTTCACGTTACAATAGTGTAACATGAGTAACTCTGCACAGCTCAAGTGTGTGTCACTAAAGTTAAGCACACCATTCACTGTCTATTTTCTGTGATAATCCGAAGTCTGCACTTGATTTTTCAGTCTGCGTTTCCAACACTGATTTATAGTGCAGTTCTCCTTCCTGAGCTTTGCTTGGAAGATCTTCCATTTCTTAAAAAAACCCTGCAAAATTGTACACCTTCCCATAACTTTGTGGGGCTGACAGAAAACAAGGGCGCTATTGCTTTTCCTGTATCACAAAAAATGAAAATGGTCCATGGAATTACCATGAGAAACATGATCAAACTAAATATCCTACAGATGTCCATTGCAACTACAGAGCTTCATCAGTCCTGAAGTCTGACTTTAGGATACTATAGTACAGAATTAACTACAGATAAATAACTTCAGGCAAATTTAGTAGCGGAAGGTGAAAGGGCCTTTTGCTTTCTAATTAGTATCAGACATTGGATCCAGTTCTCACTATTAAATTTAATCTAAGAGGCTTGCTCAGGATCACAAAAGCAGTAAGAGTACATCACTGCATGAATTGGCTTCAAGTTCTTGGCCCCAGCCATTTCCCTTTCCTCTACCCCAGCCTTCCCTTTTGTACTTGTATTACTTTTGTCTGTGCAAGTGAATATCTGGCACTGGTATTCATGCATATCTGGTGATCACCACAGCAGTTGGGTTTTGCATTAAAAGGAAGGTAAACAAAACAGAATAGTTGACCTTTCCCTGCTGCAGTACCCCTAAAACATGTTCTTTACTCTGCTGTGGCATGCTGAATTCATTTGGTTTTATTAACCAAACTCAGGATTGGTAGGACAGCTGAAGGGGAGGAGGCAGTCATCAATAGATAATCATGCTACTGTGGATTAGAGGCACTTAGCTATGTATTGTACCTTTGCTCTCTCAAGGGTGCGATTATATCCCTTGGCTACGCTTTAGATGATGTGAAAAACATATCGAAGCTGCTGATATCCCTTCCAACCCCAAAACATGTTCTAAAAGCGGAGATTAATCTCCTTTGGCAGCAGATCACCTACCTGGTGGCAAGCCACTTTCATTAGAAGAGGAAGGGCAGGGCTGTGTTATATACACTTGCTGCTAACTATACAAGCACAGGAGGCATATGACTTCACTGGCTCTGTGCTGTCCCTTACAGCCTTGCTCGTGGGTAATTTTGCCTGTTTATTGAAAAATGCATAGAGGCAGGAGAGAGAGAAGCACATGAGGGAAGTATGATATGGGATTGCTGGAAACCAAAGTGTCCCGGCTATCTCCCAAATTCCACCGCAGTCATAAAAATACATCTTGTAGACATGCTTACATGAGTGTGGCAAAAGGCCTTTGTCAGTGCAATAGTTGCAGAAGAGAGATGCAGAACAATCTGATATTTTCCCTGGGGGCAGGGTAGTCAGGAGCTCCTTGATCTCATCTCAGTTTCAACTCCTTCTGCGGCCTTTAGAAGGTCATTCCACCATTTTTTCCCCATCTGGAAAATGGAAATAAAAATAAATCACATGCTTATCTAACTATCTCCAGGGGTTGGTGTGAAGTTATTCATAAAACACTTTAAACATTGAGCATGCTGTGTAGGGCTTGCCTTTCTTATGAACTTCGTAAGTGTGTCCCAGATGAACCACTGCTGATGGGAGGATATTACTCCCACAAATTTTTCTGCCTTTGGAATCTGGCAATGTAAGGGCAAATGATGGAAATACAGAAGAGGAAAAAAAAAAGAAAAAAGAGAGAATTCTTATGAATATGTTCAGAATATTTCTAGATGATTTACTTCACAGCTCTGCCTTACCCAGTGGAGTTGGTTTCCTCTCATGCTGTCATTACATGCTGTGACCACAAATTTCTTCTTCATCTCCTTTCTCTGCACATCCCCAAAGTCTGTACTGGTACAGTTACAGACTTCTAGGCTTCACAGGCCATCCAGTAGCAGAAGTATCAAACACCTTCCATTATTTCTACCAGTACCAATTGCCTTCTTCACCAGACAGTAGTTTCTCCAGCCATTTCTGATACTCAAAATGGCAACAAAACAATTGGTGCCCATTATCTAGCTTCTTCTGTGTACTTCTTATCTTCAGAGGCTGTAATTTAACTTCTTTCCCTTTTATCTGAAGACCATGGGTCCAAGGATATTACTCCATGAAGAAAATCAATGAAAGGCTTTAAGGATTTTATTCTTCTTCTATTCTTTTCATCTCACTGCCCACCCCTCCTTTTCACTTTCCTGTGAGAGAACCAAACCTTTTAATACCCAGAATCCTTCTGACCCATCACTAATTGTCCCTATTTTTTAGGGGCTCTTGGCAGGTCTGGTGACATTATAGAAAAAGTCCTCCCTAAAGAGCACTGCCAATTTCAGCTTTAATTCCATCAGTAAACAACTTTGACTGTGTTGGGAAAATTCCATTAATCATTCATGTTCTGTGAAGAATGATACACAAAGGAGCTGTCAAAATCAAGCAGCTACTCTCCATTTGTTTGGTAATTAAGAAACTCCAGGCCATTCTGATGGAGCAGGGATGCAAATTCCAAGCCCAGCTAGAACCAAAATGAAATAATATAGAATTACCTGCATGTAAAATCTAGAGGCCAGACTGTACTCTCAGGGAGTGTATTTAAGGTCACTTCTGTGCCTAAATGCTCTATCAGGTATTTTGATATCTAAATGATGTCAGTTGCCCTTACAACTATTTGTAATTATTGTGTACACTATAATTTGTCACAGCATGAGCAAAGAATACAATGTATGATGAAGAAAAAAAGCCCTACACTATAAAGGCCAAAAAATTAACTTAAGTAGGCAAAACTTCATACTGTGAGATTTGATCCTAATGTTTTACTTAGTCATGTGGTTTAGTTTTCCTAGGGCAACCCTCTCCCTGCTCAGTTTCTTCACTGCCTTCCTCATTATGTGGCATCTGCTTCTTGAAGCTTTAAAGGTTTCAGTACAATTTCTTCTGGAGCAATGGGCTGTGAAAATGGAGGTAAACCAATCTTTCTTTCAGATGTTAAATATGCTTGGCTTTTGGTTAATGACTACTTCCTTTGCAATGTTTCCAAACTTGAGATGTGAACCCCTTAATTCAGTTTTAAACAAAACATGAGTTACATACACACTAGGAATATGGCAGCGAGGTCTGGAGAAATATCTCAGGTTAATCTCCACCTTGTTTGAAGTTAAACGATTTGGAAAGAAATTCAGACTCTACCAAGACACTCCTCCAGAGCTGCTGGTGAGCTTCCAACCCACATCCACATGGTAGCCTTGTCCAAGGGTCAAGCAAAGCACCATAAGGAGCAAGACTTTAGTTATCTAGGTCTGTCTTGATGTCTATGTAGCCAGTCTTAGTTTATACTGAAGTTTAATTCCTGACAAAGGTAACAGCAAGGACTAAGGGTGGCAGGGTAGTAATATATGACAACAGGCTGTAAGTTCACACAGAGATAAGCTTTCCACACAGTCTGAAAAAGGTAAACATGCAGTGCTGAGTCCAGCATTCAGAAAGGAATGAACTGAACAAGAATCAATCAACTGATTGACTGCTTTAATCACAGACCTTCCCTTTTAATCAGACTGGAACTAGAGGCTTATAAATGAAGAGTTCATTAAACCTTCATATAGCAGGAAATGACTTCTGATTTTGTTCTTTTAGAACATACAATACTAGGTTTTGTCCTACATAACAAAATATAAGGTACAATATTTTGCATGTAATATATTATTAATTATAGTATCTACTAAAGATGTAAAAATATTGTGTGCTATCTAAGAGTCTAACTGCTATCTAGGTGGCTACCTGGAAACTGCAAATCAGGCAATTAAATGCTGGGAAACCCATGTACTTTTAACTGATGGTGCAGCTCAACTGAGGCCCTTCAGAAGAAATCTGTGCCTTCAGGGTTAGTAGTACTTCATGCTGCCAGAGTGGCTGCCTGAAGCTGAACATGATGTATTATTTATGAGATTATTATTAGATCAGTAATGATGATCAGTAATTCACTCATGGTGCTTGATTCTGGGTAGATGTTCTGGAATCAAAGATGTTCAGAGAGATGAACGCAATGGCCTGATTCTTACACCGAGGTCAGTTTGCCTTGCAGGCTTTCCAGGCAGCCTCACCTGGCCAACCTGGTGGCTGTAATGGGGATCCCCTAGGAAGCACCCAAGGACCCTCAGCCTCCTGCCCCACTGCTTTCTTCTCCTCACTGCCAGGTGCTCCAGCCAACTGTCACCTGGAGCATTCCCCCTGGGAATGAACACTAGCAAAAGCCTGCAATTTCTTTTTTTTTTAGCAGATTTAAACATCCCACTCATTTGCTAGGAATGTGGCATCAGAAATGCAACCTCTTTTTGACATTTAAATATGACCTTTTCTTAAAACCACAATATACTCTTTTCTTACATGTTACTGGCTTTGACGTTCCTAACCCATTTATATCAGCTGAAGAGAATCCAGTGATGTAACAAGCAACATTTTAAGACGTTTTTATTCTTTTTCCATCCAAAACCTGCATCTCACATCTGTTCTCTGAAGTCTTTATAAGCAATTCTTTGATCTACCATTGTGGACTTCCATAATGGACTTCCACACTGTGGACTTTCCACCACTTTGGAACAGAACACCATCATTCAGGCCTGTTGCTAATGTAGCGTTTCTTCCTTCTTGTCCTAATATTGATTTTCCAGAAGATTATTGTGAAAGTATAAGCTGGATTTTAGGGGCAGGGAAGGAGGATAACTGTCTGGTTACATATCAATCTACATTCAAAAAACAATAAATCAATTAATCAATAAGCATGTATCTCCATTAATGGACCGTACTTATTTAGTATTAATTAGGGTGGTGTTTCTTAATTGTATGTCCTGTCTGCAAACAGACCGGACATTTATGCTTTCTAATTGCTATCAGGGAACTGTAGCAAGTTACCATGTGTGGGCTGAGCTGCAGAGATTTCCTGCAAGTGCATTCTTCTGCCTGGGGCCTATGCAAAGTAATTCACTCCACCTGCCCTCTTTCAAGACAGCCCGAGGTATGCTGTATAAGCTAGCATTTGCCTTCAGATAAAAGCATGCCCTGGGATGGTTACTGCAGCCCAGCTGATTCATTTTGACTCGTTGAACTGTTCTGATTTGATCATCTCTGCTTTTTTTCAATGAAAGCTGATTTTCTTCTGTGCTCCTCGTTCTCAGAAGCTGGTGTAGAAACATCATCCATCATGAAACTGGTGACATAACCACAAAGGTGGACAAAATTGCTGTTCTTTACATTCTCATTGCTTATGGAAGGCTTTTAATAAATTTCCCTAATATCACACAGCTTTAATCTACACAACTGGTAATTGAGATCGCTACTTGGCATACATTCATTCTGCATCTCATCTCTCCTCTATCTGTCGCATAATGTTTTAATTAGAAAAGTGAGTGGGTCCAACTTGAAGTACACCAGGAACATACCTCTGGAGGGAAAAAAAAGCACAGCCCTACATCCTGTTTCATACTCCCTTTCTCTTGACTGCAGAGGAAAGATGAGCAGTGACTGCATGAGCCATGTAGACTTTAATATTTCTGCTATATGACAATGTTCATTAGAGAAAGAATTATCAGCTATTTAATACCTGACTGCCAATTTGTTGAAATTACTGAGGAGCTCATGAAGGGATCATGGCAAAAATAAAGAATTCCAAAGCCAATATAATAACTCTACTTCCCGATGAATAGATCTGCATTTTTCCTTCCCGAGACACATCTTAACTCTGCTGATTGCAGCCCTGCAGAAACAGAGTGGTTTACATTAAAAATGTGCTACATTTGATAGGCTTAGGACCTGATTTTCAGAAGTGTCTTTAGCCAGCTTTTTGTTTTCCAACCCTCAAGGCAAAATGATTATGGCTGATGAGACTCTGTATACTTACTTTCACCCAAAGAGAGGGAAACATGAAGTCTAACAGTCTGGGACCTTGAGTGGCAGCCAGAACTTTGACAAGGGTAAAGCTGAAGGAAAGCACTGCTCAGACCGAGCAGTGGTTGCTGAATCTGTTCTTAAAGGACAGCTGTAACCTTAGTAGCCATCCTCCAGGAGGATGAGAGAACTGTTCTGCTCTGGCTTTTGGGAGTTGCCTCCTGTCCTGGCTTGTGCTGTCATAACCGGAATGGTCTCAGAGGAATCAAGGGATTTCCAGGGATTGCTGGGCTGTCCTTTGCAGAAGGCCAACATAAAGACTTCTGCACCGCTTAAGCTCTATTTGGATGGCTTACGTGGTTGTAAATAGCCGAATGTTGGCATTGCACACAGCAGTGGATTTCACCTAATGAAGGCAAAACCAGTCACTTAAAGCTGCATCGCTGTTGGAAGGGACGATAATCTCATTCAGAGCACTTCTCCCTTGGTTTCCTTTCCACCGCTTCTGCCTTTTCACAGGCACACAGGAAAGCCTCTGATTTTTTATTTTATTTTATTTTAATGCCCTGCTTTCAGTAGGGCAACTTAAAGGTCAAGTAAGACATTTGATATATTTTAACACAGGCAGCTTTGGAGATGAACAGATTTGACATATTTAAATAAAACATCCTAATAGCATGTTCTGGCCTTGAAGGCCTCAGGCAGCATACATTGTATTTGTTAGACACTATGGCTTAATTACTCTCATAAATGAATTATACCCATTTCAATTTAAAACCATAAGTGTTGCATTTGAACTAGGGTCAAATTAAACTTTCTGTCAATTATGCAGATTACTTAAGCAATTATGTAAATTGTTAATAAATTCTTAAATGGAGGGAAAATTTTTTCTTGCAAAAATATATATTTTATGCATTACCAAGCTTAAACACTTTCAGAGGACAGAAGTATGGGCGAAAAAAAAGAGTGTGGCTTTAAATAGCTACCTTGGGATTTGCTGCACAGACTATCTCTACCTTATACCCTGGTGGGTAAGGCTCATCTGCTCTCAGGCTGAATAAGGATAAGGAGGCCACTGAGTGAATGCTTTGTGATGTTTTTTTCCTTTCTCCCATTGGATGGGAAGTACCTTTGGCTTGAGCAGGGTGTTCTGTTGTTGGCAGCCAGTACTGCCCCAGACTGCTGCATGGAAAAAATGCAGAGTGAGTTCCCCACCAGTCCCATACTTTCTAATGCCTTTCTGAAGATAGGAAGATTAGGAGGAAGTGACCATGACTTCCTTCTGATTTCCACTTGCTGTATCATTTGTGTGTCTCCTCCAGAGAAAAAGAACTGGGAGTATCGCATTTGACTGAAGTATATGCTGGTTGCAGTCATGAATATTAGTAAGTAATAATCAGTGTAAATGCATCTTCTTTTCTGGACTTGTGTTTGCTTTCGTACTCCAACCACTGAAAGCAAAATCCTGATCCAAGGAAGAGGGTGGGATTACACGGTTGTGACTGTGGAACAATCCTGCAGAATTTAGGCCACTGCCTGCTGGATGTGTTTTGATGCAATTACACAGAATTTATTGCAGTGCAAAAGTGATTGGAAATTTCAGGGTCCAATTTTAGTCCTGTCATTAGGAGGTTCAACTCTCCCAAGACCTGCTAGTCCTCTCACACACACCAGTTTTATGCTAGTGTAATTCTATTGACTTAATTAGAAGTACTCCCTGCAATGAGGAGAGAATCGGGTCCATTAACTTCAATGGGAACTTTCATTAGGACTCAATTCAATCTCAAGGGACTTCTAAACGAATTAAAGCTACATCTTTTTTTTAATCCCACAGAATACCAGAAAGGTGCAAGTTCCGTTCCTGCATCACCTCCACCTATTTGATACTGACTTGCACATTGCCATTATCAAATCCTGCTGATCTGTGTTCTTCCCAGCCCGATTTTTGCCTGTCAAAAACCTAAAGAGGTTTCCAAATCTCTGTGAAGAAATGTCTAATTTATCTGAGCTTGGCTCTTGACTCTCAGGCTGTCTTGTTTCTACTGTGGATGCAAGCTGTTCCAGTTTGGGGCGGGATGAGGACTGGAAATCCCACCAGGAAAAACAGGAAAGTGAAGCCATGGTTGGGTCTAGGAGTTCAGGAGCTTTTGCCTCTCAGCTTTGGCAGGGGCAGCGCTCAAACCCAGAACCTGGGCGTTCCCAACTTGGCCCGTGACTAATTGAAATCCTAATAAAGAAAAAGGCCTCTGCCCTCAATCCTCCGGGCCACTTACCTTGTGCAAATTAACATTTTAACATCAGTTATAAAATGTACTACATCTCTGGGAGGTGGGTGGAGGGGGGCAAGAGTGAGGGGGGAGCATCTAATGCAATGAAATATGCATATCAAAGCCTAAAAAGAAATGGGAAAATTCAATGAATGCTAAATTATGGATCTACAGAGGGCCATCTTTGTTAAAATCTACACGGTGGTATCTTTAAACTCCAGAGTATTAAACCAAAGGCACGGGGGCAAACATACCTGGCAACCCTTTACTTTTTATTCCTTGTGACACTGAGAAAATACTTTATAAAATATTAGATGAAAGGGCTCTTTCAAAGCTACTTTACTTTTATGGTGCCTTTCTCTCGAGCTGTTCTGCATACTTAAAAGTCAGAGCCACCTTGAGTGGATTACATTTTTTTTTTTAAATACATTATAGCTTGTTCGCAGCAGCCGACGTAACAGCACCCGACCTGCGTTCCCAATGCCTTGTTGTCATCATGATAAGCATTTGCTGTGATAGGAAGGCAAAGAGAATCAACCTTTTTAAACACACACAAAACCCTCTCCGCTTTGTTGAAGCAAGCGGCAGCCCCAGCTCACAGGGATATGCAGGGGCTGTAGACAGAAAGCTATTTAGAGCATTGAAAACAGGCTTATTACCCTGCTATTTTTTTGTGCACTGGGCTTTTTTTTTTTTTTTTTTCCCTTCTCTCTCTCCCTCTCTCACTCTCTCCCCCTCTCTCTCTCCCTTTTTTTTCCCGTGACATTAGAGAGTCCGAAGTGACATACATTTTTTATAGCTTCATAAAGTCGTCTCCTGACCGGGTCACCCTTCTCATAACTAGGGAGCAGAACGCTTGAAAAAAGCCATTCATCAACGTGAAAGGAGCCGCTGTCTACTGGCTCCAATATGCACACAGTCTGGCAAGATTCAGCTCAGTGCAAATGCTAAGTTACTCCTTTGCTAATGCCAAATGACCCGCTCACTTCTATTAGCACACAGAAGGGGACAAGAAGGGCATGGCTGCTGTCCGTGTCTGCATAAATGCCTCTCAAGATGCAGACCGGGATCAACACTTCTTGCTAAATGTACTGAACACATTAAAAAATTAATTTCATATTTATACTAATTAAATATTCAATTAAACAAAGATAAAATTATGGGAAGAAAATTTGTTCTTGCCTAATGGGCTATGTCCCGTTTATTACTTTTCCTCACATATACCATTAAAATCCCTGCGAAGGGATGCAGGATTGCTACTCCCGGTGTATATCTTCCTCTCTCTTCCCCGCGGCTCTTTGTTCTATGTGAGCCGCTAGGACTGGGTAGGCAAAGTCGGATGGATGGAGGGCCCAGCAGCCTTTCCTCTCTGCTATGGGAAATGTCCCCAGATACAGACTCTTTTGCAAAATGCAGATATTTGCAGAGGGCTTGCATGCGGGAATAGACTGGTACACGGAGGGCAGAGGAACGATTATCCTGGATGAGGCCTCTCCTCGCTGTTAATGATGACCAGATGACTTAAGGAACGCCCTGGAGACCCTCTAGTGGGCAATGCTGGGATGACCTGCCAAGAGAAGAAGTTTCTTCCTGACCCCAAATAATTAGAGTTTAGACTTCTGCCAGGAAGCCTGAGGGTTTATCCCACTCCTCGATAAAAAGTATGTTAGAGATGTTCAAAAGGAACAGTTGATTTTGTCATTATCAAAATAAATGTTTGGATTTTTCAATCTTGCAAAGCTCTCGACTCCAAAGAAACATTACAGTAATGCATCTCACAGGTTAATAAGTCACCGAGTTGAAAATCTCAAGCAAGCAACACCAAGAAAACTTTTTACTTTGTCAAATTTAAATGCACTACATTGTTCTTGTGGTATAGAGCGTGCTATAAATCATTCCTTGATTTTGCTTCTCTCTGCTGTTCATTATTTTGTAAAAGTCTTTTGTTCATCTTCTGACTCCATCTCCTCTCAGTGCTAAGGAGTCCTCGGAGTTTTCTCTTGTGATTTGAAGATAGTATTCCTCTATCCTTTCTTGTTTTTATGACATTTACTTGATGTCCTGCATCTATTTTGTATATATTTTTTGCAGACAGAGTGACTCCTCATTGCTTCTTCATACAGTAATGTTACCACTACTTTAATTTGCTAGTTCCAAATATTTATTTATTTATTTAGTGTTGTACATTTAACTGTGAGTTTTCTTCACCTTTTCCTTGTGCCCCAAGCAGTCCTATCCGTGTAATCAGAGCTATGTGCTTATACGGGATTTCCCTTTCACAAAATCTGAAGGTTTACAACAGCTGTAGCCTTTTTTGACTTTTGTGAGCAGAATGCTCTTGTGGGATGAATGCAATGAAGGCCTTTACCTAGGGAAACCTGAGTTCACCGTAAAATTTCATTTGTACAAATGTACAAAAGTTCATTGAGCATTTTTCTCATTATTAGCCAGAACGAATTTTCTTCGTCTCCCTCCCCAACAGGGCACTAACCTTTCAAATAATATTTATCAGTAAACAGTTTTCTCAGAAACAGACTCAGAGTATATCAGCAGCAAATCAGTGTAGAAGAAAATTAAAGTGCATTGTTAGTGCTTCCTGGATAATATTCTTTCCAGAACCCGCCTCAGCAGATCTCAGATATTGAGTGGAGAATGCGAGCTAGTCAGAAGAAATGCTAAAAGATTTTTTTTTACAGGCAATTGTGGCGTTTCACATGGGTCTTAGAGGAACTGTCAGTCCACAGTAGCTTCCTAAACCAAATGGTTGCACATCGTATTGCACCAAGTCTATGATATGGAATTCAGAGATCCAGTCAGAGAAAAACATCAAGCTCTCTTCTCCCGAGCTTCATGTCAGAAATCCCAACAGAAAATTGCAAAGGCCTTATTAGCCCTTCTTTTGTTGTTGCTGTTTAGGAACCTTCTGCAATAAATAGCACTTCTTTCTTTCTTTCCTACAAACGTCATTTTCCAGTTAGATGCATGAAGGTCAAAGAAAGGCAAATGTTTGGCTGAAGTTCAAATACAGAGTCAGTGGCTAACCCCAAAGTGATGACCCCATTCTCTACATGCAGATACACAGGAAACAGAGAAAACAGAGAATAATGCACATGGAGATACTTTGGTGTCGAGGCAGTCAGTCTGTAATTGCCAATTATAAAAGGAGACGGTGAGACTGCAATATTGATTGAGTTTTTGGAAGAGAATCTAAAGTAAACATAGTACATTCTGCAAGCATCAAATCCTCATTGTGCCAAGTTAGATAAAACAGGGCCAGAGGATTTGTGCTATAGAAGTTTGTCAAATGCTCCCCTTGACAACTGAAAGTCTTTCCCAAAATGGTGTCTCTGGAGAGTTCGCTTCTTTTCCGTACCATTTGCCGTGAAACAACAAACTCACAAATGGAAAGCAAAAAAAAAAAAAAAAAAAAGTCCTGATTGGTTTTGAAAGAGACTATCTGTAAAATCCCAAATGATTTCCAACTGTTTCAGTTTCAAATTATATCCAAGTTTATGAAGTATATGTGGAATATAAAGCATAGAAACAATTGGGCACAAATGGGTGAAGCTCAAGCATCTCTCGTTGCTTTTCTGCCATCATACTGGTGAATGCATGGTGACACTGAAACTACGAAGATGAACACTACCAGACTTGAGCAAAGGTCAAATGTCTGCTTAGATCAGCTAGGTTAAAATTCACCTGCAGGCTGCCTGTGCCATTCCCATGCTTCCCCATCCCATGGTGGTTACAGATGACTCCTTGTCCTTTTCTGGCCATATTAAAATTGCAGGAAAAATCAGCGGGAAACAGAGGCTCTCAAGCCCCTCAATCTAATCTTAAAATGTAAACCATCAGAGAGATGATCTTTGAAGCAGAAGGGAATTTAGGGTTTCACTGCTGAGGAAAACAGAAGTTTCCAAAAAGTCAGTTTCCAAAAGCAATGAAAATGCAGTCTTCTTTGCTTGTCTCCACACATTCTGTGCTGGATTTGTATTTATTTATTTATTTGAGAACGTGTTTTCTAGTAAGATTTGCTGAACAGTTACAGTCAGTTTCATATTCACAATTTCCTTTGGTTTCACTGTGACATATGCATGAATTTGTGAGTAGAACTGGATGGCTGAGTAATTTATAGAGAAGGTCAATACTAGATTTGTGTGAATAATTGATTTTTCAGCTTGTTTGTGATTTTTTTTTAATATAAAAAAAAGGCTGTTTAGAGTCCAGCTGAAAAAGAGCCTTTGTTAACGTCCTGAATGCCTCAGTGAGTTGGAGAAAAAAAGCAGTCCACACTGAAATATTTTATTCTTGAGAATTCTTAACTTTAATCAACTTAAAGCATACTGAGAACACAGTATTGCAAGTTGAAAAAGAAAAAAATTAACAAAATATTTGATTTCTTCTTAGAATTCTTCAAAAGGAACAGTTTGGTCCATTGGGACTTCTTTCTTTCTTTTTTTTTTTCCTCTGTTAAACCAAAATGGCGTTTTGAAGGAAGCTTTAACAACCTAAATATTTGTGTAGCTGTGACTGTTGCTGAAAGTGACTGCCACGCATGAAGAAATCAACTTTTGTCTTTTCTGTAATATCTGTTATTCTTAAAGTCCTTCTTTTTGTCTATGAGAACTTGAGCTCTTAATTTCAATGTCAAAATA
Organism: Callipepla californica brunnescens; assembly: GCA_023055505.1. Classification (NCBI taxonomy): domain Eukaryota; kingdom Metazoa; phylum Chordata; class Aves; order Galliformes; family Odontophoridae; genus Callipepla; species Callipepla californica. The sequence goes on along the minus strand of JALIRH010000012.1, from coordinate 14,398,228 downwards.
TATTGAGATTAAAGAGAGCTGAAAGAATACACTGATTGGGTTCTGAGGAGGCTTGGGTGCATCATGGGAGACTTATTTTTGTTTGTTTTAATACAGTCCAAGTTTTTCGAGATTAACTGAAGCTCTGTTAGCAAACAAATAGAAAAACCCTTGCAAGTGGAAAACAAAGTAGCATTGCTTGCAAAGAAGCCTTTTTTTTCTCCCAGTCTGAGCTCTATTCTCTCAGAGTGCACTGAAACGTTCCCAATAATTTTAGATTTCTCCTGCCCACATCCCTACTTCAGTCACCGTACTGTTAATTTTCTCCTTTTAATTTACAATACTGTAGCTATTTTTCAGCCTCGTGCTCCCAACAGGTCTGATGTCTCTCAGAGAGCACCACATCATTCTGTTAGGACAGCCTTGCCCCAACATCTCATTTCCATTCTCCCGCAGCCCGCTGCACTTTTCTCTCTTTCCCTGACACATTGTCCTATCCTTTCCCTCCCTATCACATCTTGCTGTTGGATCACTTCATGCTGCATGCCATTTGCATACTGAATACCAGAGGAGACAAGGTAACCAATGTCGTGGGACATGACCCGCAACATTTAGATTGAGATGCACATTTTTGGATCACTCACCCTAATCCCAATTGAGATGAAATGCATCTGAGCCACAACTTTGGCAGATGGCTCACAAATCAGGTGTTTGCAAAATATCCCCCAAAAGTGGGAGGCATTTGTGTATGCTTTGTAAACTCCTCTCCTTGAGCACCCAGGTGGGACTCCATTTTCAGGGGATTTCCCAGAAAACATGCATACTCTTTTTTATCAGCTTGAATTTTTGGGGAAGGATTTACAGAGCCTTTTTGGAAGTGGAATTTTTTGCTATTTTTTTTTTTTTTTCTTTTCCCCAATTTAATTTTTGGAGCTCACCTAAACCCTTTGCTCAGTCTCCTGTAGATAATTAGCTTAAATGCCATTTCCATCCGTCGTACTAATGCGAAATCAGACAGCACAATGTCAGGAACTGGTAGAATGGGTTTTAAAATGAGACTGCTTACTTTGTGGGTGTGCAGAGGGGATTTTTTTTTTTTTCCAGGACTTGGGGAGCCACTGGAGAGATTGCTTCAGCGTATCTTTTATCTTGCTTTTATTAACCACGTTGCACAGAATTTGCATCAAGTCGAGAGCAATACACGAATGACTACGAGAGGAGAAAAAAAACTGCTTGCTCCCTTCACTCAAAGCAAACATCAGTAGGAGGGTTACAAAGGGTAGTTATGAATCATTTGGAAACTCTTGTTTTGCAACCCTCTTTTAATAGTTGCACGTCCCCTGATGGTTGCTGCCTGCCCTCTTCCTGGTGGTGTATGTATCAGGCGGAGATGTGTTAATCAGCTTTATGAAGTTTGACCGTAGCTTGTGCCTCCTGCTTGTATTCAGTCAGTCAGCGTTTGGCCTGATGGTGCAGTTCTCCTCAGTTCCACTGCTTGAGTTCATTGTTCCAATATCCTTGGTGGAGTCATCTGGGAAGGGATCTGAATGAGGTCAGGGTGCCTCTATTTCATCCTTCTCATGAAGTTTGAATGAAGCTCAGCTGAATTAGGCTTCTTAATCAAGTCGCTGTTATTTTTTTATTTTATTTTTTTCCTGATTTGCCTCCAGATTCTTGGGAACAAGGGGCTTAAGTTTTGCCCAGCCAGTGCTGGAAGTCGGGAGGAACAGAGGGAAAGTAGCTGATTTAAACAGGCAGAGAAGCAGTGGAAGTGAAACCAGAATCTCCTGTACTTTTATCCAGAATGCAATGCCCTTTTGTCCTTCTTCTGCCATCCACTGAAAAGCAAGATCCCTACTCCCATCATTATACTGTTCCTGAGAAATGTGCTCAATACCTTGTGGGATGAAGCCACGCCTTGAGCTGTGATGCTGCAGTGGCATGTGTGGGCCCCCTACCCCATGTCCAAAGCCCAAAGTCCATGTCTTTCCATGCCAAGGCTACAGATATCCATGTGTGAACCCATCTCCATGGGTGCACACAGTGATTTGTTGAATTTCTGCATATGTCACCTCCTTCCCCCAACCCCCCCTTCCCGCTTCTCCTCTCGGTGTAGTTGAACTTTAAAGGGCCCAGGAGAAAAAAAGAAATAAGACTTTAAATAATTTATTTTGGAGAAACAGTCAGTGAAGAGGAACAAATAATGTTTCACTAAAAGAAGCGGGACCTTTGACACTCCCCTTTTCGCTCGGGTACCTGAAGGCCTAGCCGGATTGCATTAGTGAAATTTTCATTTGATGGCATTTTAATATTCTGCCTTGATGACTTTTTAGCAACATTTACTTTCAGAGGTCTTGAGTGCTCCCTCGGAGGAAATGAAACATGTCAAAGCCCATTACAAAAATCAAAATTTAAATACCTCGGCCACGTTGGGGCTCACACACAATCCCATCAGCGCTTAAACTGTGGCTCACAACTACTCATTCACTTGCTCAGTTGGTAATGAGTACATTTGATGAAGCATTCTGGGGTCATGGAACATACGTTAGTGATCTAAACTTAACCCATTGATTGCTTATACACAGAGGACCGAGGGAGGGGGCACTTTATTGAAATGTAATGTTAGAATAATTTCCGCCTGTGCTGAAATAACTATTTTTTCTATTTTAACAATTGCTTTGATGAATTGGAATGTTAATAAACATGATGGGAGGGATTTATTCAAGGTGGGGAGGAAGGAACTAGATTGAGAATACAGAGCAGCTAGCTGGGCTGTTCAGCTACTGCAAAGTAAGCTGAAGACAATACCGGTGCTCTCTTCCTATCAAAATTTCCTCCATTCCTCTTTTTCTCATTTTTTCAAAGTATCTGACACAAATAGTTGGGAACGTTTGTCTTCTTTTTCCTCCTCCCCCTTTCCCTCAAAAAGCACCAAGAACCCTTTTTCTGCTGTAGGTTAATGCACCCCACGAGGTACCCATGATATCAGTATGCCATCATCTTGAACTTGAGGACATGATATGTTCACAGCAGTTCAATAGTATTTCCAGCAGTCCTCCTGGCCAATTCTTTTCTATTCCCAAGGCAGACTGGCTCTGAACTGTGCTCTTTGACACCGTAGTGCAATCAGCAGAAGTCTGCTTGATTCTTCCAACATTTGGTGTCCTTTCAATCAGGCAGCTTTTTATCCTTTGCATTTTAATTGCAGTGTTAAAAACAGCATTTAGAAGGCAGAAGTGACGCAGAACCCAAGAGTTCATTAGGATCCAGAATAACCCATGATTTATGCCAGGCAGGCCCAATATCACAAAGTGGTTAGAGACAGCTTTGCATCATGAAGACTGCTTTCTTCCAGAGAAAGACTGGTGTTCTTGTACCGAAGCTCACATTTCAGCACTACATTTAGTCCTCTTTTGTTCTCTTTTTAAATATGCCTTTAGAGCAGTTCTGATAAGATGTGCTACCAATAAATTTAGAATCAGACATTGGCACTCGGGATTACAGGAGGGACAAAAATTGTCTTAATCAAGTAATTTGTTGAAATAAACAGTAGCAAGCTGCAAATTGCTGTAAATTGCTCCAAATTGAAATCTAGCTAAAAATATGAAATCTATGGAGCATTGGAAATGCACTAAGCAAGATTGGGGCCCATGCTGAAGTTCCCAGAGGATGCTAACTCTTGAAGCAGATTTCACCTGTGAGCAATAAGATGCCAAACAGCCATTGAAGGTGAAGGAGTGATCAAACTTTGGAAAACAACTTGGCTCTCACCTGAATATCAATGACCATTTGGGCTGATGGGACACTTTCTCCCTCACTCACAATTAGATAGAGATTAAGCTGGGCTGGAAATTCCCAAAGGCAAAATACAATAAAAACATTGTACATGGGGAAGGTTGTAACCCTTTCTTTTGTTGATGAAACAGTAGCATAGCTCTAAGGATCCATAACATTAAACAGTTGTAGGTATTGTGAGGAGACCACTACTAAATTGAATCAGGCCTACCACTATTTTGTTGTGGGCTTTTATTGCAAGGAGGAACACAGAATACAGGAAGCATCTTGAGTGTAAAAGCACTTTCTGGGATTATGAAGGACAAGTGGTTCAGTGCAATTTATACACGCTATAAATGTTGTCAAAAGTCCAGTTGCAGCCTCTGACCAATTACTCTGCATTGCAGTAACTGCTGGATGAGGAGGGTAAAATGCTGGTTGTTATAAACAAACCCCAGGAGTTGCCATTATTCTATCTTGGCTTCTCTTAGGAGATGCCAGAATTCATTGTGAATAATCTAACAGTAAACAGTTTTGAACTTCTTTTTTGGGTTGTCTTGTGGAAATGTGCCTGCAATCAAGTTATACAAGTAAGAATAGTTCACAGGAGCCAGTTTTAACCACATATATTTAGATGAAGTCAAATCGCAAGACAGGCAGTTAGAAAACTGGAGGTATTCTTCAGTGAATTTGTGTAATGAATAATTTTGACATTCTGTGAGGAGAAAAAGGCAAATTCACAGAAGTTGTTACAGATTCTTTGCTCAGCTCTGCTAGTAACTAAGCAAAATCAATACAGTATGAATGAGGGATCATGAAATCAGGTAAACGAGACAAAAAAATGCAGGCTTCTGAGTGCAATTCTTATTCTTGGTGAGCAGCAGTGGACTTTTTGCCTTTGTAGATTTTGTCAGTATCTCCATTACAGAAACAGAGAGCAGAAATTGATCTGTGAGAGCTGTCCTCGTCACACAGCAGGAATGCAAAGTAAAGGACCTCAAGTGCACTCCAGACTTTGATGTCTTCGTGCTGAAGCCCGTAGAAAACAGCAGCCAAGCAATTTGACTGTTATGTGATAGATAGTCACTCCGAGACAACATCACCACGGAGAAGCAGCCTGGCTACTTTTGCCCCGGTTCTGCCAATCTGACTCAAGACCTGTCTGAATTTGTTGACCCATTTCTCCCTCATTCTGGTGCCCGTCCTGCACGCTACGTATGCTATAAATCCATCGCGCAGTATGCTGCACTGCTCTTCTGTAACATGAATTTATGCTAATGGCTGTCTGCATATGCTTATATCACATATCTATATTAAACTTAATAGTCTGTTACATTGCTTCTTAACCCTGTGTCCACACATGATTAACTTTTCTGATTTCTTTCAAAACCGTTATTAACACAGTGTAGCATTTCCCTCAACATGTCACTAACTTTCCCTGCCTGATGCGGGAGTTGGGGTAATTATGCAGCCCTACAGCTCTTCCAAGTAATGCTGCACACAAAGAGTTATGAGTTTTTTTCAGAGATTTGAGGATTTGCATGGATGTGTAGACGTGTTTATTTGCTCTTGTTTACAGATAACAACAGGTAAGAGAGGATCCACCAAAAACTGGTTCTTCGTTAAATGATTCTTGGGTGAGTTCATTACTTTTGGGTGCAAATCTCAAACTCAGAGTAAAGATCATCAGCATGCTTGCGTATGTGGAGATATGCGTGGGTTGATGACTGGACTGATGGGTTGATGGTTGGACTTTGTGGTCTTTTCCAACCATCATCTATATAGAACTTCCTTTCAAAACTTTTCTGGAGGCCTATGAAGAGCCAGACTTGGACACTTCTCTGATATTTCAATGACTGTAATTCTTTTTAGGTAAATATCACACTAATAACAGACTAGTTCCTCTCTTGTTTAAAATATTCTATTATTTGCTTACAGATATGCAGATATTTGATTCAAACTCAGATTTCTCAGTTTTCTGCTCAAAGATGTACTAGCACATTTTTTATCTTGGTCATGGCTCTGGCAGTGACTGATAAAAGCAGTCATGCTTTAGCTTGGAGATTCTGTACAATACAGCATATTTTCTGAAGTCAGTGTAGCATAGCAAATGATTCAGGATGTATTTTCATTTCCATGAAACAATTTAAGGTTAAAATGCCATAGTCATGATGTTGTGCTGGAATCAAAAGGCCTTTGGAAAGCTCAACCTGTTGCAACTCACACTTAAATATAAAGATGAATTTGTTATTTCCCTCCCATTTCTCTGCGTCATTTGACTTTTTAGTATCTATAAGATGAAATTGTAAAAAGAAAAATGGCAACAAACTGTTGTATGCTGACAGCAGTTCATTCTAAACTCATACAATCTATTTGTCGCATTAAATAATAGGAGGAACAGAGAGAAAGTCACTCATTCTCCTGAATGAAGGTGATTATTCCTAAGCATGATGAAACAGCAGTCTTAAATCAGCAAGTGAATCAGAAGCGGTGGGAGGATCAGCAGCCATAACTTTCTAGCTGGAGACTTGACCCCCTTGGCTTTCACTTTTTCTAGATCCAGAACTCATAGAGAAGTTACATACTTTTTAATTTTTTTATTATTATTTTTGTATAGTTTTTAATAACAGAGTAAATGCTGAAGCAACTATAACAAGATAACAACAGGTCATGATAGTATACAGCTAAATGGTATATGAACCAGATGCAAATGTAGCACTGGAAAATTTCTGACTCATTTTCTTTATGGTCTGATACCCATGTGTTGTTGTTCTTCATTCTCCATACCTTCATCACTCTGAACCTGCAGTCATGATATCATGCAAGACAAATGCTCTTGAGAAATTTTTCACACAACATTGCATTAACAGGGCCATAAGTTTTTACAGACTTTTCTAAGAGCTGCATGATAATTTCAAAATGTTTTTCAAATTTCATGGTGTTTTTTTTTTCTTGTTTTAAAGCCTTTTGACACCATGGTAGAGCAATGCATAATTATAATAACAACAACAGCAACAACAATAAAAATAAAATAATAGCGTTGATTATTATAATTGCACATAATTAATTTGAATATGTCCCTCTGTATGTTCAGATCGTCTGCTATGCTCACTAAAATCCATTGCTTATGAACATAAATTCAAATTTACAAGAGTTTGTTGACCAGTTTAATGAGACAAATCAGTTTCAGCACTCGCCCCCTGCCCTTTAAGGAATCACAAGTAGGGCCCTTTTCATCTGAATCAGAACAAAGACCATCGCTCAGGTGAATGTCTGTTACTCTCTCTATAAAACTTTCTAAACCTGTGTTGTTCTGCCCTTCCTCAGAAATGTGGCTCCACTTTCAGGCATAGAACTGGAATGTGAATCTATCCCTACTGCCACAGTGCACATCTAAAGTAGACTTTAGCAACAGCATAGAAGTCTCATCAAGGATTTTTCAGTATAAGACTGACACTTCATGGCTTTTTCCAAATTTGAACATGACATACAGTAGTATCAGAGTTGGACTGATAGAATGTCTTCTCTTCATTTACTGTTATTCTGCAATATTCTGTCAAAAACTGTCATCACTGTCTTGTGTAAGGACACAGCTGAACCTGTGGAGCAAGTTAGTATGAGCCGCTGATGAGCAAGTGGGATAGACACGTGAGTGAACTGTACTTTTTAATGTACTCTGAAGATCTCTCAGCCTTGATAGACCACATGTGAAGCAAGAAGTTAGAAAAAATGGAAGAAAAGTTGTTCAAACAAATAGTTACTACTATACTATTTTTTATTTTCCTGTTTACTTTGCACAAAAGTTTCCTGGATGCTGTTAATGGAAGTGGCATTTATTCAGCCCAATTTTGACTTCAGAAGATGGGCTGTGTTCAAAAGATGGAGCACAGAGAGGCCTTGAAGAGAAATCTGCTTCTTTTTTGCTGAGCAGACTCTGAGGACCAGCTGAACTGACCCTGGCCAAACAGAGTTTGTAGGGTATGCTCAACTAAAGCTTTCATTTGGAATGAAAAAAAAAACAAAAAACAAAAAAACAAAACTTGAGTTCTTCATTTGCTTTCAAGAAAAAAAGTACTTGTTCAGAGACACTGTCTCTTGCTGAGTGGGCTTACATTTTTATTACATTACTGAGTGGACAAATACATAATTTACTAGGTTATGTGCAAATGCACTTGTAGCTTCTGCAAAATCAGTTCTGGCTCACAAACTACTGCTCCAGTACTTGAACTTACTTTATCCTTTAGTCTCTGGCCAATAATATTTATTTTTACTGGATGACAGTTCAAGTGATAGAACTATTTCTCTACCATTATGTATGGCTTAACTGGCAACCGTGAAGCTATGAAATCATTGTAATCATGATGAGAAACCACTGCATATGTTGTTTTTAACACCAGTTTGCTAAACAGAGAAGCTTGCCAGTGGCTTTAGAAATAACCTAATTTGAATTGCTCAGATCATGGGTCCAGGCCATCCCAAAGCTGGGAAAGTATCTGATCCAGGTCGGTACCATATTTAAATAAAAAAGTGGTGGCAGCCAAAACTGTATGAGCTCTGAGAAATGTTGAGCTCTCTCTGGTGTAATACATGTAGTCATCATAAAACAGAATGGGCACTAAGGGGGCAAGACAAAGTGTAATACCAGAGCGCTCTTGAGATTGATTGTATCACATAAGAGAATGAGGAAAAGGAAAGAACATTTGCTAGTGAAAAAAAAAAATAACTTGGCAACTGAGAGATGTGTTGTAACAAGAACTCAGTAAAATAAATAGGGTGATTTTCAGGCTGTGGGGGCTGAATGAACACAATCTTCCCTTGGCTGTAACTGTATCACTCTCACCCACAGCTCCCTCTGCTGAACTGAAATCTTACGGTAACTTCAGTCATAAACAACAAAGTCAAACTTGAACAAGGGACATTCAATGAAGACTGCATTAGGTGCGTAACTGTATATGGCATTTATGAGTGCAGAGTTTAGGGAGCTACAGCCGTGCCCTCTCTTTCACAACGGTACCAACCCATAGAGCACATCTTGCTGTTGGTCAAAGAGTCCAGCAATCTCACCATTCTACCTCCAGGTCCTGGCATGAGTATAAATTAACCATTAAACTAATGCTGTACCATAATTTTCCATGTCTTCTGATGGTTTGTCTTAATCTCTCCTTTTTTTTTTTTTTTTTTGTCAGTCCTCTAATTTTTACTTCCTTTTGGATAAGTTGTTATCATGTCTCTCTTCAAATCCTTTTGGCTATCCCACATTAGAGAAATCATGAAGGAATAACCATAATGTGTGTAGTAGTGTCACTAAACCTACTTTGGTAGAGGAGTTATATCACTAAGTTTTGCTGTGCCCTGCTTTTTACATTAACTCACGTCACATGGATCTTTGCTTTTTTTTAATTATTATTATTGTTTTGGAAACATCTAATGTGAGCAAAGTTCCTGTGAGACTCTTAAATAAAAGATTTCATTAAAAACCTTTGTCTGGCTATTTATTATTCTGTTGATCCCTAGAAATATATGCTGCCATGTGCAGGAATCAGACTTTCAGCTCTGCTGAGTTTTTCCTAATTAAATGCTAAGTGTGTCTTTTATTAGGAAAACCATAAGAAATGCAACAAGGGGAGGGAGGGAAGTGTCCATCTTGTTCTTTCTTTGCAGAGTAGTGTTTGGACCACTCCAATCTCTGGGTCTCAGAGAGATGTTTTTTTATCCCACTTCAGCCAAGGAGAGAAAACCGGGATGGGCAAAGAGTCAAAGCCAGGGGCATAATGCGGCCAGGGGCTCAGCTGAGGACTTTCAGGCAAAACTCTGAAGTTTTAGACACTCACTTCAGCCTCTCCTCCCCCGGCAGCCCCACACATCTGACATTTCTGTCAAAAGATACCCTGAGCCACCCCTCCTCCCCCTCTCCTTTCTCATCCCTCTGCCCTTTTTTATTTTCCCCTTCTTTCCTCTTGTATGTGAATAGTGAGAAAATGACTGGAAACAATGTGCCAGTTTGCAGCACTTTACACTGAGGCTCTTTTCTGTTCGCCCCTGACTCGCGAATGACTGAGAGTTGTTTTATTGTACAAAGATTCTCAGATAAAAGAACTTTTATTTTACCCAATAACACAAGAATGGGCAACGGGCAAACAGTCAGCGCCTTGTTCCCAGCTGCCACTCAGACTGCGGCGGGGGAATCGCTAATGGGGTTTCTGTGCTGCCCGGGCTCCTTCTCTCTGTCTCGTTTGGCTTGCGCCTCCATCGGTTGCCTGTGAGAAGGATGAAATGCTCCTGAGATAAGCTGCTCCGCTGCCTTTCATAACTCCACCTGAATTTTTCAGGCAAAAATATTCCAAATTTCTATGATCAAGTCTTGGAATGCGGACGTGAAATAGGAGAAGGCCATGGATGCATTTGCACAACCTGCAGTTTGTCCCTTTGCACCTTGCAAAACTGGGATATAAGGGGGAGAAGAAAGAGCTGCAAACCCACGTTAAAAAAAAAAAAAAAAAAGTAAAAAGAAAAAAAGAAAAAAAAAAGAAATCATTTTCACTGATACTTTAGCTGTTGATTTGTAGTTGATACCTAAATGTCAGCCATTTACAGCTTAATCATGGCTTTATTAACCCGTCTTTTTCCTAGCTGAAAGGCAGGCTGAGTAGATGGAAGGAATAATAAAGACTGGAGGATGGGGAATCTGAAATGTGAAGAGTGAATTAGACTTGTTTAGAAAAGAAAAGACTAGACAAGAAAAGACAAGCTGGGAAAGAGGGTGTGAAAAAAAACCTAACGGAAAACATCATGCCATTGGCTGTCCAAGTGTTTCATATTCTCAGCAGCAAAGTATGAAGCATAGTTGTTGGAGACATTGAGAATTTGGGAAAAAAAATGCTCCTACTTAATTTCATCCATAATTCTCAAAGCTCATCTGTCATTTAAAATCTTTCTAACTCGTTATGTGTAAAGTCTCTGATTATGGTTAAAGTTTTCAAATTCTGATACAGCGAGGTGCTTAAAGAGAATGAGATATGAATCATCTTATTTTCTTTGAAAATTCCTCACTTTGGAGTCTGTTTTGAATCATTTCTCAGAGCGTCATTAGATTTGTAATAATAGCACCGGAGTCCAGTTTTCATGATGGAGTAATGCGTGTGTTTCCAAGAAGTTCCTGCCTTGCCCAACATAAGCAAGAATATTTGAAGGTGTGGGACATTTTTGTATTACAAGAGTTTTATTTATTTGTGAACACTTGCTAAGCTTTCTGAGTACCCCTCAGGTTGAGGTATTCATTTGCATTATTTATATATTTCAGCAAAACAGCATTCCATCATTTTGAGACAGCCTGAAAGAAATGACGTTGCTTGCTGAAATTAAAGAATGTGCACCATTCATCTCCACTTAGACTCACGAGAATTAATATCTGTGGAAGAGATATTATAGAAATTCTGGAACAATCACTGAATTTTAATTTTCTCAGACTGTTTTTCCGTTTTTGTTTTTGTTTGTTTGTTTGTTTTTTTATGTGGGGGCAGGGGGAAGGAGCATTTCATGTCTCACTGTGCATTTTTGTCACCTATCTAAGCTTCCTTCTTCGACGAAAAGGAAACCTGAAGGATTTACCTAGCAGTCAAATACCTAAGCACAACCTTCTGTACCTCCTGAGAAGAAGGCATGTGGAGAGAGAGGAGAATTCCACGGAAATTTTGCCAAAAATGATAATTTTACAATTATTTAAATTATAATATCTATCTAATAACTTCAGTTTCCTTTGTATGCTGAAGAAAAGTAATTGACTTTAATTTACTATAGAGGAGCGATATTCAAGTAGGAATCTTAAGGCTTAGATCTGTCTGAATTTCTTTTCTAAATCCTGGAAAAGCTGAGATGTTATTACTAAGAAAATCTAAGTACATTGGAGGCCAGGTGAGACTCTTTTTCTTTATAGATGCAAAATTGTTTAAATATCTTAATCCATTTCTGAAACGTAAAATGGGTCTTCTCCAGTTTCACTAAAGCCTCTTATGTGCTGTGCTTCAGAAGGTTTATTTCCATGAGTGCTATAGGTGCCAAGTATGAAATGTTGCATTTATCTTTCATCCCACTTAATCTCTTCTCCCCACCTTACTATGGGTAGGAAATACTTATTTTTGAAGCTGGAAAGATACTGGCTGATATCTTTGAATATAAACATAAGATTTTACTCATTAGGCAACCTGTACCTAACTGAATTCATCACGGCTTGTTTTTATTGGAATTGCAAGGGACAGTATGAAATACATGCCATGTTGTTCACGTCTGTGATTTCTGAGGAGGGATTCCTGATCTCAGTGTAAGTTTTCCAGTGAATATATTTGGTGACAGTACTAGAGCCTTTTCACCACTTCACCACAGTGTAGATATTTCAGGAAGCTCTGTGGTGGGGACTGGATTTCAGGTCAAAATATATTAAGCTCCATTTCCAACATTTCTACATTGTTGAATCCTGAATAAAAGTTTGGTTGGACCCATACCTAATTGTTCTGGAGAAAGAGGAGTCTCATTTTTGCAAATATTGTTGATATATGGTCAACAGTGTGTGTCCTGGAGTGGGAAAAAGGCAACATTTGGGTTCCAGGTGAAGGGGGAGATTTGCCTGGGGCAGCCCAAGAGCACAGTTAGGTAGAAAATTGGCAGCTTGACCAAAAGCACTGCCAGCCAGTTCAGGCACAAATTATTTGGTTTCTGCACATCAGCAAATATTTGATCCTAGCCTGAATGGAAAAACAAGGAGAGTGGAAAGAGCTCTGTTTGCATAGAGATGCTAACGCCTGTAGAAACCCCAAATCCAAATTAAATTGTGATTCAATTTGCCTGTAAATGTATCCAGGTAAATACTGCTCATTGGCTTCATCTATCTTTCCTTTCCTTATCACACTTGTGATCATCTCCACAGTGAGTGAGGTCTTAGTTAACTGTTGCTGACGTTTTAACTCAGAGAAGCAATTCAGGCTGCAAAAGCAACATTTCAATTATACGAATAATCAAATTCAAAATGTTATTTGAATAATTTGAGTTCTTAAATTAAGCAAGCACTTTTTTGCAAGTGGTCTATAAATTACATTTTCCGCTACATTGGCAGTATACGGGTAATTAATATCTCAACTTTTCCTTCTTAATGTTGATTTAAGAAAAATAAAATAAGCTTACAACATAAATGAGCTTTGCTTTCACAACTCAAATATTACTGTCCCTGCTTAGCTAGCTGTGTAGCTCTGTTACCCTTTTCATTCTCAGTGCTGGACAGATGTGTCATTATACAACCTTTGTGTTTAACTTAAGTGTAGGAAATCTAGAACTAAGGGAGGTACATATAAACTGTATTTTTTTTTTCTTCAGTTATTTCAGGGAATAGATCTTCATCTTCAAAATTATGTGATTTGATTCTCCTCAATGAGGCATTTTAGTTCATTTGCCTAACATCAGAGGAACATGCATCTGATCAAGGAAGGTGATTCTCCCCTTCTACTCTGCCCTGGTGAGGCCTCAGCTGGAGTACTGTTCCAGTTCTGGGCTCCCTGGTACAAAAATGACAGGGATCTCACTGAAAGAGTCCAGCGGGGGCTACAAAGATGATAAAGGGCATGAAACACCTCCCTTATGAGGAAAGGCTGAGAGACCTGTATCTGTTCAGCCTTGAAAAAGAAGACTCAAAGGGGATCTGATCCACATCTATAAATATCTACGGAGTAGGAGGCAAAGGGATGAGGCCGGACTCTTCTCAGCAGTGTGGACACGAGGAAATGGCCACAAACTGAAGCATAGGAAGTTCTACACCAATGTGTGTGGGAACTTCTGCACAGTGAGGGTGACGGAGCACTGGAGATGCACAGAGAGGTGGTGGAGTCTCCTTCTCTGGAGAAGTTCAAGACACGCCTGGACGCCCACCTGTGCAACCTGAGCTGCTTTGGCAGGGGGTTGGACTCGATCATGTCTAGAGGTTCCCTTCCAACCCCTACAATTCTGTGATTCTGTGATAGCTTTCCTGGTAAGTCAAATGTACTGAAGTCAGAATGTTAAAACAATAAAAAATTGCAGTGCCTCATCTAACTTCACAGAAAGATTATGAGCAAATGTTCCTTTTCTTTTGATAAACTGAAGGACAGTAATTCAAATGAGTAGTGCGTCATGAACTGTTAGTATTTCTCAGATGAGGAGAAATTATTAAGTGGACCACTGAATGACAAAAGGAGGGATCGTTAGTGATTTTATTTTTCCAGGTAAATAAATACACATGTGCATAATTTAATCAGTGAAACCCTACTATATATGCTATATTGATAGGCATATTGTTCAGAAATACGTTTGCTCAGTGTGAAGATTCAACAGTTGTTTTTCCCTTTGTAGGGGTAAATTTAACGACATTTCACCAGAGTGACAATAAGATGTATTAAAGGATAGAAAGAGAGACAAAGATAACTGGTAGAAATACAAAGAGAAAATGAAACTATTTCAAAAGCATCAATATTTTTCATTTCTATTTAACCAATTACTTTTCCTCCAAAATATATCTGTTGACAGATATCATTCCTATGTCTCACGGAATATTCAAGAGTATTTTATTAGGTTATTTCCTTCCTGCTTCATCAGCCTAAAAGAGATATTAGAAATGAACTCTTTTTTGTTATTTCAGGAGATGAGTACATGATCAGAAATAACAACTCCATCTTTTCCTACTGGTCAGAATTGGTAGTTGATTAATTATTCAGCAGGCTCTGGTGTTGCTGCCAAACCCATGCTTTCTTCTCGGAGAATAACAGGTGAGCTTGTTAAAGCAGCTTTCTTTGGACTGTCACTTTGGCTTTGATAGAGGGTTTATTTACATGCTGACACTTTAATTTTATCTTATTCTTTTGTTTTCTTGTTTCCATCATTAAAAATGTAGAACTTTCTCTGCACATTTGTGCCAGAAAGGAAACTGCATTAATATTACCTTTGGTACGCCATGGCACTGTGCAGAAATTATTTGCATGGTTTAATGTCTTTGCAGAATTTTAGAATTAATCTGTATCTCTCTCCTGGTACCGTATGTTGCTGTTTTCCACTTGTATGGAAATGCAGGTAATCTCGTGCCCTTTGTGACATGGGCAAATGCTTTACAAAAAAGCATCTTTGACAGATATCTTTTATATTTTAACACAACCAAAGAGTTAGTCTCTTAACCACTAGGCCTTGTACTCTGGGATTGGACAAAGGTAGAAGTCTTGTGATAGTAGTATCCATTTATGAGTTCGCATTATCATTTCATAAGGCAAAACAGAAGGTGATATAAGCCCACTGCCATTCCTTAGTTTTTGACGGAACATATTCATCAAAAAAGCATGCAGTCCCCTGAGTTTGCAGCCATATGCTACAGGAAAATGTCACCAGTTAAAGATGTATTCATTTGCTGTTTTGAAAACTCTGTTTGATATTCATGCATTCCAAGTGTTTTGACCTAGATTTCTGTAGAGGCATTAGATCCAGTACTGAACAGGAAGCTAGACAGCTGTTGCTTGTGTAGTCAAAGGAAGAATTTAAAGTAAGGGGAAAAAAAAGAATAAAAAAATGAAAACATTTATTAATGCATGCCAACATTTTGCACAGCCAATATGTTTAATACCAGATTAACTAATATAAGCATATGGGGATGCATTTGTTGCAAAGCTTTAAAGAAAAGAACAAAGAAAAAAGTTGGATGTATCTAAAGTTCACACAGAACAGAATTTGCACTTTCTCCTACAAATGAAAGCCTAGTGAAATGGCAACATACTTTAATTACAAGCTACTTGCTAATGTCACAACATTTAGGTTCCGGGGCTATATTGTAGTACAAACCTCTCAGCGTATGTCTTCCTAATCTAGAAACCCACAGGTAATAAAAATCTTTACTGAGTTCTACAGTCTTTGCAGTCTATTTCACCCTGAAGTCTTATAAATGGTTTGTTTGTTGTAATTGTAGATTCCTCCCTAGCATATTCAGGTACAAAATGGATGTAATGTAAATATACTCATCTAATTATGAAATACTGGCAGCTGATCTACTGCTGTGGCAAGCATGCTGCATTTTGTTATTACTAGGTTTATGCAGATACAGTTCACCTGATGTTCGTTAAGTCTTATGGTAGTCAAATTGCAATTGTAAATAATGTAGGAAATAAACATTATGTTGATTTGGTTATGAAGGTACTCATCCAATACAGCTTCAGCCAGCCAAAAGCTGGATGTCAAAGCAGCTTGTTCCGGTTGGTTTTCCATAGCTCTTAGTATCACCTACTGGAAAGTGACTTTCTTGGTCTGGGCTCTGCATTCCTTTGGAAGAAACTCATCTCTTTCCTTTCACTGTCAGGGGGGTTATTTGTCCAGATCAAGTGCCAAAATATAGGACAGCTACAGAGAATTCTCCTTAACAGCAATGCGTTTTAGCAACCCATTCTTTTTAGTACTACTGAAATAACATTAAAGTTCCAACAGTAATCTGTTAGCAGTTTCAACATTTTCTGATATTAGATTTTACACTGAGTCAATTCAAAAATCGAAGAAAAAGTGCAAACATTTCCCCTCCCCCAAAAATGGTTTTCATTTTCACAGTGAAGAATACAAAGATGGATTTTTTTCCCAATAGCTCCTTTCCTAAGTGTTTATCAAATAGTTTATGCAAACATATTTCAGCTTATGGTTTATTTATGGATAGTTCAATTTCACCCTCCAAAAAGGTGTGGAATTGGTTACCCAAGCCACGTGCAGGTTATTTATTTATTTACTTACTTATTTATGACTGGGTGAATGAAACTTTTTAAACAAGGGAAAAATGAATGAAGAATGGCAAAGAAATGATGCAGTTTAGAATGAATAAATCAACAGGTCTAAATGTCATGGAACTGAATTCTGCAGTACCCTCATGAATAGTCAGGGTTCTCAGGAAGGCCTGTTGACAACAAAAGACTTGCACATTCAGTGATCTGTTTGGAATATATAAAAACACACACGCTTATAAATGTATGCATACCGTCTGGAATGATGTCCCATCTAAGTGTCCAGCTCTTCTGCTCAGATGTGCTGAATATTTTGTGATCATACAACTACATAGAGATCAACATAAATAGGTATGTATGCTTCCTGAATCACACTGTTTGCACTTGAGATAGAAAAGCTTCAAGTGTAATGTTAACTTTCAGAAATAATGAGGATAATCTTTCTAAACCAATCTCCTATGGATGTGGGCTTCTGCCATTACAGAGGAGGCTCTGCAGCCGGCATGCGTTTGCACTCTCATACAGTTTGGGGTCAGGGGCCAGTTAAAAGGACAAGGCTCTTTGGGACTGTATGTCCTCAAAAATGATCCCACAAGAGTGGCAGAAACGTCACACTACAAATCCAGGAAATGGAGAAACACTTAATGAAGAGAGTTAAGAGGGAACATGGAAAGATTATGACAGAAAGGGAAGGGATTAAGCAGTGATGAGAAAATAAGCAATAAATGGTTGGGGTTGTGGGAGTTTACAACCGGAATGAATAGAACATGTAAGGTTATAAACATTTTCTTCCTGTTTGATTTATGAAAAACAGCTAAAAGTATCTTCCTAGTTGGTAGATCTTTTTCCTCTCAAGTAAATCTATCAGGATGAAACACTGGACTTTTTGTCAACTTTGTAATGTCTCCGCATATGACTCTTATTTCTACAAAAGTGCCACACATATAATTCTTCTCAGTAGTGACTATTGTCAGTACTGAGGCTTGAAATGTGTAACACTTCCCTTTCCCAAACTGATCAACAGCATCAGACGTCTTTCTAAACTTAACTGATCTACTCAGCTCCATTAAGTGCAGAAAAGCAAAGTTTTGATAAGCATGGCATCTGGTTAGCTTTGACATCCCCTCAAGTGTCAGTGATTTCATTTCTGTCTGGATTATCTGGGCATAGGACCAGGAAGAAGCTTAAGCTCTGTTGTCTGGGAATAAAATGCTTCAATCCCTCCAACCCTGATTTTCTAGTCAGAAGACACTTTGCATCTTAAAGTGACATATTTTCCATTTTTATAGTCTACATTTACAAGATTCTTCCATATGGCTTAAGTTAAAATTCACAAAGGCTATAGATAGCCAGGCCACTCTTCTTATTAATCTAAAATGTGCCAGCTAAATTAGAAAACCCTCACTCTGTAGAACAAAATATGAGCTAATAATTGTTTAGTTCTTTACTAAAAGCATACCTGAATTGAAATATCTTGCTATCCAGCAAGAACCACTTAGGAATTAGCAATAGCATACTGTACTATAGCCAGTTTGAACAGATGGATTTAGAACCAGAGAGTCAAATATATCCCTTTTTGGAATTCTGTCTGCCTAATTTACTCAAGTTACTGTTACAGAGATACCAAGATAGCTGATGATGCTGCTCTGTGCTGTATTTACTCGACTGCATTGCCACACGGAAATGTGATTCATAGACTCCCAGGAATTGCAGATGGAAGAGCCATATTAGATCATTCAATCCATCTCCCTGCTGATGCAGAATTGCTTTCTACAGCTACAGTACATTTTCTAGTGTTTTGTCTGGTGTAGTTGTAAAAGTCCTCTGACATGGGACTTCCACTACTTCCCTTGGGACACTACTCCACTGTTCATCTTTCAAAATTGGCACTGTCAGAGATAGGGTAGAGCATGAGGGTCCTCTTCCCCACATCTTCAGAGATCTGACCCATGATCAGTCATAGTATTTTCACTCTTACCAATGACGATGAATTTTTTGAGGATTTTGGTTGCTTGTTTATTGCTAGAGTAGCCTTTGTTTTATTTCATAAGAACAGGAAAAATAAGTGTTCCATTTTCAGGTTGTTCAAAAAAAAAAAAAAAGGCTGGCCTATAATGTCAGTCAACTTCAACAAACAATTTCTTTCCGATTATCTGCTTTCTTTTTACCATGACACTGCACAAAGCAACAAGGGAGACCAATATCAAAAGATTTCGCTGGAATTGATCAGTTTGCAGAGAAACAGAAAACAAACACGAACACAAATTTTCACTTCAGGAACCACTAGGATATGGAAACTGGAGAATGAAACCTAGATAAGTGAAGATTGATTTATATTTATATAATCAAAAATGCATGCATATTTTTGATCACCTATATGTTTTTTCTTAGGTTCTGAGCCAAAATTGGACAAATCAAATACTAAAAAAAATGCAGTTATGCCAGTAATGAAAGCCCTCCTGGAAGTAATAACTACAGTCAATCACAGAGTAAATCCTTATCTGATGAGCTCTCCGGCCCAATTTTTTTAGACACGAGAAGTTCAGATAGTTCAGATAAGGTTTGGCAGCTGAATTGGTATTTGTCCCAAGCAAACCTCTGGAGGTTCACTAGTCACTGGCAATAAATGAAGGTCTTTATAAAGTGATGGCTATTTTGTGGTCAACATGAAATAAATTGGTGGTGCCAGCTTAGGTCCTAGGAGACATCTGTCTAGATCTGAATGCCATCACCAGCTTGCTAGACATCTCTGTAAGGGGGCTGGTACCTGAAGATTTTAATGAGCCTTCATTCAAAGTGTGGTGGCTTCCCCCCTTTGTCCTGGGGTAGAGTGGGAATCCAACCATTTTCAAGGGCAGTAGATCTAGCACATTTGTGCAATGAAGCAAGTCTCATTCAAGAGACAGCAGAGAAAACAAGCATTTTAGGATGCAGTACACACTGTGAGATCCATACCCACCCCATCTCTTTCCCATTAGCTTCCTTGCTTGCTATGCCAGGTGTTCTAATTAGCCATATGTATAAATATTTGTCTAACTTTTTTTTTTCCATTCTGGTACTGTATGTATAGGAAGAAGTGGAGCCAATCTGTGCATGAAAATCAACGTTTGAAGATATCCTTTTGGCTGTTGGTAAATGAGGCCTCCTTTAACAGCCCCTACTGCAGTTGGCTGCTGTCTCAGAGCCACTATTCCAACTACTAGAAACCAAATTAGGAAAAAAAAATAATACGGATGAGATATTGACCTTCTACACATCATACATTTTACCAATAAGTATTAATGGCAAAGACACTAAGGAATTTAATCTCCCATCAATGAATCAATACAAATCCCATTAACACTCAATGAGGGGACAAGAAAGACTTCAAGAGCTTCACGCTTGGGCTTTATATAGGACTCACTCTAAAGGCCTTGGAAGTCTTTTTTTTTTTTTTTTCTTCCCTCAGAATCATCAATCTATTGTGTGTTTAATGAAATGAGGAGTCAGGGAGTCTCAGTATCTGAAGGTGTTTTACAAATTCCATGTCCAGTCCATGCAAAAATTGAATGCTTATTTGATGGGTGTCTAGTTCTTCTTATGAAAACTGAGGATTTCATAACATCAGTCGTTCTGAAAGAATGTCAACGGCATCAGTAAAAACAAGGGAAAGATAAAGAATGTTTCAAGGTTCCCTGAAATTACAGGATAGCAGCTTTTAGTTAGCCGTCTCCCTTCCTCACTTCTCGTCTCTTACTTGTTCCTTCCATTTCAGGAGTGATACCATACACCCAACCTTGACCTCTTTCTTTGTAGATCTGCAGTCATCGGCAATAGTGGTTTAATTCAGTCCCTACACTGTTCAATTTCTGCTTCTTATGAAACTAAAAACTAGAGCTAAACTTCACGGGAACTCAGAAGCACCTTCAGAACACATATTTAGTTCATTGAAGATTTAGTAAAGGATAAGTTAGTTTAAGAGAGCACTAACGTTACTCAGAATAATTGCTTCATGTTATCCATTAGAGCTATTGGGCAACTTTATAAAGTACTTGAAATGTTTTTGCATGCAATAGTTTGATGGAAATAGGACTAAATATTGCATACATGTGTCAAAATTTTCCAACCAAACAATCTTACGATGATAGGCAAAAGAAAGTCAGTTTCTGAGCTGCGTGGTTCACTTTGTGGGTTTTGTTTTTCTTTTTTTTGAAGCACCTGGTAGGGAAATGTACAAAGCCTCTGAGAGTTGAATTGAATATTAATTTGGGATGAAGGCTTAAAGCCCCTTTGCCTTTCTGGAAGTCTTTGCATAAATCTAGAGGAAATTTAGGGCCCAAAATATCATTGAATCGAATAAAATCATTTTCCTTATGTTTCCTATTTCCCTCTCTCCCTCCACTTTCCTGTATTCATGTTTCTTTGAAAATTTGGGAAAAAAAAACAAAAAAAAAAAAAAAAAACCTACAACCTGTCTGCAATTTCTCATTCTGTTTTTGCAATTAGATGTACAGCCTATATTACCAGTATCATGGGAAGACAATTGGGCTGTCTGCCTCCTTCCTGGTTGCCTACGAATTGCTCCAGTCTGCAAAGAAAACATTGTGGGACTTTGTTCAGAGAAGTAAGAAGCTAAATATTTATCTTCCCTCTTCTAATTTATGCAGCATGGGATTAATATAGAAAGAACCAAGACTGAAAGGTCAAGTGAGCTTCCAAACAGTGCTGTACAGTGATATATCATTGCACTTATACTATGGTCTGATTTCTAGAAAATGAAGTACCAATACCAACTGTTCACCTAACAAAATAATCTTAACAGTGCCTGATTACTTTAAGCATTTAAAAGTTTCATTTACATCTCCTATAAAGAAAATTTCTGATGGAAATTTTAAATCATTCTGAGCACCAGAAGAGCATTTGTGAGTTAACATCTACCTGTCTGCAGATACCTGCTGCATCTGAGTTCTATCTGCCATCAAAATTTGAGGGAGAAAGCATGCAGAAATGTTCTCCATCTCTTTTAGATTGTGCCACAGACAGAACCCTGGAACCCAGATTGCTGCTGGCCAGCTAGTGTTCAACCTGAAGCAGGAAAAGACCTGCCCATTTTAGTACATGCTATGTCAGAAAAGCACATCAAGTGGAGTGAAATCTCCTCAGAAGATACTCTAAGTGCTCTTCTAAAGCTGAATGACCCAGGCTACTAGCAGATGTGGTGGGTTTTCCACTCTTAAGTCTTCAGATCAAGAGTGGATGCCTTTCCAAAAGATATTGTTTAGCTGAGCATGATTTATTAGGCTCACTACAGTGGGAAAGGGGTAAAATACTAAGGCTGGAATTACAGAGCAGCTTAGCATAGGTGACCTGATGACTCCTTCTGGCTTTAAAAATCTAAGAGCTTAGTCAAAGATCCACAAAGTGAATACAGCTTTTTTATAGGCATGATGTAAACAAGTTTATGTGAATGTGTGTGTGAACCAGGATCACTGAGGTGCTGCTAGGTCAGATCTGCAGCAGTTTAGAGCTGCTCTTCACAAATACAGCAGCCATAAAAGAACAATTAAAAACAAAATCATAGGTAGGAGCTAAATAAAGCGGCAGCATTGTTTTCCCTTAAACGTCATCTCCTTTATAAGAAAAAGAAGAGTGGAAAATTGTAGGTGTCTGGCCAAAAAAAGGGAGGGGACGCGTGGATCAAAATCTTCTGGTCTGCAGATAAGAGGGGAATGAAAGACTTCCTGCACACAGGGAACAGAGGCCTCGAGGGGCAGGGGGGCTGCGGCCGGCTGGGAAATGAGCAGTGCTGTATATAGAAACCCTCACACACAAACAGCTCCTGCATGGCACCGTGGCCGGGCAGCATGGTGACCCCTCTGCAGCCTGTCTGGCCTGGTGAATTGAACGAGGCCGGCAAAACATCAAAAACCCCCTCAGCCCTTAGATGAATGAGCTGTTTGTTTTTATTCCTGATGGCTTGATAAGAGGTCACAGGATGTGTTCAATTTCTTTTTTTTTTCTCTCTCTCTCTCTTTCTTTCGACTTTTTTTTTTTTTTTTCGTACCTCGCGAAACAATGGGTCAAGAGAGAAAAGCCCCAGCCCAGTCCCAATAGATCTCTCCCCCGAGATGCTTCATTTCCTGCCTTTTTGAAGCAGACATCCCCCTTTTGTTTTCCCCTGGCCCAGCCAGCGCGTGTCGGTGCGACGGCCACCGAACAAATGGGTTTTGGCCACCATCGCCTCCTGGCCCCCGCCTGCCCGCCTGCCGCCGCTCGCGGCTTCCTGAATCGCCGGCCCCACAGCAGGCCTCGCAGGAAGAGATGGAGGGAAGCAACGGGAAATCCCTGCAGCTGCCAGATTGCGGTTCTGCGGCCGGCGGGACACGGCCCGGGCGTTCGGGCACGAGGCGAGAGAGCCTTCCTGTCGGCCCAGCCGCTGCTGGAAGTTTGAGGCACGCCGGCTCCCACACGCATGCCGGGGGAAGTGCTGGGAGGCCGAGATAAGGCCTCGCACTGCCACTGCCTCAGTGAAAGTGGGAAACAAAGCCAAGGCAGCCAGGAGCGATCCCTGCCTGGAAAGGAGGCACGGGGTGTCTCCAGCCTCTGTCTGCAGGAAGGAGGGGGCTGGGCCTTTCACTGTCCGTCTGTCTGTCCTGAAATCGTGGTGCGGATGAGTTGTTTTAAGTCTGCCATAAATGTATGAGACATATTTTTCTACAGCCAGGACCTCCGCAGCTCCCTGGGAGGAGGTTGTAGCAAGGTGGGGGGGGGGGAGCCAGCTTATTCTCCCAAGCAGGAGTGACAGGACAAGAAGTAATCGTAGAACAGAATCACTCAGGTTGGAAAAGACCTTAAAGATCATCGAGTCCAACCATGTCCTAATTATACTACCCTAACTCTCTGTTAAATCACAGCCTTAAGTTGCAGTTCAGGTTGGAAGATAGAAAAAAAAAATATTCCAAGAAACAGTGGTGAGGCATTGGCACAGGCAGCCCAGGCAAACAACGAAGTCGCTGCCCCTAGAGCTGTTCTAGAACTGTGGGGATGCAGCACTGAGGGACATGGATGGTGGACGTGGTGGGGACTGATGGACTAAAGGATCTTACTGGTCTCTTCCAACCTTAATGATTCAGTGATTACCGAATATATAATTCTATAGGCACCAGGGCTCTTCCAATAGCAGTCAGGCTTCTACACAACAGTAGCCTTCCTCAGAGGGAATAGCGGCCACAGACATGGTCGAGATTTAAAAAGCAACTACTGAATTCTTTATAAGTCCATACCCACACTGTCTATGGTCAACAGAAGCAGAAGAGTAACAGGTTTCCCTCCCAGCTAGACTGTGAGACTTGTAAATCTATTCCATACTGGCATAATGTCTGGCTTGGGCTCAAAACTATCAACATTAAAAAAAATAATAATTTAACCTGTTTAAACTGGTCATTTTGGGGCTCAAATTTCAACCTTGAATCTGGTGACCTCTTGTTAATCCCCTCATAAAGACAACCTTTTCGTTTGTGCAGAGGCTGTGGTGCCCATCCACAAGGCAATGCACGAGTTAAGAATATATTCATATAGGGAAATTTGAACACTAAAATAAAATCGTCTTCCTGAGGTCATTGTCTCTATAGACCAAAGGGAGGGAAGAAGTGCGAGAATGAACCACTGATTAAGATGCCCCCATGCTGGGCAGGTATCTTTAGATTTTACCTGCTCAGCAGGGGAGACCTGAATCTACATTTGGTGATTAGGCCATATTTATATCTCAGTTCAGCAAGTCTCGATGCATTCTCCTGATGAGCAGAGGATATAAAACCCACCCATGCCTCCATATTACCCTGAAGTGTAAGAAAAGGCTCCACAAGAACTCTAGATTTCTAAATACAAGGGTGTCCATGGCCCATTTACCCCAGACTGCATTATGGGTATATCACAACTCACCCACTCTGCCCACTTTTGTATTTCATGTGAGTCATACAGCAAGCTGAGCTGTATCGAATTAATACATGTCAAATGGCACAGGCAAAGAAACGTCATTTGGTGCCTGAAGAAAGGAGTTTCTTTCTGGTACCTGGAAAATTCTGCAAATAGATACAGATATACACAAATACATGCATATATATCTATAAACTCTGTATACACTCATATATGCTTATGTATTTTATGTTCTGCAACTTTCAGTACATGAAAAGCTGCAGCTTTGTAAGTACGTTGTATTGTACAGCATTTGAAGATCTCTTAAATTCTGATTAGCATTCTTGATGGGTTCTTTCAGCATGGTTTACTCAGGAAACAAGGCTTATGCAATCACAGTCTGTGTATGTGTGTACACGTCTGTCACCATTAGACATCAGATAATTTACACAGGAGAGAAGCATTATGAATGTCCCTAAACCAGGAAAAGCTTCCTGGAGAAATAGCTTCTGTCAGTATTTTCACCTTATTAGACGACAATGAATCCAACCACAGGAGGCCTATCCATTAACAATCTTCATTAGGCTTTGCTCTGCCCGGTAATTGTGGAACCTCTTGGTTAAAGAATTATCACAGATTATAAGCTATAAAGGCTGTGATCAAAGAAGGAAAACACTTCTCATAATTCTTATTAATCTGCTGCATTTTTCACTGCAATATGTATGTGAATATATTCTGTCTATCTACCAAAGTGCTTTATTTTTGTTTTAAAAAGTCTCCCCTTAACTATGTGGAAGTAAGTTTGCAGCCCTAGGCAGAGCTCAGCTTTCAGGAGACTGCACTCCCACATGTCCAATAGCATCCCACATGGCACATGAACTGATGTTATTACTTGGGATTTAAAGCTTAGCCCCGAATTGATCTGCTGGCCACACTCTTTTTAGTGCATCCCAGGATACCACCAGCATTCTTGGCCACAGGGGCACATTGCTGTTTCGTGGCCAACCTGATGACCATTAATGAAGATGTTGAACTAGACAGGATTCATCACCAACCCCCTGGGGAACAACTCTAGCTACAGGCCTCCCACAATACTCTGCACCACTGATCACAACTCTCTGAGCTCTGCCAGTCATGCAGTTTTCAGCCCACTCTATTGTCCTCTCATCTGTCTCACACTTCCTAAGCTTACTTACAAGGAAGTTATGGGAGACAGTGCCAAAAGTCTTACTGAATTCAAGGTACACAGTGTCCACTCTCCCCGTTCATCAAGGCAGCTGGTCATGACATCACCCAGCCAGTCATTACATCCGTCCATCTCTTCAATTTGGAGAGCTACTTCGGAGCTCAGATAGGAGTCATTTATCCTGGCATAGGGTGTTGCACTGCCCCATCTCTATGATACAGTGGGAGCACAGACCATTTACTGGAATTCTTTTTGGGAAGAATAACCCAGAGTGACATGGAGGAACCAGAAGAGAAAGGGGATTATTGTTTGAATTGCGGATATTTCTAAAAGAAAAAACATCAGTTACCATGACAATAAAAATGTGAAAAATTCAAACAGGTCAATATTAAAATACATATTTTACTCCTCTCAAAGAAAGTGTTCTTCCTCTCCAATATGCAGATTTAGTTGTTGAGCTTCAGATTTTATTTCATTTCTATTTTTTATGGATTCAGTACCTTTTCCTGGAGCATCCCTCGCTATTCAATAGCTTTCAAACCGACCTCTGAATTGGAGTTGATTTCTGAAAAGGAGTGCCTTCTAGTCCTTCCTAGAAAATCACAAAAGGTATTAAATACCTCCAGCCCATCTTTCCATCTGTGACTAAAGGAAAGCGAATAGGCCTGGAGAGATGGAGAATCGCCAGCTGTGAAAAGATGAGAGCTCTTGCTTCTGTAATAGAAATATGTTGGCGAACAGAGATGTGTTGGGAAGGGCAGACCCACGATCTGTTCTGTGTCGCTTTCTTTTCTCGTTGTCTGGAGAATGAGAGTTGTCTTGATTTTGACTTTTGTTTTGTTTTTCACCTCTTTGTGGCATATTTCCTGCTGCAGTATATCCACCTTGGCACCTTCATCATCATTCTTTTAAAGTTGCTGTGAGATAGAATAGCCCTTACTGGAAGCTTATTTCTGTACACGTATAAAAAAACCAACAAACAGAAAACTAACAGTATATTCCATATACAAAATTTTGCCTTTGCAAGGAAATAATCCAGTACTGTCTTGAACCCTGAAGATATAAAGCCAGATTTTTTCCCCCTTGTGGTAGTCTACCAAAATGAAAGAATAGGATTGCGATTAAAAAAAGAAAATCCCCTGAAACTCCTCCTACCAGGCTGGGATTGATCTCTGTTTACCTTGGGGGCTGCAGACTGGCAGGAGAACCTGCCATCTGACCACAGCTTCTGCCAAATTTCACAGATTTCTTCATGCAGCTGAGTCCTTATGCTGTGGTTTACTTTCCATGGAACAGGGATGCATCCTGAAGCATTCGTGGGATGTAAATCATGAAACGTACAAAATCCCTTTTGTTCTGAACTAATGATGTTGTTACTAAAGTGTGTGATAAGTTGGAGATTTCCAAGGAGGAGCAGCCAAGCAGCTTCTACTACCATCTTTGGTCGCTGTTCAATGTCGGTGTTTCTGGCCTCAGGGCCATCTAGAAATGAAATCTTCAGGAATTCACAAAACCCAAACGTCAGAAAAGCGGTTTGTGGAGAGAGAGGGGTCAGCAGAGGCACTTTGAAGCCTTTCTAAGGTCTGGGTCCTGCTCAGCACGGTGCAGGTAGAGAGGGGAAGGGTCAGTATTTTCTCAGAACCTCTCGATTTACTGAAATGGGTTGAAGAGGTTGAACGACTTAAAATCAAGTTAGCTTTAGCAGCTCTTATTTTGCTGTGCTTGCTCAGGAAATGTTGGCAGTGGACACCCTTAACCTGTACTACATTGTGAAGAGGCCAGATTCTGCTCTCTTCAGCGTTGCTGTAAATTGTGACTACATTAAATGTGCTGAGTTCCCTTGATTCTGATCCTCATCATATTATGCATGTATTTTCTTCAAAAACACTGGTTAAAAAAATAGTTGAATTAATAAGTAATGACTTTAACGTCTCTGCTATTTTTTTTTCCAGTCATGTAGAAGGCTGGTTCCTCCCCATTCATCCTGCTCAGAATACAAAAGTACCCAAGATATCCTGAGAGAATTGGTATCCTCATGGAAAAGGGCTGATCTATGGCTTCACTGGGCTATAGGACAAGCCATAAAAGAAGAAATTTTATTAGGAAAATGACAGTTTACCATCAAAATTGTTTGAACCATACATTTAAATTCTTGAATTTGGGGCAAAACATTATTTGCACATCAGACTCAGCTCTCCTTATCTCCATAGCCTGAAGTATTCTTAGCGTTGCCAGCTGTACAGTGCATATCTCATTGCAGTACACAGTGCTCTGAAGTGTGCCAAGTAATAAGCTATAAAGAGAGAAGCAGGACTCAAGCAACACAAGGATGCAAAGCAATATTTTCCCCTGACACCCAAGGTCATGGCATAAAGAAATGTGGAACAAGGGAGCGTCAATTTTCATTGAAGATGCAGGGTACAGTACTGCTGTACCGAACTAACAGAAATAAATTAACGTGAGGGCAAACTTAGAGTGTCTTCCTAAAATGTGTTTGTAAAAGTGTGTGAGCATGCATGGGGGGGGGGGGGGGGGGGAAGGATGATGCTACATTGCTCTTTATATTTTCACGGCTACCAGGAAGGCATTGCAGACTTAAAAAGAAACACTTTTTTGAGGATAATCTGCTCAGGATATACTATAAATACTGACATACAGTTTTACAAGAAGTTCTGGGTTAAAGAACTGAAGGAATAAGTTGAGTTTGCTGCCCAGCGAATTACTCATCAATACAGTCTTAGCTCATTACCAGTTCCTAACCAAAACATACACATGACTTTTCAGGATCAACATTTGTGCTCCTATAAAGCTGGAATAACTATGTTTGTATTCTTCAAGTCTTTCATTATCATAGTGAGAAATCATGTATAACAAAAAAAGCCCTGTTTGTCTGCGCTGCATTTCCAATGGCGATACACAGTGTAAATCAGCAATAGTCACAGAAAAAGAGTTGAATTTCTTATTACTCTGTGCCCAGTTTGGAGTCCTATGAAGTCAATGGAAAATCCTCCACTGACTCTGCTAGGGGTTGGATCAGCCCCTTAAATACTATTAGTCCTGGAAGAAGGATTCATAGCATTCACCACATAGCTTTGACTGACTTTAATTCTTTACCTACAATTCCTAAAATGCAGACTGTAAGGGAGCATTCCTTCATAGAAAGGAAAGCACATAGTGCTTAATTTTAATGGAAAACTCTTTTTTAAACACAGACAGATCCTGCTGTGTTTGACAAATATGTTCCAGAAAGAAGCTCAATCTAGATGTTATGTGTAACTTTATCTTATTCCCTTTTGAGCACTACTGTTCTTGCAAAGTGATCCCTCAACTGCCCAAAGTCATTACACTTTTTCCCTTTCACATTGTACCTCTGTAAATGTCAGGCATAACTACATTTTTATTTGCAGAGATACCACTGCTATGAATGAGTAAAAATTTCCTGCTCCCCCGCCTCCTTCTCTTTACCCTGTGCGCTTTCTGCTAATATGATTTGTTGAACAAATTGTTCCATTAATCTGGGGCTGTTTGACAGAGTGAGAAAATAAGTGCCAAAGTGAGAAGATTCACAAGAATCGGAAATCTCAGTCCCTCTTTCTCAAGGTAAATAGTTATTATATCAGGGTGTCAGACTGGTGAAATGGATGTACTTTCATTCTCAGTTTGTAAATGTCACTTTTCCTCAGCCCATCAGGGTGACAAATGAGGTGTGGGTTACAGTAAGAGTTCATTCCTTGACAAAGTTCTTGCTGGCTTATTTCAACAGGAAGGTAACCTCCCCTTTCTGCCCCCCAACCAAAGGCAGGGGGAGGGGGAAGCTTATTAGTCAGGAGAGAAACACAAACCAAGGCAACCTCTGTTACAGTGCCCAAATGGTAAGCACCAATTTTCATTTCCTGTTAAAAACTGATAGAGGCCTCTTCAGAAAACAAGTCGTGATGCACTTTGTTTGCTTTTCTCCTACTTTCTTGCTTGTTGTTTTTATCTAAGACCCATATGACATACTTTTACTGGTGCTTATGTCAATATTTATTGAACAAGTGGTCAAGAGAGGCCACTTTTTAAGCTCTGCACTATCTGGTTGTTAATTACCTCACTCCAATGTGTTAATGAAGAAGAACACCCTCTTCTTTTGACAGATAATTGATAAGAGATCAGGAGGCCTGATGCCTGACAAGGAACATGAAATGGCCTCTTTGATTGCCACACAGATCACTGCACTTCTGCAGTAATGGGACTTGCAACAAGCCCACATAGCTCACAGGGAATACACAGCCCCAGGGTGAGGACTTCGGTAAGAAAAAGAGCAAAGGATTTTCAAGCATTTTGAACAGATGTTCTTTGATTTCCAAGTCTATGGGAACCCTACATCCTCTTGACAGCGACATTTACAGGAGCTCACAAAATATATTTGCCAAGTCTGAATGGGTGTCCATAAGACAGTAGACTTGTACCATATTTGTTAACGGTCTATCACATGCAAAAGGAAGCTGCTACTCACTAGATTTGCTATAGTAGTAATTCAGAAAGATATTTGTTTGATGGATTTCATCCTTCTCCTCCTGCCTGTGGAAACTCCTAGTGACTGAAACAATCTGATGAGTAAATTCAGATTCTTGTGTCGCATGTCTCATCAGAATGGTTTGTGAAGCAGCTCTGTGAATGGCGCTCAGGAAGAAAATTTTTATGATTTGAGCTGATGAAAAGAACAACAAAAAAAAATTCTGTTAGAAATTCTGGAGAAAAAGAAAAAATAAAGCATGGAATGATTTGAAGGAGGAGTATATTGTTTTATTTGCTTGCCTTTTACTTCTGTAATAAAGGAAAATTATGTACAAGGAGAAAAAACAGGGGTAATAAGCAAATTTTCAGAATGAAATTGAAACTACAAGACAGGTTCCCAGATTAAAGGTTTTCCTACTCTTTCTAGATCTCTAAGGATCTGAGTTTTGAAGATCTCTGCTGGGAGATCTGCTTAGTAATGAGATCACAAGTTCTGAACATTTGCAGTTTTCAGATCTTCAGGTAGGCTCTAGGAGAAATCAGATAGGCTGGATGGGAAAGGAGAAAGACCACTTTGCAGAGCCCACCTGTATTTTATTAGAAGCTCCTCAAAGACTGTGTGCTTCAATGGAACGTTTTGCCTTTGGTGAATCAGAATTTTCTGATCAGAATATGTGTAATTGCAAGATATTTGCCTCATTCATGTATGTACAAAATGTCATAAGAAGTGAGAAGGCTTGAGGCTATGGTGACCTCCAGATCTGGATCTACTACTTGAGCTGAAAAGGCTCTAAAATGAATGGCCATCACAGACTCCTACCTGTGTTCCAACACTCTGGGGAAGACATTAATTAAATGCATGTTACATGTTTCTTTTCCTGACTGGTAAAATGTCAGGCTTTGAATTAGCTTGACGACGACAATGCTCATGATTCAGAAATGGGAATTTGCTTTTCATTATTAAGAAAACGACTGTTCTCCAACACTCACTTAAGAAGTACGGAACTATCATCTCTACAAACACGTCTGTCATTAAATTCCCATGCTAGAATGTTTGTGAGAAATTCACATTAAAAAGAAGACTTCACATAATCAAAGCAAATCTATCTAATTTTCTCTCTGTGTGTGCGTTTCCAATGTATTTATCTCAGGCAGTAGATAGTACTCACTTTTGTATGACATCATAGCAATTTCAAACAGATCACAGTCTCATAAACGTGGGATTATGCTGTACCTAACAGAACAGGGACAAAAAGGCCTCACTGAAAAAGAAATGTCAAAAGTAGTAGTGCAGTAAACAGGAAAAAAATATCACTACACCTATTGCTATTATTATTTCATTTAAAAAAAGATGCACGCAAACTTCTCTTTTTCTCATTAAGCTTGCTCCTGCACGTAAATTGTTCTTTGAAGACCTATTTTCTCCTGTACTGGCTAAAATAAGCAAAACAGTTACAGTCAACAATATTCTGCCCACTTTGCCAGAGCCTTCATAATTTATGTCTAACCTGGATAGGAAAAGCCCTTATAAATTTCAACAAATGTCTCATTAATTAACACCCCATCTCCCTCAGCCACAGAGCAGCTGGTGAAAAGAATTGTGTAGGTTGATTCTGTAGATATAAACTAGGTCAACAAGAGGGATCCATACTCACTATTGCAGGCTGATATTTCTCTGGAGGTTATTAATAGTTTCTGGGGTCTTTCAGCTTAGACTCAAAACTATTCAAAGTCAACAGAATAAAGCTGCTCAGCCTGTAGACTTAAGTTAAAGAAAAAAAGAAAAGTACTTTTTTTTTCCTGTGCAGTACAATGCAATGGGTCCTGGAATCCTTGCTTACGCCTCTGTTGAAGACAATTCTATTGATTTAAGTGAACCTTGTGTTGTGACCTTTTTCTGGTTAGCACTTGATCATGCAAACTCCTTACTTTACTGATTACACTATATATTCATGGAGGGTCTGAAGTCCTTAGTCAGGCAAACACTTTCTTCTTGCCTGCATGATAAATTATCTACAAAGCATTATTCTCCGTTCATTTCTAAATACTCCTCAGCCTGTTCAACATGCTAATTTTAGGGTAATTTATTTTTCTATAACTGTGCATAACTCTAATAAAATGAAATTAAAAATACAAGGCGGGACTGTAAGGAATTAATATTACAGGTCTAATGAATGCAAATACTGAATCCAGGGTGGAAAATTGAGAGAGAGAAAATGCCTTGGAAGCATTTTCCTAACTATGTGCATATGAAAACCTTGACTGAAATAATTTGAGGAGGCAGGCAGGCAATTTCCACCCATTCTTGTAGGTTTAGTATATCCTATACTATGATCAGATGTAGGAAAAGGAGAAAATGCCTGAGCAGTAGCTTGCAGTTAGTCATACAAAATTAAAGCAGGATCTGGTAGCAGGAGGAGTGAGTCAGTGGACAGGCAGAACAGAGGAAGACTTGCTGGTAGACTCATTTCAAGAAGGTACTGAATTAGGAGTGCACAATGAGAATAAAAGAGAGCGTGAGGGGGAGCGTTCATCAGCAAAGAGGAAGAGCAAGTAGGGGATGCAGTGGAATGTGAAAACTAATAAATAGTCTGAACTAAAGCCATAAAACTCCTTGGAGGAGATAATCCCGACTATAGTGATGTCAATGGGAGTTTTACCATTGACTTCATTAGGGTCAGGATTTCACCCAGGGAGTGTTAATGTGATGTGGAAAGAGACAGGACAACAGTGGAGATCCTCAGAGAGAGAGCATCATGGTCATAGCGTATAGCATTAGCATATTAATGGGTATGGCTGTTTTATTTCACAGCTCTGTATGAAGCATACAGACTATAGGAACTTCAAGAATACTAATATGTCCCTCATTATTAACTAATGCGCTGGTTGGAATCCTCAAAATAGAGATGTTTTTTTTCCCCTGTATTTTCCTCTGCCATATCTCAAGTAGAATGTTGAGTCATATTAATTTCTGTATTAAAAAACAAAACAAAAATCATCATGTCCAGTAAGCCTAATGTATTGATCGAATCGAAGTTGGTCACAGAATTTAATTGCAGGTCCATAATTATTTGAGGTTAGGAAAAGTTACATTATATTGTCTGAGTTAAGCTAAACAGATCAGGACTTTCTATCTTGAAAAAGAACAACCCGGGAGGGGGAGGAGGAGGTCAGATACAGGTCTTTAACATTCTGGCTAGCCTGGAAATGGCAAACAGATAATGAGTGCTCACTGCCTCTAGTAATCTAAGACTTAAAAGTCATCAAATTAAACTAGCAAGGGGTATATTAAAAATGAACAAGACTTCTCTTTTTGCAGCACAAAGGCAACTTGTAAAACTCTTTGCCACAAGACATAGGGGTGGTCAGATACTTTCAAGAACAATCTATGGGGAAATCCATGTAAGAAAAACACATTAAGGGCTATTCAATGCATAGAGATCTTCTCTTGTTCAGGAAGTTTCTGAGTCATTGAAGAACAGAAAAGTATTTTAGAAAAAAAATCCTTACATTGTTCCCCAGAAATCTGCTATTCATTGTATTCACAGAGACCACACTAGGGCAATATGGGCCTTAGATTCATTGTGGTACAGTAATTCCTTATTCTGAGACAATAGGTGATTCCTTTTTAGATAAAGCATACGTTTCAATTTTCCATTTTAATCAAAATTTCATTGGGGGAAATCCTGCAATATATTCCTTCAACCTTTTATCCAGGATTCTGGAGGTTCCTGGTGAGGGGGTGAAAGTATCTGCAGATAAAAGTTGTATTTGTCAGAATAATTTCACTAGGCAGCTCTGCAAGATTTGGCTGTGCCACTACTCACTAAAAGGAGACAACTGTGCCAAGAAATCGACAGGTTTGTTGGCTGGGTTTTTGCTTTCTACTGGAAATTCACTTAGGAGCTAATCCAAAGCCAACTAAGTCAATGAAAAACTCCCATTAAGTTTAATGGGTTTGGGATCAGGACCTTAAATCATATACAGGCAGCTGAATCTGCCAGTTCTTTAAAGATGCATAAATTTACCTGCTATTCCCCAAAGTACAACTGCATCCCTCCAACACCTGTCTGACAGAACTATCGAATATAATAAGAAAATCTTACAGAATCACAAGTAAGCTGCGAACACCAGACCGCCACCAATCTCTTCCCATGCTGAGATAGTTAGTACCTGGGACTACTAAAAAACAATAATCAGGGATGGTGCTGAGATATGAAATGCAAGAATTCCATCTGTCTAAACTGAGCAACTTGCAAAACATTAGCCAACTGCTAAGTTGCTTCTTTTCTACAAACTGAGTCATCCTCATCACACATTCCACTGGGTTTTAAATGATTGACAGGGAAAAAAAGCTAGGAGAAGCAGCTATTTCTTTACATTTAGCTGGTTTGTCAGAGCACTTGAAAACTTCTGGATTAAGGTGAAAATACTTAAGGATTAAGTGGGGAGTGAAAGGAAAGGGGATGACAAATTTTTAGTGCTGTGAATTTAGAAGTCAAACAGACACGCTCAGGAGAGCTAGCGAGACCTTTACCAATGTGCTGCATCTAATCAACAGTATCGTTTAGAATTTTCCACTTTATGGAGGAGAAAAAGAAATGTTTTTGAAGATTTCTCTCCCTGGTGCTCTGTCACATCAGGACCTTAATACACTCAGCGTGTGTTTTGCAAAGGAGATTTTTGCAGAAAGCCAAGAGTCAGCCTTTGCACCCAGGCAAAGGATATTAAAAGATGTTCATCTTTACAAAGAAGATTCTGAAATGACAGAAATAAATGTAACCTCCAGGACTTCTGGAAGAGTTACCAGGAGCTCAATTGCACCATATAGGTGTGAATCATAACAAGAGATGTATAGGAAAGTATTATCTGAAAAGTAGTACTGGTACTGATAATATTCACCTTTGAAAGATTGCTGTGAATTGCTGAAGTGTTGCTAGTTATATGAATAACAGGCAAAAGATGGTTTTTTTTTTGGAAGATTATCTGAAAAGTGTAGCAAGTTCTTCAAATACTTGAAGTAAGTTTAGAGACCTCATGAAGGAACAAGACGAGTAGGAGGAACAGGAAGATTTCATACCATCACTTGTAGGAAGATGTTTCTTTTCCAAAACCACTAGAGCTGAAAAACAGAAATGGTGCGTCACTGGTTCTCAGCTCAGTTGTTTTCTTTGATGTTTGCTATTCAGAGCAAGTAGTTTATGCCCATTCTGGGACTGGAAACATGTTTGTATCCAAAGCAGCATCATCACTGTAACTGAATAATTTATATTAAAAAAAAAAAAACAACGCAACCCTTGAACTCTTTATAAAGTAGTATACAGCCTTTTGCTGTTTGCTTTCACAAAAGCATAGCTACTCACTTCCTTAAACTCACTCCCTTGAAGATGTCTGCAGAAGTAATAATTCTTAAATGAAAATGCCAGTGCAGCAGGCCATAGACTCTGGGCTGCAGTATAATATTGTCGAGAAAGGAATAAATAAAGTTCATGAAATTAAAGCACATAAAATTATCCTGAAGCACAGAGGAAAAAAATGCAGATTGTCAGAGACAAGTACTACCTGTTCCAAAAAAAAAAACTGAGGAATTATCAGCTGTATCAGTAAAGATAAGTTCAGGTAACACCCAAATGTAGCATCTATGGTTTGGGCATCTCTGTGATCCACTAGGTTTAAAGAAGCTGCACTCATACGTTCTCAGTGCTCCTTACAGCTTTGATGGTTTCTGTCCCAGCTGCTATACATGTCTAATGTTAAGTTCAATTGTTCTCTTTGCAGTGGAGGAGAGCAATATGTAATTTATTCTAATCTATGAATATGCAGTACTTTAAGTCAGAGGAAGCCTGTCCTAAGAATGTATTGGTGATAGTATCATCACTGTGACATCTGTTTCCACCGGACCTAGAAAGACCCAATTCTCTGGCTTTGTCTGACATACACAAACCAATCTCTACCTTTACATGCCCTCTAAATTACATCTAAGCTCTTATATCCTATTTGAAAGTATGCTGATGCTGTTATGTGTGGCAAGGTTTTTTTTTTATTTCTATTTTATTTATTTCTATTCAGTCTACATTTGGGGCCATAGAAAGTTTTCCTGCATATAAATAATGTCACTTGCTGATGTTGCTACTTGGCTGCACCCATCTATCAGGTTCTCAGCCATTTCCCCTTATTAGTAGTAAAGATGTTTTATTCTTTTATTTTTTAATCCACACATTGTACATGCACTTAATTTTACATGAAATATTGCACATGTAATTAGGCATAACTGCAATGAAACACTTGCATTCAAAAAACTCCTGCCCAAATTCACACAGTATGGCAGTTGAATATTTGATACCGAGGTTTTCTAACAGAGATGATACATGATAATCCATTTGCTGCTGGTTCTGAGTCTCCACTGTCAAATGCCCTGCTACAGTTAGAAATTGCACAGTAGGAAATTAAAACATGTTGATAGATTGGAAAGTTATTAAGCTTCCTTACAGTGTTAAACAAGAATTTACAAGAATTCTCTCTCCAGATTTATCAGGGATATATTTACAGTACTTGAGTAAGTGTGAATATTACTCACTGGAGATATTTAGTCACATACTGTGTCTCTCTGAAGGGAGACCATATTGCATTAAATGTCTCCACCATGTTCAGTAATCTGAAAGATAAATCCTTGAGTGCTGATTAGTTATATATTGATACAGAACATCTATTATTTTGGGTCTATATGAAGATTTTCATCTCTGTAATATTAATTTCTTGGCTATCATCATAGTTTTTCTTAGTAACCATCTTTCATTATAATAACTCAGGCCACCCAATATTGTTAAATTTCCTCATGTTCAGTGCCAGAAATGACACTGCAGGTGGGGGAGGTAAATCTTACTTAAATTAAATGGCTTGGTGTGGGCTTGAAACAAGAGCAGACATTGCTAAGGTTCTGCAGGAAGTTTTTTCACTGACACATTTTTTAGAGTTAGGGAAAGATCTAAGCTCTTGTTTCCACACCTGAAGGACAGAGGTTGCAGTGCATCTTCCCAGTGACATGGTGAGATGGTGTCTTTATTCCAAATTATTACATAATATATTAGTTAGAATAAGATCCAGTAGTTAACATTAAATCAAAAAAAAAAAAAAAAAAATCAGTTCAACTCTCACTGAGCTCACCTTTGGTATCCATGACTCCTCTTTGTATCCATGTACTCCCCTTTGGTATCCATGTACTCCCCTTTGGTATCCATGAAAAAATGCTTAGTTGCTCTGCACTGGGAGTGTATTCTCACAGACCTAGATATGAAATGCATGCAGCTATGGTGACCAAAATGGAATCTCAATTTTATAGAAGAACAGATAAAAGGGAATTTGATCTTTTTGTAGTTCATGAGAAATATCAATTGGGCTTTACATGATGCTCAAAGTCAAAATAACATGCTGTAGCTGGAAGTGCTATAGGTAAGAGCAATGGTTAAGCATTGATTTTTTACTAACTGTTGGTGTAGCTGTAGATGTCTGTAAATCACAGTTGGGAATGGTATTCTCAAAACACTGTGGTTGAGTAAGAAAGAAAGTTCCGTGGAAAGTTACTTCTTTTGACAAAGCAATATTGTTCCTGTACATTAGAGAAATATCAGTTTCCCCCTTCCGCCTGCAGCCTGCTTATCAGGAGAGAAATTGTCATGTTTTCAGTTTTTCTTTTTTCCTCTTCCTATTAAAAGACAAACAAACAACAACGCATAAAATAGCTCAACACAGTTACAATGAATTCCACTCAGGGACCCTAATTACTTCTCAATTTAAAGGCAGTGTAAGTGTTTAAGGATAAGGAAAATTTATTTTTTCTGGAGAACAGACACAGGGAGAGCATTCACTGCCAGATACCTCAGTATTGCCCTCCTAACATCTCTCAGCTATGAGGCAGGAGTCAGACGACGGTATGATGCCACCTCATTGTGCTGCCCTTTCTCTTACCTCGTCTCTTAGGTGGTAGTGATCACTCCAAAGTAGGCAGCTCAATGCATTTTGTGGTCGGCTGTGTTAGAGAAACACAACAATTAATTTCTCCTATTGGGCCATCAGGGGCTTCAAGCAGTTCATGAGCACAGTGAAATAAATGGCAAGACTCCCATTTTCTTCCATGAACTTTCTAGCGCAGAAATCAGGTTTTAAGGGCACAAGAGATCACATTGTCTGACTTGCTATATAATCCTGGAAAGAGGCCTGTCCTAGGTTGGCCAGGTTGTGAATTGAGGCCATGGTGCTTTCCTTTAATATATCCTGCAGATAGGCATTATTTTCTTTGAGATGAAAGATCCAGATCTGAAAGAAAGGGGACGGGGTAGGAGGAATGGGGAGTAGAATAGGAAAAGGAAAATAAGAAAAAAGAAGAAAAAGAGAAATAAAAGAAAAAATGGAAAAGGGAGAAGGAAAAAGTAGGAAAGGGAAAGAAAAAGAAGGAAAAAAAGAACAAAGAAAAGAAAAAAAAAGAGAAGGGAAAAAGGAAAAGGAAAAGGAAAAAAAAGAAAAAAGAGAAAGACTATTTCTGCACTAAATTCAGCTGGACATAAACCTGCCACAATTTCACACACAAATCCTAACCCTTGCTCAACCAAACTCCTGCTCCATTTTAGATCACAAAATGTTATCACCACTGAGTTGAGCTGGCTGCACACTCACGACCCTTGGAGCACTCAGGCCTGTGTGAGACAAACCAGCTGTGACAAAGCCTGAACTGAAGCCTTTCCATGAGGTTCATCTGTTTTAGATCAAAGGGTTATAGGGCAGTTCTCATTGCAAAGTACTGGGAAAAAGAATCCTTAAACCTTTTGATTCCTGCGGTCCCTCAACCTCCAGATAAATTAAAATATTTAATCAAAATCTAATGGCAGTGATCTTGTTTGTACAAATGCTTTATTATCCTCTGCATTTTAAACACAATCTGCCTGGTTCCTAATGTGACCTAAAGAACCAGTCGGCATTTATTACAAATGCAAGGCAGTAAGCTTCTGGCTCAGCAATTAATCACTGACATGGAGGAATTTCTTCTCTCCAGGTGGGGAACCCATCCAAAAACTAAGAAAAATAATCGGGCTAATTAATTCTTATCTGCAAAGAGCAATTAGATAAATGACCTAAAAACAGGCCTGTCACCCCTAGTGAGGTGCTCAGCTTCTAAATAGAATAATATCTCTTTGCCAGGCCATCTCTGCAGTGAAATGGAGATCACAGAGAGGAAGGGGAAAAGACGGCATGTGGGGAGGGAATGGACTGATAGGGGAGTAGGTTAATTAGAGCTGAGACCAGGCATTGATATAAAAAAAAATTAAACCAAAGCTCCGCACATGGGTAGGTTTGATACGATCCCATCACCTTCACAGCTATGCCTTTGTGCATCCAGGGATACTAAAGAGAGTGAAGTCATGTCTCCAAGATACTTTGGAAGATGAAAACCACTCACCACGCTTACCCACCATTGCATTGCATTTCACCCTGGTGAGTGGCATCCCTGACACTGCAGTCTATTAACTTTGAACTGTGCAGCTCTAGCGTGGAGCAATGGTGCTGAAGTGAGATGCAGAGTACCATGTTTCAATTAGTTTGCTTTGCTGGTCTATTTTTTGGTTTCAGTCAGAGAATGTGCAAGTGAATAGAGCTTCACAAATGAGCCAAATTAATCTGAGCAGCACAAGCAAGAGGGCAACAAAAGCATCTGTACATCAGATTTTTGGTCAAGTACATATAATCAGCAAGTTCCTGCTATCCTCCCAGACAACTCATTGTCTGTCAAAAACCAGAAATGGTGATAGGAGGGGAGAAAAGCCTTTGGGACAGTGCAGTATTCAAAATAACATTGAACTTGCATCCCCTCCTGATTAAAATGTTTCCTTTTTGAGAGCAAGAGCATGAAGAATCCCTATTTGTGTATAAGAAGTCATGTCCCACGTTGGCATATGTCTTCCTTGGTCAGTGTGCAACAAGATATCACTTCTCTGATCCTGCTGTTCTGCTTGCTTAGATCATGATACCATGCCATTTCTGCTGGTAGGAGACAAATGGAGATGCTGAAGTAATTGATTCAAGCTTATCTAAGTATTTACAGAAATAAGCCTGAATGACTAGACATAAAATACTACATCAGTCAGATTAAGACAATCCACTCCAGTTATAGTTAATCAGGGCTTTAGCCTCCAAGGAGCTGATTTGAGACTAATAAGGTGTTTTCCAGCTTCCAACCCCCATGTCAGTCTCATTCCTCTTTCCTTTGAGCCATTAGCACAATACCAAATACAAATGTAAATAACAAGTCTGCAGGTACCTCATAGATTTGCTCTGTTTCCAAGCTCCAAAGCCTCTTACAGTGAAAAACAAGTGCTATCCCAGAAGCCACAGATGTTGGTAAAAGACCTTTATCTCCCTCTGAGAACTCCTGTGACCAAGTTTCCTATAATTTATACAAAGCAGATGCCTACTTAAATGCTTTACTCACAGTTGACATGGTTCCTACATTAAAGCAGTTAACAATAAATTATAAGGAGCAATGGATTAGATCAAGATGCATGGAAACACTGTTCCTATTCTTCAGAATAATATTTCACCTCCAAAAACAAAACCCTACAACTTTGGTTTCTGTATTGGAGAAAAGAGACATATTCCAGATATTGCAGCACAAAAGCAACAATCGTTACTTAAACACAAAGGAAGAGACATGCAATTCTGTGCCACTTTGGGTTTGTATTTCCATGTAATTCCATAACCACCATCTACAGTTGCCTAAGGATCCTTTTGTAAGATGGATGCTTGTGTTGAAGATGGATGGCTCAGGCCCAGGCCTAAACTTTTACAGGACTGGGGATGTTTGGTGGAGAAGGATTCTCTTTCTGCTTGCTCCAGAAGTAAGGTTCACTGCTGAGCTTCCATACACTTAGTAAGCCATACCAGAGTTGAAAGTGTAAGAAAGAGTAAACAGGAGTTTGATAAATCAAAATGGACCAGGATCTAAGGATAGGCTGTTGAGGAATGCAGATCAGCCAACTGGCAGATTGCACTGATAAATTCTCTTATTTTCTCCTTTTGGATAAAATAAAGGAAAGTTCTCAAGAAATTTATATTCTGATAAGAATATTGTATATACATATATACATATA
This sequence comes from Callipepla californica brunnescens, assembly GCA_023055505.1. Lineage (NCBI taxonomy): Eukaryota > Metazoa > Chordata > Aves > Galliformes > Odontophoridae > Callipepla > Callipepla californica. The sequence continues at coordinate 14,357,000 of JALIRH010000012.1, read as the reverse complement.
TTGTACATATGTATTCTGATAAGAATACAGACAATACTTGCTAGTGATGCTGGCCCATAAAAATGCTGAATGATTCTGAGAACATCCATGGAAAGTCAAAACGAACAGTGGAGTTTGTAGGCAGGTTAGCATTTGCAGATAGTGTTGTTTTTTTTCAAGAAATGACAGTGGGACAGTCTTCAAGGTTCCCAAGAGAAGGATTGAATGATGCAGATCAACAGTACAATGCCAAAAGCAATTTCAGTAATGACATCATTGAATTTAATAAAGAAAAACAAAACCAAAAAACCAATAGAAGGCAGAAGCCTTTCCACCTGCACTTTTTCTGGCAAAGTTCTTCCCTTCTATTCCTGAACCTCCTCTAATATTCACAAGAAAGGCCAATCTGAGGCGCATTTCTAACTTACCTAAAGCACATTGACTGCAAAATATTGGTGATATCCATGCCTGCAGTAGATGTTTAGGGCTGCTTGGAACAGAAAATAGTAGGAGCAGCTGGAATGTCACATTTAGTCTCTAATTCTCTACAAATGTCTGCAAGGGTGCAGTTTCCTTCAAGTGCTGTACAACGTTTTGAAGGCAGGAGAAATAACTTTTTTTTTTTTTTTTTCTTGCAACCAAGTCACTTATGTTTAATTTATACAGAAATAGGTACCGTCTCCTTCAGCACCGGAGCGTTGGGGTGTTTTTAATGAATAACTTATAAGAAACAGTCACCTGCTAACAGGTCAGCCTCCCTTTTGTGTTTCATTCCAGTTTCATTAGTAAAGAAAAAAGGCCTTTGATTGGATTAATGGAAATAAAACCGCAGGGACTAAATTATAAAGTATCCAGTGGTTATTTCTAGTAGCTCCTACTTGCAACCATGTTTTCTATCATCTCAAGCTCAAAGCTTCGGTTTATAAATGCATCTATCTTAGACTGGAACGCGGGAAAGGTTTTGCTTCAGCAGAAATAGCATTTCATCTTTTTCTCCGCAGTGATTCAGCTGGGCATGCTCTGCTTTTATGGGTAACACCCCTATGGGATTGCTGATCTGCTGGGAATGCTCTCAGTAGAAACTTTGCAGTGGACTCACTGAACCCCTTTGTTTTTTTTCTCCCCCTCTTATCCCTTCACCACCACCACCACCACCGTCCAGTTATTTTTATTTATGTATTTATTTAATGTCATTGAAACGGCATTATCTGGAGATGGCTACAGGCAGGATGCAGAGCCATATGCTCAGCCTAACTTATATAAACAGTGTCCTGGGTGACAGCCTTTCCTAGCCCATCTGCAGCTGCCAAGGAATCCATTATTTTTCTGGTCCCTGGGGAGAAAAAGTTCTTGAGCATCATTACTCCTAGGCAAATGTAACTGACTCTACCATGCACCCTAATTTGCTTGCCATAATTATAGGTCGCTCACCCCCTTTTGCAATTTATAAACCCTTTTTATTTATTTTTTGTACTTATCAATAATGAATGGAGGCTAGTGAATCATGGGGCTGTAATATCTGAATATTATGAAAATGCTAATAACAAGGTATCATAGGCAGCAGCACCCAGGTCTTATCAGCTGGTCAGATGCTCTATTAAGCAGCCAGTGAGGAGTTCAAGCAAATTGGTTATGTTAATGTCCTGTAGTACTTAGGGAAGATGAGGAGTTAGCAATTAATTTTTTTTCTTCTTCTTCCCAGGCTGCAAACCGACAGGGCAAATTTATATTCCTCCTATTCTATGGGACCCCAGCTCAGAAGGGGGGCAAGGAGGAAATGCAAGTGTCTAGCAAGAGCTTTCTGAGATCTAATTGAATGATGCAACCGCAGCACTGGTGGGAGGCCAAGGGGGTGAGTGAGGAATAAATAAATAAATATATAAATAAGCAAGCAAGCCCCACAACAATGGGGATGCCACACTCTTCCCCATTCATTCAGCTGACAGTGCTTTTGCAACTTAAACCTGTTTTATTAATTATGTTTGACATTTCCTTAATTAGTTTCATTTACATCCCATCAGCCCCTACCAGACGATTGCCCCATACATCATTTCACCAGAGGACTGAGATGCCTACAGAATTACAAAAACACCCTCCCCCCCAATCCTCCATAACTCATCACTGTACACTTCATGGATTTTTGAGAATGAATCCTTTCACCTGCTATGTTTCTTAAAAAAAAAAATACAGATATTTTGTCATCCTTTTAAAAGGATTATGACGTTTTCAAAGGAACACGAAACTGGACTAAATTTCTATTTTCATTCCTTGCACACATTTTGCTTTGTTTTACAGTTCCTATGTATCTTGACATTGACAAAGTATGGACTTTACTGAAGAATCCCTTTATGTGGACCCTGTCCTGGCTCCACTGAGCACTGCTAGCCTGCCCCAGTGCATTCCCCAGATGGCTCTGCATACTCACAATAGCTTCTTTTTGTTTATAGACACGTTCCTGTTGTCCCCATAGTTGCTATCCAGTTTTCCATGTATTGATTAATTTCCGCAGGAGACCTATGACACATTTTTTTACAACTTTAGTAGAAAGATAAGTTGGTTGTTTCATACCAATACCCTGACTTGCTCTCTTGCATTTTTGACCTTCCTCTCCATCCAGCCATTCCATGAGCTGATGTATGCATATTTTAGGCTGTGAGTCGTCCAAGGATGACCAGGTGATTTGGGTCTGGAAGCCTCTCAGCCACCATCGTGTGTGTCTGCATGAAGGACCTTGTGCCCCGTCAAAGCAGCCAGCCCTGTATCCCAATCTGAGAGCCACCCAATATAAAGACAGACATGGTGCTGGCAAATGTCTGTTGCCCAGCCCAGCTCTTCTGTTCTGCACTCAGCATGACAAGACTGACTGTTCCTAACTGGGGTACAGTGACAACCTGTTTGTGATAATCCCAGAACGTGCTACCAGGAGTTGTCATTTCAGAATCATCACACTCCCTGTTGATATCAGTGAAGTTAATCATGCAGAAGAAAAAAGCTTGTATGAAAGCAGATAATTATTCCCCCGTTCCTTAATAATACATACAAGGGAAAGTGATTCTCATTGTCTTGGCAAACTATGACATTTCAGCACATTTTCTGCTTAGTACTGATGTTCAGGCATCCTGTCTCCTTCATGGTTCTTAGGTCAGAGTTGGTGTTCTGAGAAATACACACAAAGAGAGATGTTTCTTTCTTGTGGACTGTTGTCCTTCAGATTCAAAGCCCTTACTAATTTTGTAGCACTAAAAATGACACTGTGGGAACATACCGACAGTAAGTAACTTGATAGCCCTCGTTTCTTTGGGACATTCTTCCTAAAAAGACAGCTGATGAGCAGTTGTCTCTACCCAACAAACTGTTGGATGTTAGGAAAAAAATCTGAGAAAGAGTGGAAGGTATTGGCACAGGCTGCCCTGAGAGGTGGTGAAGTCACCGATCTTGGAGGTGTTCCAGAGCCATGGAGGTGGGGCACTGAGAAACATGGTCTAGAGCAGTCACAGGCATGGGCTGATAGTTGCACAAGATGACCTTATTGGTCCTCCCAGTCTTAACGATGCAGTGATTTTATGATTACTGTAAAAACAGTCCAAATCTCTGTAACAGAGCACAGAGTAGGGATCTGCCAGCTCAAGTCTTCCCAATACAAGTACCAGATGGACTTGCAATCCCCAATAAAAGAAATATTCATGCAACATATGGAAATATATTAACTAAAAGAGAAACACTCAAAGAAATATTGATGTGCTTGCTTTCTCAGTGGGACTCACTTGGTAGGGCAAAGCCAACTTCAGCGTCTCTTAACCGCATTTCTCAGCCCTTTTGGCTCTTGGACCAGGTTGTGCAAAGCCAGGCAGATATTTCTGCACATGCAACAAGATCCAGATGTTACAGATGCTCCTGGTCCTCTGTCCTGCCCAACCCTCCCATGGCTGAACCTAGCCCAGGTTATAAGCAACTGTCTCCTCAACTTAAGTTTGCTGAGAAATGTAAGCTTTTGTTTTAATAAAATTCTCCAAACATTTGATCCTGGAAGAAGGGGCAGAGTGGAGAAAATGGAGGAATAGCGCTCACAGTTCACCTTAAAGGTTATTACATGTGCGCTTTGGGAACTAGCAGACGTCAGGGCTGGAGTTCCACAGTTGGACTAGACACAGAGAAAAAATCTTGCAATTTGTTCTGAAACCGGAGAGATTTCATCCTATTTTGGAAACCTTCCAGGTAAAAGCCATGTCTGGGACCCCATCCAGATTTTCTGCAAAGCAATGGCTGTCTCATTTCCAGATCATTTCAATCCTCAAGATCAAAGGAAGCCTGATTTTAAAAGCAGGAATTAAGTACTGGCGAAGAAGAAGGCAGTTTTAACTCTGCTGTAATGATGCACATGATTCACAGTGAAGTTTAGTCAAAAAGTTTGGGGGGGGAGGGGGGTTGGTTTTGTTTTGTTGTTTGCCTCTTGCTTCATTCCTTTCCTTGTTCTCTCTTATCTTTGATCCGAGCATTTCCCCAAGACACTGCGAGAACAAGGGTGTGAGACGAATACGAAACAGATTGCAGGGAAAAGGTTGATAAGAAGCATTCAGTAGTTGCTGGTGTTTTTCTTTTTCGAGAATGCGTCTCAGAAACAGTTCACAGGAAATCTGAAGATATGAAGACAGAGGATGAAATACATACCCCAGTGGGATCACAAACAGCCCTGGGTGTTGTTCTGCAGGCTCTTGCTTCACACAGTGGTTCTTTTTGAGCTGGGTTGGCTGCTTTTTAATAATGTCCTCTTCGGTCGTTGATGCTCTTTCATGGCACGTTAACCTCAAAGGGTTTAGATCATTTCCCAGCTTTCCTGTTTGGATTCCCCTACATGCACATGAACACAACCCCCAAACCCTCCAGTTCAATTATGCATGTTTAAAAGCCTCCGCTAAAATAGTTCAGTAGATTTAACAGATACTGCCAGGGCTTCAGATATATCTGAAATAGCATCAAATGGTCAAAAAAAAAATCAAAATATTTTTCTGTCACATGCTGTCATACATTGTCAGGGAACCTTGTGCTGTAGCTGCAGTGAAGTTGAATCTGATTAAAAGATCAGCAAACAAGGCAGGTTGAGGGGAATTTGATCTCATCATTGCTATGCTTGGAAATACCTGTCATCTTCTAGGTTGTCCTGCACTGTGACACTCTTTCTTATCCAGTTTGCCAGTGGACATTCATGGTGACGTTCCTGTGGAAGCAAAGCAGGAAAGAAACAACAACAAAAAAAGACCTGATCCAGTCCAGTTTTATTTTCAAGTCCTGTATTATTATTCCTCTGAGATCAAGCCTAAACATAAATACTAATTATCAGAGCTACAGACAAATGAATAATTTGATGTAAAACAATCCTGCTTTATTCAAATGAGAGTGGAGGTGAAATTAGAGCTATGCAGGATATTATGTTAAAAAGCACACACACATACACACAAAGAAAGAAAGCAAAATGTCTAATTTTAATGTAGTGTTGTTATCTGTGATTAATGATTTCCGTGGGTGTATAACTCTTATGCAAAAATGCCATGTAATCATGTACATATTTGATTAAATAGCTTAATTTGTGTTCATTTAAAAAAAAATAAAATAAAGCCAAATAAGCTAGATAATGAGTGGGCGTGTTGTAGGAAAAGCAGATGGGATTTGAGGCGCTAGCTGCGTTCAAAGGAAGCACCAATTTCACTTCAAGAATATTTGCGTATGAAAGCTGGTATTTTCTAGAAACATTCATGAGTAGAACACAGAGGGATTTTTTTGCCAAATTCTGCTGTTTTTAATGAAGGCACATAGGAAAAAAAAAAAAAAGTTCAGCTGAGATGGTTCAATTCCCACTCCTAGGGAAGAGCATCTTTATTTATTTATATTTCTGTGTTTACCAGGAATGTTTTCATTCTCTGAGTCAATTATACCTAAAGAAACCTTTTGTTTACTTCTGAGCTTCTGACAACAACCTCCTCTTTCTTTGCCATCACCTGTGGCATTAAATACATAGATTTCATCACACAATAAAAATATTAAAAAAGACACCTCTCCAGACTGGAAATAATGGAATTTTTTTTTTGTGGGTAAATCTGTGTAAATCACAGTGTCAAATGAATGGACAAAGCTTTAATATGGCTAATAAGCACATCCCTCTGTTTTGTGCAAGGGGGATTTTTATGAAAATGATCAAATAAAGTAATAAAATAGAAGGGGCTTCCCCTCTGGGTTTATGAGCTCTCTCGTTACACATCATGTATGACACACTGACTGGCAGAATATATGATGGACTGTCATACACTGCAGAATGACTTCAATTAGGATGATAAGATGACAAGTTCCCATAGTTCATATATGGGTTGGCTGTGTTGTATTTTTACAGCAGGGTTCTTACTTTGACCTCTTTCTTTCTAATGTTTGATACAAAATTTAAGGGGCTGGTTGAGGTCAGAGGAAACAAAATGTGACTTATGTTGGGGGTGGGAGAGGAGGGCCATTTGTTTCTTTGTTTGTTCTTCTATCCACAGAAAGGATCCTGTAATTCAGTGTCTGACTCACTATTAAAAATAATTAATGCCAACAGTTCAGCCCACACACATAACTCCAGAGTAACAAAACAACAAGTGCAGCCTGCCACTCACGACCAACTGCAAAAATCACACAACCTACAAGGAAATAAGGAGGCACAACAGGCAACACAACGTGTAAGCCAGCATCCACAAGTGTCACCATGAATTGCTTTATAGTCCTACCCATGGGATCCCAGGGCCAGAAATACCTTCATCTCTGCAAGAAAGAAGCTGACATCAGGCCTATGAAGACACACTGGAAGAAGCAGAACACCAACATAATTTGCAGGTAGTTTCAGGATTGTCCAAAACCACTGGTTTGAGAGAGGTAAGAAACTCTGCTTCAAGAAGGAGTGGCATCTGAGATGGATATCCAGGTAGTGCTGTTGCCATTTTCAATTGCACAGGGGAAAAAAATGTAAAAATTAGGGTTGATTAGAACTTTACCAATGGTTTGGTGTTCTAGGAAAATTCCCATATGAAAAAAAAAAAAAAAAAAAAAGAGAAAAAATAAATCTATGAATTCTTCCTTTGGAGCTACATTACAGTTCTTTAAATGAGTATGCTGCAATACTTACCAACCTCAAACATTGCTCTTGTAGGACATAGGTTGGCCAGGATCAATCTCAGCATGCTTCTTCTGCGGCAGCTATAAAACAGACAGAATGAAGATGGAAACCTATTCATCGTCAGCAGTGCAAAGCAGGCTCCATGATAGCACTGATCCCTGAGAGCATCATCAGGCTGACCCCAGGGATACTCTGGCCAGACAGCATTGCCTCATCAATTCAGAATCCGACCCAGACATTTTACATCGTGGCGTTATTTGAGACAGTCCACCAATCTGCAAAAGCAAAATGTTTTCCAGCGGAAGATCAAATATTTTCCAGGTGGTCTGTTCTGCAGATTCAGCGTTATTGCAACAGATTTGCCTTCAAGTCAAAAAATTGCTTGTGTACAAGTCTCTAAAGCAAATCAGTAAGTGGAAAGAGTGGGATAATGGAGGCACTTATCACCGAAGAAAGACAAAGGTTTGGTTTGCATACATTCAGGTGGGAATGACTCTGACTTTGAAGAATGACAGATGTCATGAAATGGCTGTGCACAGGAATATACCTCAAACATGACGAAAAGGAAAAGCCTTGCTAGGTAGAAACTGAATAGCAAAAGTCACCGCACTTCTCATAAGCCACAAATATCAGCAGTTACCAGGAAGAATTTCCTTGGCATCTACTTCTTGGGATAAATTGAGGTCTAAATCTAGACTAATGTGCCCAGAAGCTCCTTGTGGAGAAGAAAAAGAAAAAGAGAAGAATAAAGGCGAAAAATTCAGCTGAGTTTAATCTGAACAGTGTATCCATCACCAAAAATGATACAAATCAGCTATTACTGGATCATGCAAAAGCAACTCCACTACCTGTGATCCTTCCTTTGCTTTCTAAACCTCTTTTCAGCCCAGCCTAATGAATTGTCAGAACTGTCAGACAGCTCCAAGGAATGACAAATGTCTATGATTTGCTGCTGCTGCTGCTACTTTGCCGAAAACACCTGATGTATATAGTCTTGAAATCCTGTGTTTCGTGTTAGAGGCAAGGGTAAGCTGAAGGAATTGGTGTACGTGTGGAGTTATTTTCTTTCATTTTCTGTATATGTAGCCTAGGGAGAAGAATATGATAAAAGAAAGTTCAGATTGAGTATTAAAGCACTCCCAAACCAAGAAATGACCAAAAGGAGGCAGAAGATACAACTCCAGCCATGGTCCATTTTGACTGTTTCACGACCATATTATCTATATGATTTCATAGTACATATAATAATTGTCTGTGACCCAGTGTAAAGCTTGCATGATATATCCCCATACTTGGATGACGTTTTCTTCATCAGAATTATAGATAGTAAAACACAAAGCATTCTAACTTCACAAAGAATTTTTTGACAGACAATAAGATCAATCAGATAATTAATTTGACAAATATCAGAGTCTGAGTTATACAGGCTCCAAACATTTATTAACTTGCAGCCAGATTCTGTGAACATTTGTCATTGACTTAAATGGGTCTAAGATTTCACTTCTTGACGAGTGACAGGCCCTGATGGGTATTTAGTCATTTCTGCTATACCAGATTGGCACTGTACTTAATACATTTGCTAATTCTGTCATAGAACTTACTCTCTATAATGTTCCCCTGCACCTTGCCTGAAGAAACTCTTGTGAATTTGTCCTTTGAATAACACACACAGAAATAATATAGTTTTGGGAAACTGGGATTCTTTTGCCTAATTATTCGCTAGACCAGCACATTTAGAAACAGCTTCTACTGACTGGAGAAGAATTTTTGCTCCTCTGGAGCTTGTCAGAAGGTATTTTCAAAAGCAGATCCCACATTATCAGGTTGCTTGTGTGAAGTTATGAGAGAACTTCATTATGTGAGTACCTACTAGATAACAGCTGCAAACATGGTTCGATCCTTGAAGGAAAGGCACGCTTAGAACTTGATCTGAGTAAGATTCTGAGGATCACAAATTGAAAGACTGAAAAAGAAGAAACAGTGTCCTGGAAAGCTGAACCAATTGCATCAACAAACAAGGAAATAAGTGGATCATTCCTCTTAGTGTTGCAAAATGAGGTAATAGAGTGATCTACTTAGGTAGTGATCTACTTGGGGAGCTGATCCAGATTCAAAGGGCTAGGGGGAAAAATGAATGTTGTTTCTAGATTAAAGCACACTCTCAACCACTGTTCTCTGAGTGTACATAGAAATCTCCCTGATTGAGGGAGCAAACTGTGATGCTTCGAAGTTGGGAACTGAGGCTGAGCTAAGTCTCAATGTTTTATCAATCCCTTTAAGATTTTGGGCTCTCTGCAAGCCAAGAAAATCAGCCAAACATATTTCACAAGGAATCAAGCCTAGTCTGAACAGGAAGTACTTGCCTAATCCTTGTGAGTTTGATTAGAATGGAGGTTGAGAGAAGCAACAACAAAAAATTCCAAAGTAATTCATTCACATGACAGACAGCAGAACAGAAGACCTCTGTACTATGTGTTTTGCAATAAAACACCACCAGAACACATTAGCACAGCTACTGTATTTGGCTAGCATACCTGCAGATGATACTACATCATCATCTTTTTAGGCATCACATCCATGAACACTTTCCTCCTCAAACCACTTGTTTGAGTGTCCTCATTTTACAGACAATGAACTGAGGCACAGAGAAAGCAGGTCAGGACCTCCAGGATATCAGTTTTCTTGCAACTACTGAAATCAAGAAAAATCAAGGCTTTAAATAAGGGCTAAATACAAAATAACCTGAAGAATTTGATCTAAAAGGCTTTGCCATCAGGGGTCAGTAGCAATAAACAAGGACATGGAAAAGAGGTCCCCTGTACAATAAGTGATTGCCTAAGTACTGGGATAATGCCCCCTCTCCATCAGGAAAAGACAGATTCCCAGGTCAAAGTGCCTACCTCGTTGAAGATACTGGGTTATCTTCACCCTCCATGTCGTGGGAAAAGCACACTGGTGGGACTAACTGTGGATCTCACAGGGTATCTGCTCTTGTGGATTGCGAAGGGAGTACAGGGCCCACCCAGCAATGAGAGCTGAGTTCCTGCAAACATTCACAACAGTGGGCAGGAGGAAGCTCTGGGATACACTGCCGGGCCTCTAGATGCACTGCAAATGAATACATGTGTATTCAGACAGGAGGAATAATGAGAAATAAATGCCAAAGAGATTACTGTGTTCATCTCTTAGATTAACTCTGGTTTGACAATGGTTGGGTTTTGGGAACTCCTCTGTGATTTAGGAATAAGCATTTTTCTCTAAGTGGCCTAAAACTCATTGCTATATCATCACTTGCTGTTGTCAAATAAATAATCATGCGAAATCAGCTGCAGAGAAAAGTCTCCTGTAGCACCAAGTTCATGCATGACATATGATATATCTCTTCAAAGGGACAGATACATCTTTCTTACAGCCAGCATGCAGCTTCCTTCACTGCACCTTCCCTTCCATCCAAATCACCTCAAATAAATGTGAGTTCTGCTGTGTTCACAGTAATTCCTTCATTTTTAAACACATAATGGAAATGTATAACTAGTCCTCATAAAAATTTATATCTCAATTCGTCCCTTTAATTTATAACAGGCCCTCCAGGCAGTTATTATTCAAACATTAATAAAATGCCTATGGATCACCAAAAGCATCAATTTTCACATTCACCTCCCCTTCTATTTGTACATATATAAAGCCAGATTAGACTTAATGCCACTTCTGTGTCTAACAACAATTATGCCTTTAATAAGATAGGAACAAATGATATATTATCTTAATCATGTTAGGAATTTGAGTTCTTTTTATGAAACAAAGTTGAATTTTTTATGCCCTTTGTGACAATTGTTACTTAACAGCCTATATGTTTGGATATTGCAGTTTATGCAAATGTTCATGTTCTATAAATTTTAGATTTATCTCCATTTATCATTCCTCATGTTCTAATATAGAGACATTATGGTTTAGCATGTGACTCTGCACACAGTCTAAAATATGATTAGGACACCTTTCATTTATTAATACCACAGAGAAAAGGACAGAGGGGGGAGAACAGCTACTGCAAGGGCCAGATCCTCAGACAGCACAAAGCAGAGCTTTGCAGAGCTCTATCTCACTGTGCTGACATAAATCCATCTGATAATTTGGTCTTTCATTTGCTAACAGTTAAATCTTAAAGGATTAAAGTTTATGAGCAAACCCAGGCTTCATTCTGTGTTCTAAAAGCAGTTGCCAACTCACTGTATATCACACTGTAGAAACTCTTACTCATGAGAGTAATTATTGCTAGTATGAGCTCTCCTGTAGAGAGATACGGAGATCCTTTGCACATGCAATAGTTTTGGTTTGAAGCTCATTTAAGATGAACAGTGATCATTTATGGCCATAAAAATTACATAGGAAGGAATTCCCTGCAATTTCTCATTTTTCTGTTGGGAAATTGAAAGCCTCTTGGATTTGGAGAGTGAGAAATGTAGATCTAGGAGACGGTTTGATTCTGCATAGATCACTACTGTTGTGTTGACATACAAGATACCACATCGATTCATGCCATCTGAGAAGCTGGCCCTTTCCATCGCCAACAAAAGAAAACAGAAACAATGAAAATATACTCAAAGCATCTGAGCTCTAGAGCAGGCTCAGGTTCAGTTTGGTTTTGGACCTCCCTCACACAAATTACTAGCGGTGTTTCGAATGGGTGCTAAACTAAGGAGAACTATTGGGAATGGAAACGTCCCCGTGGTGTCTTTACCCAGGTAAACCAGTGTATAGGTAAGAATTCAGTTCCACTGCCTTCGTTATGGAAACTGCATCTGTAGCAACTTTGCAACCAGGCATCATGTGTCCAGGAAAGCTGTCTCCTTCAGAGAGCTTGCAGCATTGATCTGGAGGATGTTATGATGGTGTCTCCCACCGATGCCCACAGGACGCTCCCACTCGTTCAGGAAGGTGCTCTCTCCATTTTCCATGCACTGTAGAAAATGCTGATGAAGATGCAGGGAGGGGCCAGTACCAAAGTGAACCCCATTAAGACAGGAGCTGCCTTCCTGTGTGTTTCATTATTAATACTGAGCTCAATTACTCTGATTTCTTCTGTTGATGAATTAGCAGCACCAGAACCAAGTCCCTGGCTGATATCCATTTGTCTTTGCTTATAAGTGCTAATGTGATCCTGTTCCTTTAAAATCAAACTCCTGCTTCAGTCACTTTACGTCTTTACAACAATAACCGTCTTTTCACTAATTGGTTCTGTGTAAATGAAACAAGCTGAAAAACACTGTGGCACCAATAAATATTAATAAGTTATTGTTTGTTTTCTTTACCTTGCTTATGAATTCATACAAAGACAGTGCTAAGACATTAACTCCAGTCTATTAATTGCCACCTGATAATTGCCACCTGATACTTTTCTCCTGGATAATTAGGTACCCATTAGTTCTAATCAAGTAGTTACTTAATTATTGCAGTAATTAGTCTAATGGACTAGCAAATTGAAGCTTTATCACTTTTGGATACTTAATGTTCCTGACAGAGTACTTCACAAGTGTCAGGGTTCCTGATTCAGCAACCTGCCATCGATGAACCCCCTGCTGCCACCACCACCCCACCCATGCTGCTCCCCTGCCACTTGCTGAAACCACTCATGGTTGAAGCCAGAGGCAACATACATTTGAGTCCTTCTTCCTTCTCATTTCCCTTCCCACCCCATCGATGCCTCCCCTCCTGTGCTCTTACTGCTCAGCTCATTCCATGCCAAAAGAACTTTGTTGGGAAATTAAATAACATCTTGGCATGGAGATCACATGAGTTAGACTGTAAGGCAGCGCGATTCAAGGGAAGGAGCTAATGTTGGCAGGTGTGGGAGGAAAAAAGCAACTGTGAGGGGAGAAATAATAAAGAGCGTTCATGAATACACAGATTCAGCCAGGTTTGGAGAGAAACGGGGAGAGGAGCAAAGCCGACTGGTGGTAAATGAAGGCAAGGCTCCAAGGTCTGAGGCTGGTAATAGGTCTCTCTTTCATCTTTGAGTCAGAGTCACAATTCTAACAGATTTTTACAGAAAAAAAGAAAGATAATGGAAACTATTTTCTGCCCACGGACTCTGTAGCAGAGACTTGGTGGTACAGTGATCACTAGCATTTCTCTGATCCATGTTTTTATGATTAATTTCATACTTAAATCTGAAGGGCTGTCAATCCTACATCTAATACATCCACGATATTCGTTTCAAAAAGGGCATGTGAAATGCCATCCTCACACCCCTGTCCGTGTACCCATCCATATGTTGTCTTTGTGGATTGTGCTTGCTTTTGGATCTCAGTTTGAGACAGGCATAGACATTTAGGAGCAGCACAGAATTAAATGTGGATTTCTGTCTTCCATTGATCATCTGATCCAGATTCTATCAAGACTTTTCATGTCAGATTTGTATCGGAATTGATCATCAAGCCCCTTGGCAAGTGTCATCTGCCCCAGGCGCTGCAATGTGTATCGTATAAAAGCTCACTGTGCTGGGAAGGGGAAAAGAGGGGGGGAAAACAGAATTGGTCCTGCACAGAAATAAAGAGTTTAACTCCATTCAGTAACGCTTGACAACTTGCTAATGGTTGAACTACTTCACATATGTGGTAGGATTATGTATTCTGAAATAGACGTATTTATCTTTCATGATCAGATATCTCAAATTTCCATTACTGCTAGGTCTGCAGCACAGTCTAGGGTTTTGTACAGAGAAGGGCTTCAGAACGTGCCTTGACTGAGTCCTGCTGGAGGGACAGGGTTTCCAACCTGCCTGGGTTGGCTTTTTATGGATAGAAGGGAACAGCGAGAAGTAAAGATTATTACTTCCCTGGGTTTTATAGAATCATAGAAACATTTGATTTGGAAGGGACAGTTAAAGATCATCTAGTCAAACTCCCCTGCAGTGAACAGGGTCATTTACAGCTCAATCAGGTTGCTCAGAGCCTGGTCCATCCTGACCTTGACTTTCTGCAGGATGGGATATCAAACAAGACTAAGTTATGCATTGGATCAGAGTTCTATACGCTTCAAAACTGATTTAATCTCAGTTACCACACAGAGTCCCCTAGTTAAGTCATGTAAGGCATATTCATAAGCCAAAATATACCCCATTACACCAGTATCCTCACAAACATCAGAATTTTATTTATCTAGAACTTTCCTCAGCACGTTCATATTATTGGAACTGAAAAGCCAACAGTTTTTAGGGGAAACGAAAATAAATTCTCCAGATTCTTCTTACTGTATGAAAAATAGAGTCCTTTTTCAGTAACGTTATACTCTTACCCAAAACACAACAGACTGTGACAAAGAAGTCACCAGCTCATGAGTTTTCTGCCATAGACCCACACGCATCCATCACAACTGGCTGCAAATGCTCATTTACTCTGAAGTTACTCTTTAGGTAACAGTCAATAAAACCTTATGCCGCTATTGAAAAATCACACCACAGAAGTGCTTAAACACCTGCGTGAGGCCACTGAGCAATAACAATCCCGTGCACTCAAAGCAAAATTAGGTAAAGCATACTTGGCCCATTAAGAAAACATATTGCTTGAAATTACAGTGCCTCAGGACGCTTAGATTTTGCTCCATAGGACAGAACTACTGCCCTACCCGGCACAGGACCTGTATTGACATGAGTTCAAGCACCTCATACTGCTGTCTCTGCCGAAGGCTCCCGGCAGCAGAAATTTACCACTGAGTGCCTCATCTGACTTCCCAGCATTGCTCTGACTTCTCAGTCCTCCCAAGAGTAAATTTGGTCCAAATTTGGACCAAAAATGGGTGTGATGGCAGAAGGGCAGCAGGTTGGGGGGTCCGTCCAGGGGTCTCCCTCATGCTGTGCCCCTGCTGGGGCTAAACAGAGACCATCTGTCTCCAGCGCTATCGATCCAACACAAGCACTAAATTCATTTTAAGGATGCTGAGAGAGCGAGAAAACTATATGTGACAGATGTTAGTCACGTTGCTTAATGTACTACTCGAAGGTGTTCAGATGCTCTGGTGATGAGGGTGCTAATAAAACCAATGCAGAATAGAATGAAACAGGCTAAGGGAGGATTTTTAGATTTATAAAGCTAAAAAGGGTTTTTAGCTTGAGGGGGGATTAAATGTCATACTGTCCACATCACTAATTTTCCCTCTGGATTTGACTTTGAATCCCTTGTGCAGTTCTTCAGCAGTGACACGGCAACAGGCAAATTAGAAGTCAAACTGAGAATACCTTTTATGTTGGAAATACCAGGAGAAACAGTCCAATGATTATTGAGAGAGGGAGATGCAGAACTCATTAAGTCAAGATGGCTTGGAAAGATAATGATGGTGTTGCATGCAAAGGAAAAGTAGGTGAAAAAAGAGAAGCATAAAGAAGCAAATTCCTTAACACTCTTTCCCTATTTCTCTCTATGCAGTTTCTAGCACTTCATTTCACAAGCTCAGTAGGCAATCAATTTTAGCTTGTATCAATCCGGCAGTTTAAGATCTCCATAATAGTTTGGACCACTCCTGTTCAATGGGTTGCACAGCTTTTGGGAAAGCCTGTGTGTTGTTCTGAGGAGGGGTGTGAGCACAAAGAGAAAGATGAATTGGGGAGGCAAGATGCTTCCAATTTGTCTGTCCTAATCTAAGATCCTTTTATGGGGTGTGGCTTATTATTGGTAAGATCTCAGTCTTCATCTCTTTGAGGAGTTCCTTGAGCACTTCTTTCATGCTCTTTCGTTTTCTTGCTTTTGTGCACATGGAACAAATACCAGCCCAGAGGCAAGAGAGACCAAAGATAATTGTTCAGCCTTACACCAGTGGAAAAAAAGAAGGGTTGTTCCTCTCTATGGGAAAGTTGTAGCAAAGTAGCTACAGTGCGACATACAGAACACCACGTGCTTCCTCGTGAGCATTTCTGGTAAACATTAAGTGCAAGGTACCTCGCAGAAAGATGATTAAAATTAGCCTTAAGGGAAATGCCCTGAACTGTGGGGTACTGATTCACAGGTATTCTGGTTCTCACTTCCATCCCATGACTATCACAAGTGGCTGCAACTAGGTGATAAGAGCCTGGTGCTCAAGAAGTTCAGAAGAGCCCTGATGACCTCAGGGTTAAAACTGAGAAGGAAGGAAGACCCATCATTCTGAAGTGTGGGCATGAGGATGATCAAATTCCTGGACTGAGGGACCTTTACCTTTTGGTGTAATTTTTGGGTGGTTTTATTTTTCCTCAGATTCTCTCAGCTGCCTGTCAGACTGGGCCATGATGAAACTCAACATCTTGCAGAGACATAAAATGGAAAATAGGCAACTCATCAGAAAAGTAGCAGCTGTTTTACACCATCACAAAACAAAATCATCATACACTAAAAACTAGATTTAGCAGTTTAAAAGAGCCGCTAAAACGAAATTAGCTGGAGACAACAGCGTGATTTTGTAACTGAGAGTGCTTCATTCAAACGCCCTAATTCATGTAGAAACAACTTAGCAAACACTAAATGCCTGATGCTTTGGGAAAGGGGAAGAGCATTCAGACTTTCAATGGCTGCTTAGAAAGAATAAATAGATTTATGTCTTTTTTTTTCTTTTACAAATTTTAAATAATCATCGTATCAAAAGTACCACCTCTTAAATACCAGTGATGCTACAGACCTCCTGACAGAGAGAGGCACCATCCTTTGTTGGCAAATCATTGTGTTTATTGTGGGTTGAAACCTGTTAAAAGGTTGTATGAAACTTTTGTGATGAATGAGATGAAATAAAAAGGCTGCGAGCACTTTGGATTATCAAATACTTCAGAGAGCTGGATATGGTTGTTCATACAACCATAAGTTCATACACATGGAGAGGATATAAAGAGCCAGCTGCCTTCTGAGTGAGCTTTCTGTTGCCTTCTCATACATGTACACAGTCTGTTCTAGATGCCACGCAAGCTCTCCTTTGTCCCAGAGATATTCCACATTGATGATGATGAATATTTCCCTGTGCTACTGTTATGTCCCGCCCATAACACAACTTCTGAAGGTTAGAAATTTGCCTGGCAAGAAATAGTAAACCTAATGCTACCAGAATGTATGTAGTTTTGCCAGAGGTCTGTCATCTAGGAGCCATGAAGGGGAGACTTTCGATTGTTTGGAACTAGATTTAAGTTGTCCCTAGGACTACTAAGAGAAGAATTGGATTTCTTTTTTTCTTTTCTCCCAAATCAATCTAATGTTAGCATCTAGTATATTTTTCCTGTGCGTGGAATGGGCTCAACTCCATTCTCCTTAACAGTCTCTGTGGGTTTTGTAAAGTTAATAGCTTAGAAATAGCTTGGAAGATTAATAATAATACATACGTGTCAAGAAGCGAATATTACCACTGACAGTAATAGCAGTCATGCTTGTGTAGATGAAATCCACATGCTTTTCAAGAGAGGCAGGTCTCTGACAGCTCCTTTCTGACCTGAGTTACTGGGAGCATGTGCAGCACTCAACAAAACAGCTCTGTTCTAGCTGAGGTGCTTCCACGTCTCCTGCAGTGGAATATCCCTTTGCACTCCTTGTCTTGGGTGATTCTCTCATCAAGTCTCATCCAACTGCTGCGTGATAAAGCAGTCCTGGTCTGGACACAGAGTAAGAAAGGGATAAATATTAAGCTGAGGGCTGGCTATTTGTTCAATGCAGACAAGTTGTGGCACTGAAGGAGTCTTTTTTGTCTAAATAATTTGAAGGGGTGGGGGTGTAAAACATGCCCCACCCCTCATGGGTATTTTTATTTAGATCCGACTCTTCAAAAGACAATATATATGGATGTAAGAGTCAAGGTGCAATCCAAAGTCTAAGAAGTTATAGACTCTTTGAGGCAGTCTCTGATGGATCTGAATTTTTCAGCTAAAGAATGTCTACGCTCTTGACCTGAGACCTGGATTTCACATTTCAGGAACTAAATGAGCATCATTTTCTAAAAGACATTAGACCAAGGCTGGGCTACACAAAAGACAGCTTCAGAATTTAGATGAAGACATTGACATGACAAGGAGACTTAAAACCTGACATATCTTGCTTCTGTTGAAAAGCCATACTTAGTTTGTTATACCACATTGTGTCTTGTTATGTGCAAGAGGCAAAGGAAAAGTGGAAGTTGTTTTGGAATGAACATCTCAGAAGGCAGAAGGCTCAGTGACCTAGATGATCTGGCCTTGTCTTAAATTACTCTCTTCCCAATTTATCCTTAGACTGTGCCAAAAACCTGCCAAAGTATAATGGAAGTGTTTGTGACCCCTGCCAAACAGTGAAGCCTCTGGCTCTGAGGCACCTCAGATGTCTTGATTAGACTGAAGGAGCTGGGTTTGAAAATAGGCGAGTGTGAAAGGAAAGGAAAAGCATTTCCTACCTGCTGCTGCAAAGCTGGGACTCGCGTCTGAGCACTTGTCTTGCTCCTTCTGTACAGACAGACTGATTTTCTCAGGAGAGAGTTCAACCTGCTTCAAAAAACAGTTAAAATTAAAATTAAAGAAAAACTGTGATGGGCCAAGGAAACAAGAGCCTACTCCCACAGAATGGCCACTAGGCAATTTTTCCTTGATGCAAACACTGACATTCTTGCAAGTGTGTCCCAAAATCGGGTTCTTCAGAAGGCAGCCAGCCACCCAAATGTGCCACCACTGCAGCCCTGAGGGGACGAACAGAGGACCTTGCAGCAAGCAAGGAGCAGAGCCTGTGGGGAGATTGACTGCTCTTGTTTCAGATCAGATGGATGGCTCTAAGTGACCTGGAAAGAAGTTCCCAGAGCTCTGAGCCACAGTACTATGAGCCAAGACACCACTAGCACTTCTGAAGTTGTTATTAGTGACTGAAGTAGCACTTGTCAACTGCGACTCCAGTTTCAAGCAATAGTTTAACAGCATCAACTTGAAGTAAGGTTATATCTCTGTGTGCCTGGTGTGCTGCTGACACTTAAGGGAAATAATTGGTAGACTCGGAGCAGGGGCAGACGCCAGTGGTAGAACAGTGGTAGAGGTTGGATGCTGAAAGCATAATTCAACAATTCTGCATGAAACAAGAGCCAGGAATCCATCGTAAGACCTGGTGTAAAAGGCATGAGGAAGCTGTAACCCAGCCTGCAGAAAGTGCTCTGCTCTGCAGTCATCAGCTGTGCTGCTCTGACGTTTAAAAGCTTGTCTACAGCTGCAGTCTGCAGCCCCATCCCAATGAGAGGACAAAAACATGTTGCCCCTTGCAATTCTTGGCTGACTTTTTTGGAAAGCACATGTAATGCAATCTCCAGCTGATTTTTGGCTTCAGAACAGCAAAGCCAAGAGAAAATATATATGTCTAAGTGTGCTTGTGTGCTGTGGAATAGAAGACAGGAAATCGTCTGGAATGAAGCGCTCAGTCTCATTTTACCTGTAGCTTGGCTGTGGGATGCTAAAATCGAGGAATTAGCATGCAAATCCAGCAGTCCCTTGGCTGTCATCACCTTCCAATTAGCTGCATTTGATTTCGGTGGGCGCTGATGGATTGTGTCAGCAGGTGAGGCAGTATGGCTGAGAGGTGCCCTGACTGCCACGGGCAGTAGGGGGCTGTGCATGTACCTGCTGGAATGATGCTGTCTGCCAAAAGAGAAGCACCAGAGGAACTGATTTTGATTTGAGCGTGGCCAGCAGAGCTTCAGCAGATAATGCCATAGCTGTACAATGTATGTGAATTAGGAGGATGTCTTCAAAGCAAAGAGTAGCTTGTGTTTGGTGAAACAATTCGATGAAACAGAACTGCCATGAGAAAAGGGCTGCCAGGGGAATGCAGCCAAGACAGATGTGACTTGGTCACGCCAATAAGTTAAGGGAAATTGCATTTACAGAGCAATTTTAAAACACAGGCATATGATCCAATTTGTCCACAAAACGGGATGTTTCCATGAATAAAAGCAAGCAATCCCAATCCTCTGCAAGTCTTAGTTCTGTGAAGGGCCAGAAAATCCAGCATCTTTTCTGTTTGTTCATTGTGAATAAAAGTCTAAAAGAAATACACACAGTTTTGGATAAAAGAAATAAGTTCAGGGTAGATTTGTGAGTCATTGTCATAGCAATGATGCTTGGGTTTGTATACATAGGAAGGATTGCCAAAAGAAAAGTATGGGAGCAGAAGAGCAGAAGAGAAAGAGGAAAAGGATTAATATCTTCAAAGTCAACACAAAATTGGAGGGTGGGAACAGTGGTGAAGGACCTTCAGTCAACAAGAGCAGCATCAGTGAAAGACTGAGTCACAGATGTGCAGAATTCACAAAGTAAGCACTGATGTCAGAAGTGGATGAAGGGTCTAAAGGATGGAGCTGGCTTTCTGCTTTCAGGTTTTGACTAAGAAGAAACAGGGAAAGGTTTTGTTGAGAGTTATTTCAGTGAGACGTACAGTTGGGTACACAGAAAAAAGGAAGTGGAGAAAGGAAACTGAACAAACCTAGAGAGTAAAGTGAGAAGGGTCTCCAGAGATGCATGCATAGACAAGAAGAAATGCTTACAACTTGAAGAAATAAAGCACTTCATCACGAGAGCTGAAATAGAGAGAATAGTGTAAGGTTCAGGAGTATGAGAAAGGAATTGAGAGGGGAAACTGAAGATCATGACTTGAAATTAGGCTTCTAGGTTATAAGGGTATAAAAACAGAAGAAAAATGCTTGACACTGAAATGGCAGAAGGAGGATGAAGGGAAAAGCAACTTGATTCAATTTTCACTTCAGAGAAGTCAGCAAGAGCATCCAGAGTTTATTTGCAGAAGCAGCCATGCAGTGGCAGAGGAGTCCTCGTGTCTCACATTGGATGATGGGGTACTGGGCAGCCTAGGCTGGTTGTTGGCAACCAGCCCACGGAAGGGGTTGGCACAGGTTGGTTTTTATGGTCTCTTCCAACCCAAGCCATTCTGTGATTCTGACCAGTCACTAGAGCTCTAGAGCATATGCAGATATAATAAACTATACAGCCTTTTCACTGAAGTACAGTGGGTACTTTCAGAGTTTTATAGTATGTGTTTAAGTCACACCTTCACCTCAAGATCTTCTAAATTCTATGAGCTATTACCAGCTGGAAATGAAAAATACAGAACAAACTTGCAGGAAAAATATTGCAATTCCTATACAAGCTTGTAAATACTGGTATTGTAGACTGCAGGTGGGTGCATGTGTTTTATAATTCCAGAAAGTGACACGTAGGGGAGCTCTTATAAATGTATTATTATGCAGTAAAGCACGCCAAATGTAAGAAAATATACTTAGCTTAGTGAAAGGAAAAGGAGAACAAAAAGTTATTTTAGAACCCGTCCACTTTTGTAGAAATTGGGTTGGAATTTAACAATATATGTCAAGAGAGGCAATTGTTTTGTTCAAAAGTAAAATTCCTGGGAGCACCTTTTACATTTACACATGAATGTTGAACCATCATCTTAAGCTGACCTCAAAATACTAATTTTCCCTCCAGAAAATCTTTCTTTTCTTATTTCTGCCATGAGCTGGGGCCCACACATACTAAGACTTCTAATGTAAACAATTTCTTTCATTTGTTCATCTTCCTCTAATTTATTACATATAGAGTGTGCTATAAATGAGGGCAAGGATGGGAAATTTGAGGAAGAAGATTAAAATGCAGTTGGAGGGAGATGTTAGTAGCTGAGACCAAGGTTAGAGGAGGAGAGGACATTATGAGGAAAGAGGAGACAAAAATTGCTCAGATATGGAGAAGTGGAGGTGGAGTGGACCGGACAACTGTACCTGGATGGGAGCAGAGGAGATTTCAGCTCCAGCCTGAGCTGCCAAAAGGGCATCACACTTATTCTAAAAGCAAAGAAGAGTGAGAAAAGAATTTAAGCTACTGTAACAACATCCTGTTTACGTATAATAACGATGGGACTTTGAGCTGTGCATCATCTCTTACCACTGCTTTTGATTACCTTCAAACAGAGCGTGCCAAAGGAGCTTAGAAGAGTGCTGCCACCTGCCCCAAATCAAGGCTGCATCTTTCCTGCATCTCACTCAGATTGAGAGCTTCTGTCCTTGAAATGTTAAACTCATTATCTGGAAGGTATGGACAGTCTAGTGTCTCACAGCGCTCAGAAGAAATCTGACAGAAGTATGTCACAGGGTGGGGCATGGTTGGGGGGGGAACTCCTGAGAAACGTTGAGCACGGGTGTATTTTTGGCAAAGCGTACTAGCCAGACTTGTCAGCTGATAGCATCCGTAGAGCTGGAAGACTGAAAATGAACTGCACTGCAACAAACAGAGATTTCACCACTGAAACAGCACACTGACATTTATATTAGCTTTGTTTGACACGACCTGACGGGCTCGGCTAGGCTGGAGGAATGGCCATGCAGTATCCACCCACTTCCCCCTTTCCCAGCCCTTTGACACATGCCCTTCACTCTGTCCTGGTAAGGAAGGAGACCCTACCTACCCTCATGCTGTTAGCTGCATGAATGGCAGCTCCTTGACCAAGAACACAAGGCCAAAAGTGGAAAGCTGAAGACATAAAAAATGCTGTCATGTGCATAGAAAATGCTTTTATGCTTCTCTGATTGTGGGGAGCCTGACAAGCACAAGAAGAAACTTGGTGGGGTCAGGAGAGGTTCCCCTCCTCCAGGCTATGCTGTGCTTTGATACTGAACCAGAGCGACCTCAGTGAAGTTACCTGATTTACCTGGAGGTGATAAGGAGAGAATCCACTCCAATAAATTGTATCAATTTAATGGGGATCGTATATGAGAGAAAGGGAAGTCCAGGCCCTCAGTCCCTGGGGCTACTTTGGGGGCTGACTGTCAAGGTGTGTTTTTTATTGTGTGTACCGCTTGTCTGATGATAGGAACTAAATTGAGAAGAGGCTCATTTCTCACAGGCCACTGAGCAACCAGAATGTGCTAACTGTCATACGTAGGAAGCACTCAGGTGTCGGGATTGTCAAGAGAGAAAGTGCAGCGCTTTTTATTAACTGCAAGAGCAATCAGCTCTGTCTGGGTCTGCTCAGTCTTGTGGAAACACATAGTTCACACTGGGCAGTGCTCAGTGGCTTAACACAGGTATCAGCACCGAGCCTCCAGTAATAACTTCACATTAGGGCTGATGCATTATGGACTGTTGCATAGTCACAATTATACGAGTGGTACCTCATCCCCTGATCTCTGACTTAAAGGCAATTCCTAAGTAAGTCTGAACAGGTCCAGTATTGCATGATTCAGTAGCGTATTTAAGCAGTATTTTGTCTTGCACAGCTGATGGAAAGGCTGACAAGGCAAGATCCTTTTTGCCTGTCTTTGTGGGTCTGCTGGACTGGACTCAGAACTCAGTAGATGTCCAAATCTAGTGCTTGGTAGAGTGGCCAGCATCCCTGTATGCTTCATTACCACCTGGAAGTTATCAGAAATGGCACCAAGGTATCCATCTCTGTTAAGAAGTCAGCACTTACCTGGGAGCTGCTACACCTCAATGAGTCTGCTACAGGAGGTGGACTCTATGATTCTTGTGGGTCCCTTCCAACTCAGGATATTCTATGATTCTATGATCCTGTAAACCAGACCTGGAGGAATCTCTAGCCTGTTGCCTCAGCTGGTAGTTTTCTGCCAGAAATAAACACACTATTACTTTTCACAAGCATAAAATCAGTACACAGTTACATATATATATGAGTGTAAGTTTCCAATCTGTTTATTTCACCTCTTTACCCAGAGAAAGCCCTGAGAATAGCATTAAAGCCAGAGGCCAGCTGGGCCAACAGAAATGTTCACGGCTGAGTGCAGCACAGCACTCACTTGCAAGCAGAGAAAATAACCTACTTCACCAGAAGGAGAAAAATGAAATATCCAAAGCCCAATAGCCACTGCGGAGCCCAAGTCTCTCCCTTTTCACATTCTCTCATATTACCTTGTGATGCCATAGGAAACACAGACCCTTGGAGCCTAGCAGATGATTCCACAGCCAGGTGGCATGCCTTGAAAACAAGAGAAGTGACACATGGGTCAATCAGCTGTACAGTGACTTGTGTCCTTAGCATGTGCTTCAATGTCAAAGGTATTACAGTCAGTTATTTTCAGCTCTATGCCAAGTGCCAAAAAGGCTTGTTCCTTCTCTACCCTCATTCTAATTAAGTTTATAGGCAAGGACTATCAGCTAGGCTAAGAGTTGAGCTGTCAAGTTAAGACAGAAACACCAGCAAGGCAAAACCTGCCAGCTGGAAAGACAGAGTTTCTGATGGTGGCTGTACTTTCTGGAAATTATCTCTCCAGTCTCATCTTTCATACATTTCCCAGTATATCTAATCTTTCTCTCCGTCTCTCACATACCAGGTGCACACAGGCACATGTGAGTTATGTATTATAGTGTCTTGCTTTGGAGGATTGCCTCTGTCTATATAGAAACATATATAATATAGCTAAAGGCTCTATCCTTCTTTCAGCTACTTCTGTGCAATGCAGACTTCACCTCAGATGCTTTGAATCTAGACACAGGCTGTTCTGATTTTCAGCTGGAGTTGGCAGAACCATCTCGGGAAATCATCTCTATCCACATCTATATATTCATTGGTACCGTAATTATTGGGTTAATTTAGTAGAATCTCTACAATTAGTCAACCTTCACGACAACCCCTAGAGTGAGGTAACTCTTTGTACCTTTATAAAGGGTAGCTGAGATGCAAGAATAATGAACCATTGATTAAGATCTTGAAAATATTCAGCAGCAGAGATAGATTTCAGCCCCAAGAATCATGGATCAGTGTCCTCTCAGGAGCATCTCATGGAGCAGGACCCCTACCAGGCACTGCTGGTTGCCAGGTGTGCTGCTTTCCTCTTGGCAGAAGCACAAAACGTCCTTTATTTTTTCTTCTTGGGACCTTTGATTAAAACCCTTCTCAAGCCAATATAGCAAAGACCAAATCCTCTTCTATTATATCCCGCTGAACTATGGAGGCATTTGATATTAAAAGTGAGAAATGTAAAAACCCATCACCCTTAAGGCAACTATAAACAGAGGTAGAAAATAATTCTAAGTAGTGCCTTACTACTGGACCTGGCTACATCACTCTGTATCCCACACTACTCAGAGCTGGAAAAAGTATCATCATCATAGTCCAGCTCAAGCCAGAGCACTTAGCATGTCTACAATAGTATTTGCCAAAAAGTATATAAAAAATTGGCAAATCTCACTCCTGGGAGGGAGAAGCAAGGACTGCACTGGAAGTGCCACAGGGTATGAGGAGCACTGGCTTTCAGCCCTAGTGGGTTTGCAGCTCTCAGTTGATGTTGTTGCAACTGCATGGTGTAGAGAGTTGTCCCAAATTCTGAACCACACCTGCCACCGGATTTGTTACATCTCCTTCAGCTTTCCACTTTACATCTGGGGTTTTCTTAGGCCTCAGTCTTAGATGACCTCTGGCAGACTCAGTGACACAATAGCAATCCAGAGACACCTGCACCTGAAGGCGTAGGACCCTAGAATCTGTGGTATATTCCCTTTCCCCAGTTGAATGCGGAAAGACTTCACCTGGCCTTAATCCAGGAGATGTCATAAAAATCACAGTCAGTAATAACACTGCAGCATTACCACACACATTAGTTAGAATAAAGCTGCCCCATCCAGAGCCTGCTCACAAAACCAGGGGAGGGGTCTTGGTGGAGGTTCGTAGTGTGAGGTACTCATTCCAGTTGTCTCCAGAGCAAGTTAAACAAACTGGAGGATGATGTGATTCAGATTGCTACATCTCCTGGATGTGGCATTGCACTGCAAAGCCCAAAATTGAGCCCCAGATTTTCCATTAGGAAAACTCCTTCAAGCATCCCACTACCACTGTGATTCTGAAGAGTTTCCCCAAATCACAAAAAATCAGAGAAGGTTGAGGAGAAGGAGATACAGGAACTGAGTGGTAAAAAGTTTCTTGGGCAGATAGTAGAACAGCAAACCTGCAAAGAGTGCCAAGGAAGATATGGGACAGAGGGAAGATGGGGCCCTTTGGAAGTTAGGCATCAGATGATCCCTGCTCCTACTCTGTTTTGCCAAAAAATATAAAAATGAAAGAGTTGGGGTGGGGAAGACTGCATGGTTGGCACGGTTAGAAAGTCTTCTTTTAAGCATCACTGATAAGTGAGACAGAGAATCAGGTTCATGTGGTGCACTGATATTCCATTGAAGTAAAATCAAAGACTGAGGATCAGGGGGCAGTTTAGGTCTCCTCATGAATGGCTGAGGTTTAAGATGCTCTGTGATATAATCTGGACAATTTATCATCTCTTTCCCCCCCACAGAGAGGATAATTAACACTGTAAAATGCAGTAGGCTCAGTGCACCCCTTTCTGATGTCAGGGGCCCATTTTAAGGTCAATGATTGAAATGCTTCGATGGTGTCAGCTGAGCTTTTGCATCCGTTGCTAGGATTTTACTCACCAAGGACTCTTAAGGTGATGTATGTTCATTAGTTTACAGGAAGATATAATTACCCATCCAAACTGCACCATGTTTCATTTGCTACTAACCTTCTGATTCACCTAGGTAGGTGGCAATGAGTGCATTTGCTAACTGGTGATTACCAAATTAGTTGCATGATAAACCTTTTTCAACATACCTTTTAGGAAAAAAAAAAAAAAAAAAGTAAAATGAGTAATGAGTTGATCTTTTCCTTTGGCATGCCACAATTTTTATTCATTTAACTTCAGCCAATTTATTAGGAGAGAGAGGGAGAGAGCTTGTGTTCCTTTGCACTTGCATTGTAGAAGAGACAAACAAGGGAAAAATTTCTGAATGTAGTTATATTTCAAAATTCACATTAATTATAAATCCACATACTCTTTGTAAAGGCAAGGGCTGGAGCCTGGCTGGGGGAGGGAATAAGGGGTCATGTATAAATTGTCTCCCAAGGACCCCGCTGAAATTTCCATAGCATTCACCATATGACACTGATGTGTGAAAATTGACATGAAGATTTGAAAATTGGGACCGAGGGAGACCAAGCATAAAATAACTTCAATTTTGCGCTCTCTCTGTCTCTCGGAGGAATAGTGCAGTGGACTGACCAACACAACACAAACAAGCAAAGAGGAGAGGAAAAAAAAATATTCAGGGAGAAGGATAGGAGTTATTAAAGAGAAAACACACTCCTCACTCACAGAGAGAAAGGATGATCAATGGATTTAGTCACAGAGAAATTCAAGCAGAAAATTGCTGCTGTTTTTTATCTGAGAGGCAGAAAGTTTAACCAAACCAGAGTTCTCTTGATTCACTCCAAGGAAAACAGTGAAAGAAACAGTGCTTTGCGAAATGGTAGAAGTGAGAGTTTGTGTGCACGTGTGTATATTTTTGTGTGTGATTTTACAGTTATATGATGCCAGATGAATTGTTATACAGAGCCCTCACCTCCAGAAGTCTGCGACCAGGAAGATTTGATAAGGTTTTACAATCTGCCAGGAGATTGGAAATCCCATCAAAATTAAAAAGCCAACCTCATCTAGTGTGCTAACGCACAATTCCTATTCCTTCTTAAGAATGAGGATAAACACATAAAATCGCTTTTAACATTCAGAGAAGTCTTTTCTTGATCACTGTTAGATCAGGAAAAGAACTAAAGAAACAAATTGAAATGTTTTCATCGTGCCTCCTGTTTGTAAAGGGTTAAATGTTTTACTCTAGACAGATTAGCGCTGTTTTAAAATGCTGTATACTTCCTCTCAATTTCTTTCCTTTGGGATGATCTGTGGTGCTGAACGCAGCTTTTTAGAACCAAATTTTGGTGTTTTGGAGGCTCTTGCTGGCACTTCTGCTTACACAAAAACAAGTAAGCCTTGGCACTTGCCGCTTGTGCCTCCAAAACCAGATCATTATGCAAAGGCAGGAGGTACCAAAGCACCACTGAGCTGTGGAAATAACAGCATACCTCATCTCCTGGAGTTTAACTGCTATTCTGGGAATAGATGTCCATAATTTTCTTTGCACTGGTTAGCTGTTCAATAGTTCACATCCTCAGATTATTGGTCAAAATGCCTACCAGAGTTGGAAATACTCTTTAGGCTCTCAGCAGGACCGTCCAACTTTACAGCACTGTGATGTGGACAGACATATACCCTCTCTGTAAGCCCATGGATATCTCTTAAAACCCAGACCTGTTATAAGCTGCATCTTAAAAAAACACATCCGTGCAATTTGTTCTATGTAGACACCCCAGTACTCACCATCACCTCTATTGCAGAACTTCAACCAATGTTGCTTGTGTTGCCATATTTCTTAGTGGATCACAAGTTGCTTGCTGTTCTCTTTTCTCCCAAAGACATCTGTAAGACAATGGAGATTTTATACTGTACATTTTTGTTGTGGAAGGAAGGCTGTGAATGTAGATAGATACAAGTTATAGACTGCTTTAGCTCTAAAACTAGCTATCCTGTAGCTACTGCAGATCTTAATGTCATTCTCAGAGAGGTTGCACTGTACAGTTCTGAACACTCTACTGCCTCACCTGACCATTTATTTTTCTCAAGCTTACTTATTTTATTTAGCACATAAGGTTCCTTGTGCTTGCTGGTATGATGAGCTACAAGGCCACTGTTCACATGCTATAGATCTCATTTATTATAAATTGTAGAATAAAATAATGAAAAATATCTCCAGCCAACCCTTCTCTCTCCAGAGTATCTCAGCACCCTTATGGATGACCACACACATAGTGAGCTCCACAGAAATAAATGGAGAGGAAATAGCACTGCACTGCTCAAAGCTGGAGGACTGAGTGCCTTTGGTCTAGAAGCATACTTCATCCATACCTTCTGTTGAAGGTATATTACGGAGGCTATTGAAAAAGAAAAAAGTGCATTTATATCTTTTGCAGAAAAGATGGGTCTTGTTGGCACTGGGGAGCAGGCAGAAAGGAGAATTCTCTATTACAAAAGTCTGTAGGAAGTATTTGTCAATAAACACCTTGAGGTGTTTCCAATATCTGCCAACAGAGAATACTCCACAACTCATAGAGTAACTAACACAAGAACTGCCCATCATTGACTCTTAATGCTCTACTGAGCATGAAAACAATGGCATGAAAACAATATGAAAAGGCCTTGCAGGTGATTTCACAGGGCAACAAGGAATGCCAGGCTCATTCTAATTACTGTGGACATTTAAATGAAATTTTGTTCTTTATAGCATGCCTGATGTAGAAATGTAACATTAGATGCCTTTTTACGTACCTTCATTTTGTTTGCTAGTTGCACTCAAAATATGCTTTTGAGGTTATTTTTACAACTGGGATAACTGGAACATCACATTAAAACAAACAAACTTGAAATTCTTCCAATGATCCCTTCATTCCAGTAGCTGAGGCTTTAAGGAATGCCATGAGAAAACTGCAAGAATTAATAATAGTAACAATAAAACGACAATAATAATAATTACA
Source organism: Callipepla californica brunnescens (assembly GCA_023055505.1). Taxonomy (NCBI): domain Eukaryota; kingdom Metazoa; phylum Chordata; class Aves; order Galliformes; family Odontophoridae; genus Callipepla; species Callipepla californica. The sequence continues at coordinate 14,327,504 of JALIRH010000012.1, read as the reverse complement.
GCAGTAATATTTTTATATATATATATTACATGAACCAAAAATAAGATGCAAGGCCACAGTACCTAATTATTTCGTTGTTTACTTTTATGAGCCAGTTACAATACACTGGCCATGAGACAGCATTGCCTTGAAATATTGTTTGGTAGTGTACGTCAAAGAAGCTGTCTTTTATTTATATACTTAAACCTATTTGCAGTCTGCCTGAACGTGGCAAGGCTGATGCCATCTCCCTTTTAATGAACTCACACTGTCGAGTTACTATCAATTCACAAACTGTGAGAAAATAATTTGGCCCAATATTTTCAGTAGTACTTTTATATCACTCAAGGAATCACTCTGAGGACTAATTTTCTGATGTCAGGTTGTCTTCTGTCCTCTGTCTTGTGTTAATGTTTGCATTTCAAATACTCTTTAAAGTACTTGAATTTCTCACCTTTAGATCCTTTTTGATTTATGTATGACCTTTATGGTCTCTTTCCTCTAAAAGGCCCACTTACTCCAATAAAAAGGTGATTTTTAAAAGAATTTGTCTTTATTTATATATAACCATAGTATAGATTGCATCAAATGCTTTAGAACATACATAAAAAACAGCTTTTTCATGCAGTTGGGAGATAGTAGTCTCCCTGTGAAGTTGGAGATGAAATATTCAAATGTAAAAGGAAAAAAAAATATATCACCTGTCTCAAAAAGGTCTTCAGAAGCCTGCTGGGAAGAGTTTGAGGAGGAAAGATAGGAATGATATACCACTGTTTTTGAGAAAGGACAGGAAGGATAATCCCATCAGTTATTACTATGGAGTAGTGTTTTCAAGGTTACTTTCAACTCCAGAGCAAATAGTTTGCAAGCTATCTTGAAGATTTTGCTAGAAAGGAGAGATTCTTAGAAGCAAAAAAAGAAAGTCATAGGCCACTGGGTGCTGTGTAATTGGCACTCAGCTCCAGTCACAGAGGTTGGAACTACATCCAAGCTTTCTCCGTGTGGGAAGTAGGGAATATATTGCAGTTGGAGGCAGTTTAGTGAAATCTCATTTGGACTACATAGTTCTGAAAAAATGAAAGCACTTTAAGAACAGCTTCAGAAAGTTCCCACAGTTCTGGAATGTCCTCTTCAAAAAGCTTGTAAATGCAGAAGCTTGATCCTTGTGTTTTACATTGGTTTTAGTTTTTACAAAATTCTGCATTCATATATGTATCTATACATCCACATATCTACATTAATGTAGATCTTTGTATATTACTGTAAAATTATTTTAAAAGAAAAAAAAAATAAAATAAAACAGTAGTTGAAGGAAAGGTAATCTTTACCTCCTAATATCTCAGAAAAATTATTTTACCAAGTAGTGTTCTGCAGTGGGTTAATCAGACCTTTGCATTTGGAACCAGAAAGTGAAGGAAGAAAATCTCTTACTAATCTTATGGCAGATATCATACATAAAATCACCAAAATGTATAGAAGAAACAACACTTTTTGGTTTGACTGTATCCCATTTTTTACAGAGAGAAAAGACTTCCTAAGGACATTCTTGCTATCTTAATACCTCAATCTTATTCAGTGTCATTTCTGAATGAAACCATTGTTGAGGCAACACTGAGTTGAATAGCTCCATCAGCCTTCTTTAATTTTCTTGGAGATTATGGGAAAACCTCTATAAATCAGTTTTATGACCTCATGAAAAACTTGCAGTTGTATGGCAACACTTGCATGAATTATGATCGCCACAACAAGGACCAAAGATGTCAAGGATGCCAAAGCAAAGCTTTATGTACCCTGGGACATGGCATTGCATTCCTCAAGTCTGCTGTTGGCAGAAACACCAAAGGCAGACATGGAATCAAAACTTCCCTATGTCTCCTAAATGTAGGGCAGAGATTTGGAGAAGCTGGGAAGGCACCGTTAAAATAGCCTTGAAAAGGGTCATTAGTCTGAAGATGTAGCAATTTAATTCTTCATTAGCACTATAAATTAAGCAGAATATACACTGACAAAAAAATAAAAAAAAGAAACAAAAAACCCCATCATCATATAATTTGCAAAAGAAAGAATGCAGGACAAATGCTCTTCTCTTTTTTTTTTTTTTTTTTCCCCCAAAACAAGAATTCTTTGAAGTTTACACAGTGTCTTTTGCTAAGAGACTTCATGCAGTTCCAGTGATTTAGTATCACGGAACAGGCTTCCAGTTGGTCTTTCTCGGAATTCCTTCTCAGTTACCATGATCTCACAGTGTTTTGCTCCCATGTGTTGAAATCAAAAGTCCCAATCCAGGAATCACTGGGCTTTATGACATTTCACGGTACTATAAACCCAAAGCAAAGCCTGAATTTTGCAACTTTAGATGATAACGTGGAAGACAAACACTTGGAGTGTGTTAGAGCTAGAAACAGTCATACATGTACCAACTATAAGTTATGTGATTCCAACAGCATGGAAATATTTCATAGCAACAAATTGATTTTGTCAGTACTACTTTTTGGAGGAATACTGCAAGAAAGGTTCTGACTGTGATAGAGAACCCAGGCCAACTTTCTGAGAGGGGACAACAATATTTGGCTTTGTGCTTTAAATTTCTATGGTATACCAGTTCGTTAAAAAAAATAAAAATCTAGTTTTGTCAAAATATTTTTTTTTTCTATTATTGACACTAAATGAATCTTAAGATATTTCCTGGCAAGAGCACTGAATGTTTCAATTGTCACTAGCATTCACAGCAGAGTCAGACTCCCAAATCTCCCCCCACTGCTACTGAATAAAATGTTTATCCTCTACCAATGGCAGCCCAAACATAACCCCGCGGTGAGATCCAAGAATAGAAAAGGCAGAAGGTCCTGAGTTCAGCCTGAGTGAGCCTTGGCCAGGATGACATACTCTCACCTCCTTCTGTCCCCTATACCCCAGTGTGCAGAGAGAGGGCACATATGTCACTCTGAGGCACCCCTGGGGATGGATATTATTGATGTTCTGTTGGCCGTGCTACAGCAAAGTGTCCTGCAGCTGGGGTAAGACATGGAAAGCAGATATGCTCTCCCGTTTGATTTCCACTTTCTCTCCTTCCTCCTCTCACTCCGGATAACTCTGTGACTCCTCTTGCACCTTAGAAGTTTTAGTCTGGGATAGAAGTAGCCACTGGATACTAGGAACTGGGGCTTTATGTTGTGATTCAGACAAACCCAAATTCCACTTTAACAGGTCTTGGCATCTCTCTGGAACAGAGAGCTGAGATGATATACTTTCTGCTTTCTCCATTCCCGAGGTTTGCTCACATTGCTATTTTCCCTAATCCTCTTGCCCAGGCCCTGCTGTTTGAGCCAATTCCCTGAGCTTCTTCTCTCTCTTTTTCCCCCTGCCATTATTCCAGGTGGTTACCCATCCCATTTCACTTACTCCAGAGTGTCACCAGGTTGCTGCCAAAATCACTTCTGCTTTCTCTCCCGTTGTGTTCACTCTTTCTCTTTTTTAACTTTTAATCTCAGCCCTAGGTGAGGTGCACTGAGCAGTCATGATGAAGCTTTCAGGATGTTAGAAAGTAAACTGCTGGAAGAGGTCAGTGAGAGCAAAAACCAATAAAGCACAAGAAGGAAGTTTGATACATACGAACAAAGCAATTGGTAATGATGTGAAATAGTTGGGTCAACCAAGGGCTGTGCACAAATGAAAAGATTCACCTCCAAACACCTGAAAAGTTTACCTAACCTGCTTTTCCTTGACAGGAGTTAGTCTGTTGCCATGAACCACTGCTAACAGCTTTACACCCTGTGTTTATTTGCTCACCTCCAGACACACATGAGCATCTGGCCATCACCAGCAGGGTGGATTCTTCTTTCAGAAGAAGATCCTTAAATCCTATGAGCCTCCTGGCTTCCTTTTCTCTTCCATTCATTGCTGCTTATTGCCTGAAAAGTGTGATTTAAGGCCAGGTTTTCAATATCCTCTTTTAGCACCAGAAAAGCTGCTGAATTCAAAGGGATGGCCTCTGATGTATGGGATTGCTTGGTGTAGAGGTGGCCTCATTGAGCTCCTACTTCATCAGGCAGCCATCAGATAGTTCAGCTTCCATTAAGGAGGGCAAAATTCCCTATTTGCCAGGGAAAAGGAAGGTGATTTTTGAGATAGATTTTGCTTCTGGACTTCACAGACATACCCAGGGGATATAAAAAAAAAAAAGAGAGAGAGAGAGAGAGAGAGAGAGAGAGAAGGGAGAAAGAATCAACTCTGATTTTCCAATTTGCATGCTTAGAGAAACAAAGTTTTTTTTGAATACATGATGAAAATCAATATCAGGAGTGGTGGTATATTAGAGTATATTAGAGGCTATCTCCCTCCTTTCCTCCCTTTCTGAGCTAGAGGCTGTGTAAGAAGGGGAATATTTTCCTTCCTTCAGTGCTTGCAAGGTGAAACCCTCTGGCTCTGCTCTCAGTATGACTCCAGAGGATAATTAAATGAAATAATATATTTTGTTGGGATTATATGTTCATGAGTTTCCTTAGAAAGTAGAGAACTTTCTGTTGTTTCATCTCTCGGTGTCATTGCTAGCCTATAAGGAAACACACACTGAAGCTTTCAGATAGCTGCGGTACAATGACCTGAAGGGAACAAAATCCTAGCGCCTTGCTCTGATGGCCAATTCAACATGATTTTTCTCTGCTCTGGGAAGACAGCCAGACTGCCAGCTGCAGCCCATGCCACCCCTTGTTGGACCTGGAGGGCTCTTTCTTAGACCTCAATGAGAGCAGCCTTTATTAAAAGGAGAATTGCAGTATTAATAGGATTTTTTTTTTTCTAATGACAAAGAACTCAATTTCTTCATACTTGGAAGTGGTTTTATACCCAAGTATGCCAATCTCAATATTATCTCAGATGGGTACTTGCTCCCTGGAGGCCCTTTGGGGAATGACCTTATGTCCCTTACCTTTGATAAAGCACTGCTTGCATGCATATAATTCAATTAACATCATCAGCTTATGCTAATTTTAGATTTAGATGGCATGCTGGAAATAAACAGGAGTGTTTACGTCTGTCTAGAATGAAAACACAATGACAAGCTTCCCTCCTCCCCACCATACACACCGCTATACCCACACCAGTCTGCACATACACACTGCCATCCAGCCAGCCCCTGCCCTGCGAGAAGCCTTCATTTAGTTGCCTGTGCTCTCTCTGATTCCTAAGGGGATTTGGACAAGCAGAGCAGGCAAAATAACACAGTGTGACACATAAACATTCCTCGTCAACCATTTACTCTATGCTTTACTCCTCTGCCTGTTGCATTCCTGATTATTTTTTTCTGGTAGTGGTTTTTCTTTTTAATTCAGGATGCTCTATGGATTGTGGGTGGCAAGGAAAATAAGTTCAGAAGCAGAAAGGATTACCCAAACCGGGAAGAGTGCTTCATTTATCAGCCTGGCTGTCCATAAGGTATGTCAAAGCCTCCCTCAACCCACTGCAGAGCACAACTTACTGGAGGAGAGGTCGAGAGCTGTGCTGATGTGCCAGGTCCCAGCAACAGCAGGGAGTGTAGCTGTGAACACATCCAGGAGGGAGACCAAGCCTTGCATCACAGAAGATAAAAGCAGCAGCCTTTGTGATTAGATGGAGGGGAAGAATTCCTTCCTGGTTTCATCCCTAGCAATCAGGTGAGGAGTTCCTATGCAGCCAAGGCACAGCAAGCAGACACACAAGGAGCTGTAAGGTCCTACAGGCTCATCAGCAGGAGCTTCTCATGTTTCATCCTGGAAGAATTCCTCTTGCCCAGGCTCTTTGAGTACGTGGAGATGAGCAGGGCAGTGTGTTGAGTATGAAGGTGCTATTCAGAGGAAAAAATACTTAGTATAAGACATGTTTTAGTTTGAGACATGCAGAACTCTGTGCTGAGAATCTGTGCCCTGCCACTGACTTCACGATGAACACATTCATGAACTAGGGATAATTTTTATCTCTGATTGAAGCTGTGTGCAGGCACAACTCTTAACCAGTTGACAGCTCTGGGCAAAGAATGGATATGGCAGAACTGTCTAAAATACAAGTCTAGTTACTTTCCTTGTATCCTTCAATTCTCAACAACATGGGCATTTTCTAACGATCTGATTTACTTACCAGCAGTGCCCAGCTATCTATGCCAAGGCAAAGAAAAACAGAGGACATATGCTGAAAAATTTGTAACATGGTCCCCTAATCAAGTGCTGGCTCCATCCTGTATCCTGTTATAAATTGTAATCTACATTGTGTCTACTGTACACACACCATTATTCTTTCCTCTGATGTCTCAAGCAGCTCTGTCTGATTGCATTTAAATACTTTTTTGAAGTCATTATTGGTTCTCCACTTATTTATATGTTGCAGGGCTTGGTGGTTATCTCCTTTTCTTATTAGCAGAGGGACTCAAGGTTACATTTATTCTTCATATCCGAGGAGCCAATTAACTTCCAGGCTCCCCCAATGCCATCTCAATAAATAGAGGCTGCTGTAGCCGTATTTCCTTCCAGAGGGAGACCAGGATGTTCAGCCAATTCTGAATCCACTCATAGCACTGTTTCATGGTTGAGATATTCAGAGGACGGTCTCTGCTGGAGCACTGACTGCTTGCCTGATTGCTGGGTGAGCCACTTTGTTCATCATGTTCCTATTATGCTCGGAGTACCTGCATATCCCAGCCCAAAGGAAACTCATTTCTGAGCAATATTATGTTGAGAATCTCTTGTTGGAGGTGGGGGACATGAAGGCATTGTTTTTTAGTTTTTTTTATTTTGGGGTTTGACAATAAAATACACCATTTTCCTGAAGAAAGATAGAGCACCTGGGGCACAACCCCTCCACAAATAGTGTGGCTCCAGCCCTTTTAAGTACCCTGAGTAGAGCTCACTAGGAGTTCTGGGGAGCTGTTACATATGCTCAAGTCCCTGCAGCCCATCAGTATTAAGCTTCCTCTCTGCTTGGGGGCAGAGAAACAGTGCCAGCATAGGGCACACTCTGAAGATGTCAAAGTGATAGGGCAGCAACATTTCTGGTGATCTCTGCCTTTATGCATGGCAGTGCTCTGCGCCTCGTCTCACTTTTTGCAAATCCTTTTCTATCCTTGAAGGCGAGGCCGTGCAGGTGGCTGCGTTCCCTGGGACAGGGAGAGTTATGTGACTGAAAGTTGGCTGAGCCCTGCCATGGCGTTGTGCCTTCCCAGCTGGCAGCACTACATCATCCCTGCAGTGCCAGCTGGGATCAAGCAGGAGTCAAGGTCAGGAAGGCGATGTAAGGGGAGCCAGCGCCACGTGGAGCAGCTCAGAAAGGATGTTGTGAGTGGGGGTCTACCCAGCTCTGGCCATAAAACTATAAGGGGAAAAAAAAAAAAAAGAGCCAGCTTCACAGTGAAAAATGTCATTTTGGTTGAGCTACAAATGAAAACCTTACTGACCTGGAAGGCAAAGTGGGTCACAATGGGTGGCTGTGATGAACACATAGCAAAGGATGGAGTGCCAAATCTTGCCAGCAAGAGAGGAAAAAAAACAACAACACGATTTGTGAATCTAATCGGCGTGTGACACAAATGTGGTGGTAGTAGCTGAGCCTTTCCATCTGGCACTTCTTATTAATCAAAAGCCTCTAAAGCCAAGGAAACCTCCAAAAATATCCATCAACAAGAGCAGAGAAAGGGAGAACGTAAGGCAACCCCAACTGTGTCTCTGGAGGCTGTGCTTGATGCTAACAGGTGGCGATGAACATTGCGTGATTTAGAGCTCAGAGGGGAATAGGAATCTGAAAGATCGAATATCATTCCAAAACACAGCCAAGCTTTAGGACCTGAATATTTGAGCTCTGAACCTTCCAGGTCAGACCTGAAAATGGGGAGAGGAAGTGGAGATATCAGCTCCAGCTCAGCATTTCTTAACTTAAAATCATGCTGGTTTTCAAATGGTTACGAAAGAAATGACTAGCTCACCTGACATGCATAATTTCTCTAGAACGCAGAAAAATACAAAGAAAATCTTAAAATGCTAGACTACTATTGAACCCCACTTTTCTTTCAATAGCACCTTGCATCCCTGGCCCATTAAGTTGCGATAACATCCACACTCATATCCTGTATGAGTGCTGATTGGATGGTGATTGGCAGAAGGTCTACAAGTGATTTATGAACACGATTCAGTAGCGCTCGTCAATATGCCTTATGAACAGCCTGCTTCCTTGAATTGCAGTAGGCATCATTTCTACAGACATGCACGCGGGTCTCAAGCGCATTGCAGGGAGCAAGAGCTCTGCAAGATAGCAATGAGGTGAGGAGAAGGAGCTGAGAAAAGGAAGCAGAAGCTCTGAAGGAGAAAAAACAATTTCCCCAAAGTTGCAAGACTGAAGCTCAGCAATGGAAGAAGCTCACTATTTTGGCAAAATCTTGCCTAGATTTTGCCACTGGAAAATACCTGAGGACTCCCTTGAATCTACATCTGTTACCTGTAGCTCTTAGCAGCACACTGGTGTAGAAAGGTAAATGGAAAAGAGTTTATGCAGCCTATAGTCAATATTAAGCAGTAATATTAACCATCACAGGCTCTCCTATCAAATCCATAGTAAATGGGGTCTGAACTGGTGCTGACAAAGATTAGAAGGGGAGGCTTCAGGGAGTGGAAAAGGATTTGCTTTCTCTATTGTGTTAGAATGAACCCTTTGAAAAGAGGACGGTTCAGCTTTAATAATAAAAAAAAAAAAAAAAGAAAGAAGGAAAGAAAGAAAAAAAGAAAGAAAGGTGCCTCAGTTGTCTCGGCAGCTGATCAACAAAGGAGCAGTCGTGAGCTGTAACCTCTTGGAGCTGCAGTCTGGAACATGACACATGTCAGGCTATGATAAATGGTGCGGAGTGTGTGCAATTTCAAGCGCAATGCCCTTGAGATGCTCAGGACCCCGATCGCAAATGTTATTGTTAAATTAAACCTTAAAGGAAGGATTGGAAAGGGGAGGGGTGGGTTTGTGCATGTATGTGCGTATGCGCGTGCGTATGTGTATTTATTTATATATATATATATATGGATATATGAAACACAGAAGAGACAGGAAAAGTGGCAAGGTGAAAAGAGGAAAACTTTGTATTTCTTTTAATTGAATTGTGCATCTCCTAGTTTTGGCTGAGCCATGGGAGGACTTCAGGCAGGATTTTCTGTCCTACGGACATTTTATTACATTTGCACCATTACAATCTAATAGCTAGAGATCAGCTAAAGCAAGCAAGTGTAAGAGTGAAAAACAAATAAAGAAGCAGGTACTATGCCATAGATGTGCAGCCCGTCTAGCTCAAGCATCCTGCTTCCAGGTACCTTTCAATGCAAATGAGTGACGTTTCAGAGAGTTCTGGGGGCTGATTTTTGGAGCTCTTAGTCTCTGGGGGCTTGTTTCTTAGGCTGTTTGATGATATGTGTTTATGAGGCAAACACACTTAAAAGATGCCCTCAGAAAGAGGGATGGTGTTCACAGACATAACTCACCTTGGGGAGCATAGGGCTATGTACTGAAAATCCTGGAGGCAGATTTCATCCCCAGCCGGGAGGTACAGCCCAAAGTTTGGAGCACAGTATTTCTGTGGCACCAGCATCCTACTTTTCTCCTGTGATTTAAGCATTGGATCTGGGACACAAGAAGTAAACATATATTTTAGGCAAGAAATTGCAATAATGCCAGTAGTAAAGGGGTGTGCAGTAGAGAAGAAAACATAATGATTGAGAGAAAAAAATAACCATTCTTACAATCTGAATCACCTTTTGTCAGGAGAGGTGGTAAGGAGGGCTCAGTGAGCCTTACCCTCTGGCTTTTGCTTTCAGCAGGTGGAGTGGGGAGCAGGGACCACCTCTCCTGAGCACCCGTATCCCCCTCCTTGCTCCCTCTAGAGAACAAGATCCAACATACCTCCAGACTGAGGATGTCTCTTGTCACTCAGGACCTCGACTTAAACTTGCTCCTCTCTTCCTTTCCTCCTATCACTTATTTTTATAACTTCAGCCTTTGTCATATTTCAGCTCACACAGATTCCTCAGAAGTCCTTTCTTCATCTTCTTGCTTTCCATATTCCCTCCCCCATAGCATGCACGCTAACTGCAGTCACCATAGGCAGTGCAGGAAACACAGAAGAGAATGGAGGTAAGTGAGGAGGAGGACATGGAGGGGTGAGGTATAGGGTGGGGGGCACTGGAAAGGTTTCAAGGGGAAATGATTGCATGACACACATTACAGAAAAGAAAAAGAAGCATATGAACAACATAAACCCTCCATTGGAAAAGATGGGAAAAGCCTTTAAATCATAATGAAAACTCAATTCAAACAAGCAGTAAAAGGTAAATAAAGAACTAGCAATGACTCTTTAAGTAAGATACATTGTTTGCTCTAATTTCTACCAGACACAGGATAAACCCACTGGCCAGGAACAACCAGCATGAGAGTGTTCTGTGACCTCTATAAAACACTTAGGACAAGGAAGAGGCAGCAGAAGCCTGGCCTCATCTGCTGTATCAATCTGCTTATTGCTCCTGGTTGCCTCTACAGTAGTTCCTTGTCTACTGTAGCCTTTAGAGTGACATGACAACATTATAACCAAGGCCCAGATTTGGAAAATATAATGAAGGCAAAAAAGCACATTAGATACCAAAGTACTAAGTATTATTATTTTTAGAAGGCATCTTACAAACATCCTACAGCTTGTTTTGTGCTTTTTGGCTACCGTTGCCTAGCGTCCAGGAAAAGTCAAGTCCTTTTTCGGCTCTTTGGATCATTTTCCCCATGTTTCTTGTTATTAAAGAAAATAAACATTAGACAAAAGCAGACTTTATTGTAACTATAAATAATTCAGTGCAGATGGATTCATGGAAAATACCAGCAGGCAGATTTTCAGAGAGAAAAAGAGGAATGCTCTAAGGTTAGATGGTGAGGAAAACAGCAAGGGTGAAGAGTCAAGAAACCACAAGTTGTCTTGAAAAGAATAGATAAAAACAAGAAATTAACAAGTGATGGGTAAATGAAAATAAAGGTAACTTGGAAAGGCAACAGAATATATTTGAAAAGTATTTTGTTTTGGTTTTAAGCATGGTTGTTTCCTAGTGCCATGGAAAAGAAGCCATTTACTATGTCTAGGGAGAGATCCTTTTCATAATATCCCATACTGACGTGTTATCTCATTCATCTTCCCTCTTTAGGAAACAATTGGCTGTTACTTATAATGTCAAGATGATTACTAAACAACGGATCTTCGCATCTAATGCTTACTTCATGTGACAAACCAGACAGAGGTGTGTGGCCAACTTCCCTTTGGGGCACACAGGAGTGCATTGCTCTGTTACTACCTTCTTCACAGAACCTTGTGGGCTCAAAATCCCAAGTGGTTTAAGCAGATGGGTGATGATACACTGACAGACACCTGGGAAATAAGCTCAGTCAGTTGATAAAAGTTATTGCTATACAATACTCTGCCTCATCCTAGAAAAATGCACTTTGCATTGCCCTCTCTTGAACTAATAGTGATCCAAAGTCTACTCTCTACCCAAGAATCAGCTCACTAAGCATCATAAACCTAGTTGAACCATAGCTCAGGAATCTAAAAACAATTCAGCAGGGTTTCCAAGTGCTTTGAGAGCCCAACAGAAGATAATGGCAAGATACAATACATTTGGGTTCCATTCATATACCTATCATCCAGAACCTTCGTTCATATATCTGCTCATCCATACCCATCCAACACCTCTACCCAACAACTATTCATATACTTCATACAGAGTTCCTCAAAGCATTTATTTTTCTCTTTGCTGCTTTTTTTAATCTGAAGCAACATCAATACACAGCCTTTGCAAGTCAGAAGGTGCAAAAATGCACTTGGGAACTCTGAGAATGTGGAGAAGTAAACTGATGGCAGAGAAAAATGAAGAAAAATGTCTGTTCAGTAGTTTGGAGAAGTTGGTGAGGAAATGGGTGGTGAAAGGAGAAAGGACATTTGTAGAAGTGGAGCAGCTTTGCCTGGTTGCAAGCAAACATTTCAAAGCCACTAATTTTGCTGATGTTGCACAAGAGGAATGCAGTGGCTCCTTTAGATATAAGTTCTAGAGGGCAAAGGTAAATAAAAAACAGTTAGGGACTAAGTTGGAATCACTGAAGCCAGCATAATTCCAAAAAAAACAACCATGGACTATACTATGGGAATACTTCTACTCACCATGTAAGACGCACAAGGCTTGTCTGTGCAGACACACTTTGGAAAGGAATTGTATTTTTGTGATGCATTTTGGCATCTTCTGTGTTTGTTGTTTTGTGGGTTTTTTTGGAAAACCAAGTAGCAACGGATACTGAAACATAAGGCAGATGAGCTTTAAAACAGGTCTGTGAAGACAGCTGAATCTGTCTCTTCTTCTCAAGGCTGCTTTTGGGAAAAGTGCTGCAGTAGTGAGCTATCTTCTGCAAACACAAGGCACCAGGAGAGAGAGAAAGAAAGGTTTCCAGGAAAGAGAACCACCCAGCTAGGGTGAAGAAAAGGATTACTCCGGGCCTGTAAACATTTGAGAAACAAAAGTAGAAGCACAGGGAGAAATCATCTTGTCATTCTCTGCTTTACCACACGCTGGGGGAATAGCACATTGTTCTCCAGCTGAACAATGCCCCGTTCCCTCCACGTGAGATTTTCTCTCACTGGGAAAAGAATATGAGCTTTACTTTGCTTTATTATCAACTCTATGCATGTGGAGATAACTGCACAGGCTGGTTGGTCCCTGAAAAGCAAAGATGCATTTTGATCAAAATTGGATTACTGGGCATTTCATTTCTCCTTAAGAATGGTTGTGAACTGATTTCTCATTTACTCAATATGCAAAAAAATTAACAAAATAAGAACTGTCAAGACTGAATAATGATGTTGAAAAGAAAAATAAAGCCCCCCCCCCAAATTCCTGAAAAATAATTGGAATGAAGCAGCTCCAAGTCAGATTAGCCTTAAATCTTCTTACGATGAAGGTTCTTGCAACCAAAGGCAAGTTATTTCATTAGGCCAGTTCTGCATTTTTAATACCCGGTCTGTCAACTTAATACAATATTTTTTGTATATCAGGGGCAGCTTTCTCTTGCTATATATTAACACCATTGCAATAGATTTAGGAGTGGGAGTCCACAATCAAAGCAATCACAGAATTTAAGTGCTCAGTCAAGTCCCAATCAAACTGCGGTCAAATCGGTTAAAGAGAAATGGACAGAGCTGCCAATCCCAAAATACAACCCAGCCTTCAGCCCACCCTGCAGCCAAAGGAATAGTGCTCTGTTGACTTTAGCAGACTCTGCGATGGAAAATATTTCTGTCCAAAACAAAATTGGCCTGTAATCTGGGTAAGCTATTCAGAGCAAACAGTGGCAAATTTAGCCCTTTCTCCTGTTTGTAAATCATCCATGTACGGACTTTGTTTCTTTTAGAAGCTTTGCATGTATTCTTCTGACAAACACTATATATAGAAATATTTTAGCAGACTAGCAACATTGATTATGCCTTGTGCTATCTATGATAGATCACGGTGAATGACTGGTCTTCTAGGTTATGATGTGATTTAGCCACAGAGTCAATATGCAAAAAATATCGGTGTAAGATGTACTAAATCAGATCCTCATGAATTTTAAAGTCCACGTCTGAGGCTCTTCCTCAATCTATTTACCAAATCAGTATGGCTACACCCAAATTAAAGTGCTGTGCCTTGTAAGCAAGAAGATCAAAATCATGAGCCATCATAATCCTGCCTGCACTAGTAAATAATAGATGATTCAGCTGTAAAATGAAAGCAGCTTTGGGAGCCACATTATTAGCATTTCCAAAAATTTTCTAATGATATCAACCTTTAGTTCAGCTTGCTCAGAGCAAGTTGTGGGTGCCCCATCCCTGGAGTTATTCAAGGCCAGGATGGATGGGGCTCTAGGCAGACTGATCTAGTGGGGGGATAACCAGCCCACAGCAGGGGGTTGGAACTGAGTGGGCTTGAAGGTCTCTTTCAACCCAAGACTTACTATGATTCTATGGTTCTCAAAGTAGTCCAGCATGCCTGGATGTAGGTCCTGAGCTGAGCAAAGTGTCTGGCCTAGGCTAACAGAGATATCCTCTGTTTATATTGATATGTTAAAATGGTTTGTATGAGTTTTTGAAGGATTCTTATAATAAGGTTACAATACCTGAAAAAGTCTGCACATATCCAAGCACTAGTGAGATCCTTCATGCTAGGGTCAAATATGGAAGCAAATTCAATTCAAAGACTGGGAGGCTCAGCCTGATGGCACTGAAATCTTTAATGATATTTGCTACCCTGAGCCTAATTTACTTAAAAATTACAACAATTACAGTCATCTATACCCATATAGATTACTGAAGGATACCCACATATTCAATACACATGTTCAAGCAAAGGAAATGTTATTCTATAATCACAAATAAACTATTACCTGTGAGATATCTGAGTCTCAAGCATGTCAGAGAAAGGAAAGCCCTGCATGGGTCATGTTGACTTCTCCTGTCTCAACATTTACTTACATTTCTCCTCAGGAAGAAAACTTTTCTTGCTGATGTACCACTCTCTCATAAAAAAAAACAATCCCCTTCTGCCGACATTCCCTTCCGAGTCTGAGAACCTCTATTGTCTTTTCTCTGGTAATAAATGATAATAATTAAAGGCAAATACACAATAATTAGTCACACTAGGTTTATCCATCTGGCATACCTGTATCTCATCACTGTGTCTTTGAAACAGATGACAAGCACCATATTGCACAACATCCTGCTAATGGGTCTGAGAGGGGGAAAAGAAGGTAAAAGGGTTACCACAAAAAAGAAAAAAAAAAGAAGAAAAAAAAGAGAAAGTGAAAGAAAAAAAAAAAGGTCAGCAACAGGGAATGAGAACATTATACAGCATTGAAAAAAATAGCCGTGGCTCACTGTCAAGTCACAAACCACTTACTGGCAGATGTGCTTTCAAGTGGGGGTTAGGAAAACATGGAAATATGTGTCACTCTGCATAAACTACCTCCTGCCCAGAATACCTGTACCTGACGTACCTAGTGTTGAAATGAGGAATGTTTCCTGGAAGATTTTAGCTGGCTATGCAGACGCATGAGGGAAAATGAGCTATGTTAAGATCTTTGCTGGGACACCTGAAATGTTTGGGTTTTGTTCTGAGGATAGCATGCGATGGTGCAAGTAATCAGCTATTTCGGTCCCTCTTCACTGGAGGTTGATTGATGCACATCAGGAGTCTCTCCTCATCCCTATCAGGGCAGCAGAGCAAAATTAATATAGCAAAGAATTTTCAACAAATATTTACTTCTTTAAAGAAAAAAAAAAAGATCAGACAAGGCTGGCATTTGATTTCTGGGAACTTCTGAGAAGCAGAGATTTACTTGTATAAATAATCACAGAGAGCCAATTTCAGTCACATGTATTCAGATTTCGATTAAACGTCCACAAGTGCTTCAACTCTCAAACAAGCATCAGAAACTTGCAAGCACTGAGGGCTGACTGTCTGCTGGTAATGACCATCTGGTTGCAGTGCAGCCATGCCCAAGACAACGGTCATGGATTTGGCCAAGATATGTTACCTAGCTACACACACATGCACACAAAAAGCAAACAAAGGCAGTTCCTGGCCAAAGCCTTTACAAATCTAGATATAAAGACAAGCATCAAGTGGTTTTGTACTTCCCTAGATCTAGTCTGTCTGTCTGAGGCATGCATAGCTGCAAGCTATCAGCTGACAGCAGAATAACCAATAATAAATCATGTGATAAAATAAAAAATAAGTAGACCATTGGTAATTTATAACATTACTCACCAAGGCTTCAAGGCAAAATCATGCTTTGGAAACATCAGGCTGCTCTGTTACCTTCATTCTGGGAGGGTTTACATCTGGCTAGCATTTAGGGAACATCTCAACAGGTTTTGTAGTGTTATTGGGCCCAAAGTCATCCCAAGCACATCTCAACAGGTTCTGTAGGTGTTATTGGGCCCAAAGTCATCCCAAGCTATAATATGGTTGATGAGACTCCTGGCTGCTGAATTGGCCTTCATTGGGCATCCCGGTCTCAGGAAGACAATCTTGTGATAAACAAAGGTTGGTTATCTATGTTTGCCTGTGCTCAAGCCTCCAGGGTTTGGTAGAAACACTCAGGTGAATTTGTTTTCACACAGCAGTTCCAGTGCAATAGGAACTTGGACCTAATTAAAGAAAGCAATAGAAAATCTGATGTTCTCCTAGCACCTCCTATTAAACTCCCCATCCAACCATACTGACAGGAGGAACGCATCACAAACTTTTTTGAAGGATAAGTTTTTTCCTTACACATCTAGCATTTACCTTGCATGAGATTTTCTAGCCCAGAAGCAACTCATCTCAACCTGGCTAAGCTTGTTGGTGTGCATCAAACTCAACATGCTGCAATATTCTGGCATTACTCTGAAAATGAGTTGCATCTCCCTCAGCCTAGTAAACACAATGACACTTGGGATAGGGAGTAAAAAGAGCAGAAGGCTGGAGCTTGCTATTAATTCTTCCTAGGCAAATTAACTGGGAGCAGCTTTTCAACATACTTCCTGTGCATATTTTCTATACAAAGAGAGCTTCTCTTGTTTGTTTCTCTCTTCCTCTGGACAGTCCCTTGTGATGATTTTCACAGCTCCTATGGAAGCAGCTCATTGTTCTGCAGCGACTTAATTAAAGCGTGCTTCCATGTGAAATTAGGCTATTGTATTTATTTAAACTTTATGATAATTGCTGTACAAGGGCTGTGTCTCACCCACGTCTCTCCCCACCCAACTCACCCCACCCCACCATCACCACTCCCGAAGGAAATGGCTCATCCTGCCCTGGTGGAGCTCCTCATTGACTCAAGTGATGCATTTGAACTTTAACCTCTGGACAGCAATATTTGCTTGCCATGCCAGTGGCTTTGTGGATGAAGGGTATGCATGAGTAACTCTGAAGAGAGGAATGTAGTGCTTGTGGTTTTCTTCTCCAGAGCTTAAGGTAATTCCGTTTTTGAACATGGTATTTCACACTACCTGGGCTAGTCTCTTGGCCTTTCCTGGGCTCATTTACTTGTGACCAAGTACTCAAATGCAATAGGAAAGCTATTTTCTTAAAATTTTCAAAATTTATGAGCTCCACCCACATCATCTACAGTTATAAATGAACAGTTTCAGAGAAAACACAACTGTCAGGTAACATGTTCAAACATTATCCAAGTAAAGTGTAAAATAAAGCTCTATAATTTATTTTTTCTCTTTTTCTCTGGGGGATGCAGGGGTGCAAAGGTGGAGCTCACTGAAAGTTGTTTTCAGAACATTCCCACAAAGAAACGTTCTGATTTTCAAAGAGCTGTTAGTAAATTCAAGCCAGCATCAGATTTCATGGACTCCACTATTCCTGAATAAGTCTGAGCAGAGTTGTCGTGATGAAAAAAAATAAAATAAATGTGATTAAAACATCCAAGTGACCTGGTGCCAAGGTGATTGGCACTTATTATTTTGTCCACAAAGAATGAGCTCCCAAAAAGAGTTTTACCAGAGCTGCACAACAAATGGGAGCTCTGTCCCTTTCCAAGACCATAACAAATGTTCAAATTTGACTGAAGAGAACCCAGTCACATCACAGGAAGAGGAAAGCTGAGGTTTCTGGCTCATCATTGTCAGGATGGAATTGCATTTTCTGTCATGCTCTAACATCTTGTTTAAATCAATGCTGTTGCAACGCTCTTGCATAGAGAGGTTTCATATTTAACCTAATTTTTCAGATTTGTTGATTAATGTACAAATATCCAGCAGTTCATAAATTGGTTGTCTAAACACAGATTATAATCCAAGGCCTGTTCAGAAATTATCTCGTCTGTTTTCTGCCAGGCATCTATTTATGCAACTGATAACCTCCATTCTCTTTCCATCTGAACTGGTTATTTTCTTTCATGCTGTCCCACAGGGCTGTATGCTTGTGAAACTCTGAGTTGGCTTTCTCTTCTAAATCGTCATCAGGAGCAAATTACTATTGCAACATCATATCACTATCGCTCAGATTTGTTTGATTTATCTGCAGGCTGATCCCAATAGCCCAGCTCCTCTTTCCTGCTGAGCAGGTATGTTAATGCAGCCATTGTCCAAAATCTTGTGGTAGGCCAAACATAGCCATGCTCTATCTTCACAATTTGCCTGTTTGGTTGATGGGCTCCCACCCTGACTCAAGGGCCAACATCCACCACTTTGGAAGAAGATATGAGAAATCCTTCACTAAGCACAAATGTAGTAACTTATTACCTCTGAGAAAGCTACAGCGTAATCTTTTGGACACAGCTTTAGCTGGAGATTTTATATCCATTGAAAACTAGTGCTAACTCTGACTACTCCTCTTTTCTGCATAACTGACTGATCACTGCATAAATTTCACTGAAGTTTCATGACTCTGAGATAGATCTTCCAGCAAAATTAATACCCCTAACACTGGAATATCCGCTCTGCCATTCCTTCTCCTCTTTCATTTTTTGTTGAAACCACAGCCATTGTACTGGTTGTATAACAAAAGGATGTTTCTAACCTCAGGAAGACTCCAAAGAAGCTTGGCATTCAAAAGAGCATCTGGAGGCTCTGGATAAGGTTTGAGAACAACCTGTTGCAGATGCTACGTGTGCAACTCGAAGTGCATTCCTCTATGAGGGCCTCTCATCTTAAGACAATAGTAAATAATAAATAATAATAAATAGTAAATCTTAAGACAATTTAGTAAATATGCAGGGAAAAAAAAGTTAGAAAAATGCGCAATCTGTTTTTTGTTGTTGTTGTTTTGGTGTTCACCCCCTCACTGGTCTAGGCTGTTTCCAGGTAGAAAGTAATTCAGAGGATTGTGTCACTTCACTTTTACTCAGGGCTGTAACCTAAACTGTTTGCAGTCTGTTCTTGCACGTTCCTTCTTGTGCTGGTCTAGGAAATTAGGAGATGAGCTTAGCATCTCAAATAAGTTTCCAGTTTCACCTGCAATCCCTCCTGAGCACATTGCCTTGGGCCCCCACTGTATCTTAGATTGCTTCATTAGTGCAATTCCTTCTCTCCTCAGTGAAGGGTTGCTTTACCAAGCTTGTTTGTGCACACCAAAGGTTCTGCGAGGAAAGGCAGAGATGACAGCTCCCTTTGATGCAAACCTGGTAACAGGAGTGCACTTGCTGGCATATTGTACCTGCACTAGAGCAGGAAATGCAAGTGAGGTGATATATAATCTGCATCTTATGATGCTCTTTTTCACATGGTCGACGTGGCGAACACCAGGCAGTGCTATACCAAGGCCTGATCTCAAATGGAGAGTGGAAACATTACAAACCAGCCAACGTCATCCTTAAACCCTCAAAATAAATAAATAAATAAATAAAAATGCATGGGGGTCACGCCTTACAAGGCCTAAGGAGAAGAAAGAAGGAAAAGCAAAAATCCCAGGAACGACAGGAACAGGCAGAAACTTCAGCTCTGTTATCACTCCCCTTCATCTGCTCAAACTCCTCACTGCAGGGGTTGTCATGGTGATGCAGGTTTGACCTCTCACTTTTTACTCTTCCAGGAGCTAAAAAGGTAAAAATGAGCCATTCTGTCTCGAATGAAAATCAGCCTCCCTCTGTCAAAAGACGCTGAATCGCTTTTTTCCCCCTTTGTCAAACCTGAACGTTTCCATAGGTGACATGGAAATAAATAACTGGTGCTGAGCATCATTGGCGGATTCGGAAGGATGCAGCTATGGGAGAAGGCTGCAGACAGGGCTCAGCACGAGTGGTCCATGCCCAAGTTTCCCGTAAGTCACAAGGCACCATTGTCCCACATTTACTCTCCATCTCTGCGGTCAGGTCCTCACTCAGACAGCTGAGCATGGGGTTTGTGTTTCTGACAGCTCTAGGGCAGAAAAATCAAACTATTGATTGAACTGTGTAGCGGCCTCATAAGGCATTATTAGCAGCCTGCTGTAAGTGAGACCAGAAAGGGTAAAATCATTTCTTTTTATTAATATTCTCGAGTCAGGCTTCAGCAAAACCTGAGGTTTAGCCAGGTTGGCAGCAAAGTGATGGCACCATCTCCCTGTCTCTGCATGAAGCTGGTAATGCACACGTAGGGGTTTGTGTCTGTATGAGGGGGTGGCTTATTTACTGGGACAGAGCCCCTGTCTGGACTATGAGCCAAAGTAATCTCCTTCTGTCGATTACTTTTGAATCTAAGTCCTCTGCTTTGATAACCAAATCCGTCGCTGCTTTCTCATTCTTCCCTCCAGTCTCTCCTCTCACCACCTTCAAGCAGTGCCAGGGTAGCATGACATGTGAAACCAGCATGACTTCAAATCCAATATTCAGGTTAACAATGAGTCGGCCTTGAATTAAACCTTTGAAGAACTCTGATGCAGACTCATAGATGCTTTGCATGACTCCATCAAATCTCTCTCTACCAAAGAGGCTCCTCTTGTCCTAGCTTAGGAGAAAACTACTGAATTCTATTTGACTGAAGAGGAAAAGCTAAAGTACATATATAAAAATATATATGTACATACACACACATATATATATTGTCTGTGTGTGTATTTATACATGCTTTATATATATAAAGCACCAGCCTTAAAAACCTGCTAAACTGCAATTGAATTCTGGAGTCATCTAAAGTTCAAACATTGCTCATGTTTTTGCTATTAAAGTTCCTGATGACCAGCATTGCTGGACCGTGTATTGCTTGTATAGGTTCTCACAGCACCAAACAGAAGTCCAGCTCATCTCCAAACACTGTTATCCTCAGATTATCTCTCTGGCAAGTCCTTATCCACACTCTTGCTTCTACCTTTCTCTCTCTCCAAATGAGCTTTTGTTTAGTGAAGTAGATTCAACGCTTTAGTGAAACAGCTCGATTCAGACATGGATTGGTGGCCTTTCTCCCAACCCCACAGACACACTCAGCAACCCACAGTTACATTCCAGTGCATGAGACATGTCCTTCAAAAGGATGTGGGCTTGAAGACCTGAGGTGTTCCAGAAGAGTCAGGGCACAACTGCCTGCCTTTTGCATCAGCCACCATCTCGATCAGTAGCTTTTAACATGTTTGAAAACTGAGGAATATGGGCAACACCATCACCTACCTTTCTCCTTGGCAACACCTCTCATGTGTGCAGTTCTTCACTTCCTTATCACATCCTTCTGGTAGCTTTTATGCTCTCGCTCTTCTGCTTCCTCCTTTCTGGTTTTGGAAACCAAAATTTCCTTTAACTCCAGCAGTGACCGTTGCTCCAAAAGTCACTGTGACCACAATGTTCATCCAGCAGAGTTATGGAACGATGAGATGCCACAGATCCTTTCTCTCAGCTTGCATGTCACTGATGCCCTGAGTTATGAAGACAGATGGGTATTAGTGGCAATACTTGAAAAGTATCTCACAGTGAGGCATTCCACAGGTCAATTATACCCGTGAAACTTTTTCCTTTACAACATTAGATCCAGGAGAGACTGGTTTGTCTCTATAAAAGATGATTTTCATATTACATGCAATCCATTTCCCCAGCACAGATAGGCATTTTCTATCATTAAGCTTTACAGGCAAAAAAAAAAATTGTATTATCTCAGACATCCCCCTTTGTCTTAATTTCAGTTATACCAGAAGCAAATCCAGCTCTATTTACACTTATTTCAGAGATTGGGAGTGAGAGGGATTGAAGCATATAATGCCCTAATCCCATTGTTTTCATATTGTAATGCTCTGGGAAAAAAAAAAAAAAAAAAAAAGATAACTGAGGGATGTTAGGAAGGTTCTAACTTCTGTATATTTATGATCCCAGGTTCAGCCCTGAAATGCAAATTACAAAGAACTTCCCCTCTTTCTCTCTCTTCCTCTCTTATCCTACATTTTCTGCAGCCTGAAAGATGTAAGTCATTAGATAAATGACTGCCAGTGGAGCGCTAGAGCTGTAATGTAAACTACGACGACTAAATTCATACGAAAAAGAAATAATACATCCCCCAGAGAAAAGTTCTGCTTTTCACATTTAAATGTACTAGTTATCAGCTATTCCTGCTCACAGGGCATTAAAATACATTCTGCTTCCTAAGTCCTGATGCAGCTCTAACTGGACTCCAGCTCAGAGCTAAAATAGCACATATTTCACAAAGTGGTGTAATGTAAAACTGTCGTCTAAACATCTCTCTCCTCGCTAGGTCTCTCTAGGGCTTTCTCTACAGAATCCTGCTTCTTCCTTACAGCGTTGTCATTTATGTCTTTGTTTATTAGTGGAACGAACTTGTCAGTAATTGTCTTCCCAACAGCCCTTACCCCAGCTCCTTTCATGCTCCTCTGCCCAGCTGGGGTCAGCAACAATGGGAAGTGCTCCTGCCAAAGATGCTTCAGCACTGGCACTACAGCATGCTGTGGGGTGAGGAGGCCACTCCCAGAGATTCCCGAGCCCAGAGGTCCCTGCTGGAGCCATGACCAGAAATGGCACTGCTGGGAACGAAGGAGACTTGGCAAAGAGATCAACATGAGGCTTGGATGCACACACGTGAACCCAGCCCAAGGGCTGGAGGGGGTGTGTGGTGGGGATGGGATCACCTTCCCTTCTTCCCCATTCTAACTCACTGGTTTAAACCACATGCCCCCTGGACACAGCCTGCAATCCCTCTGTCCTTCAAAGCCTCAACTCACAGCTTCTTCTTTCAAGGCTGTAAGGACATTTGAGACCTACTTGAAGATTTCCTTTGCGATTTTTAGGTAAACCCCTTAGGGTCCGGCCAGCTGGGGAAATCAGCAACTCATAAACTCCAGCACGAAGCTGCAGGGGATGAACAGCTCAGCACAGAGCCCAGGACTCTGCCCCTCTCCTGCGAGGGATTCGCCTCGCGGACAGCTCGCTGCGGGTTCCAAAGGGGCTGATCCGTGGTAGCTGTCTGTCCATGGCAAATGCGAGATAATTTAAAGGACTTTAATCCTTTTTCTTTGCCAGTCCGCCTGATGAGTTCGTGCAGGGTGGTTAGTACACAGTAAATTCACACCGTAATTTACTGTGCACTAATTTCCCCGAGCTTTTAATTTCACAGTGTCTCAGTTTCCTCATCTGTAAAAGAGAGATAATAAATACTTTCCTTTCTGGCAGGAGTGCTCGAGATCCTTCAGCAGTAAACATAAAAGCAACCATTTTAAAATAGTTACTTACAGAAACTTAATTTTCAGTGTAAGCACTTATTTGTGCCTGATCTCCTACTACAGCAGCATGACGCTAGCAAGGGGAAGCAAACAGAATATGAGAAGTAAATAAGCCTGCTAATGTGAAAAATAACAGCAGCGCTGACCATCATAGCATTTTTGTGCTACTGCTATTGCAAACATTTTAAAGCTTTCTGTTTCCACCCACCTGTGATTCCATTCAATTGAACACGCCTAAAACGATGTATTTGCAACAGCGGCACACTGGAGTGTTTTCTTTTAAAAAGAACAACATGTGTCAGGAAGGCCTAAACTTTGTATTTCTTGGGAGGCCCTAAATTTTTTCTTTTCTTTTCTTTTTTTTTTTTTTTTTTTTTTTTTTTTTTTTTTTTAAGGAGTGCTACACAATCAGACCCAGAAAACAGTGTGGTTTTTATTTCGGATTTTTCTAGACTGCCGTAGCCCAAGGGTCCATGCTATAAACTGGAGGAGAGCAGATTTTAAGAGGAACGTGGTAAGGTTTCTGTTTCTGATTGGAATGTTTAGTTAAAAGTTTTCCTTTAGAGGAACTTTCCCAAACTGGTCCCAGTTTCAGCAATGGTTAGATCTGCCTTGCAGGCACAGCTCCCGAGATTTGTCTTCATTCTTTCTGGTACAGCTGAGACAATAAGAAAAGTACATTTGCCTTTAAAACCTGTTCTTCACGCAAAAATTACACGTGCTGAATTGAAACCTATATACTGCTGAGGTCAGGAAGCCAACTAAAAATCAGGAACTTCCCTCATTAATACCCACATACTAGAAATTCTGATTAACATATAAAACAGAAACCCCTGAAACTTGTGTGTACGGATATAAGACTTTTTCCTCGCCTGCTGAACAAAACTTTTAGATCTCTCCTTCTCTGCTAACAAAGCAGTTCAAACCAAGAAGCCTTCCATTCCCTCCTTTTTAATTCTCTAGGTATGACTAAGTGATGTTCACGCAGGCAGACAGAGAACAGTTAATTTCCACCATCCGCTGCCTCCGAGAGTTTCACCCCACGATGTAATTCCGCTTCGTTCCGTCTCGTGGAGCTCAACTGCCCTCCACTGGATGCGAGAGGAAAACGCACAGCTTCGTTTTACTGATTAAAAAAAGAAGTACGAACTTGGGGTGTATTTGGTTATTTGGTCTCTTCTACTGTTTATCCCCAACACAAGAAGTCCCCGGGGTTGGCATGGTTGGAGTGAATCGTGAGAATGTCATTTTCACTCAGTCCTGGCCAAGCGGGGCTGATTCTTGTTGAGGCAACAACTTTTAAATGCAATATCCTTTTCTAGAACTAGAGTCCTACAGACAGAAGAAAAACTAATAGGAGGAGAGCACAATTAGGTGGCTTAATTTAATCTGTTTTATTGCAAAGTTTGGGACTTGAGAGGAGGGGCTCTTGCACTCAGGAAGCTCACAGGAATCTCCTTCAGTGTGCTTCTGTGAAGGCTAATTTCAGAAATAAATAAAATGCAGCCTCAAAGTGTTGACTGCAACAGCCCTAGCAGCAGCAGCAAGCAGGCTGGCTCCAGCAAAAGCTCTTGTCCATCTGCCCAACGTTTTGATGCCTCAGCTGACTTGAATTAGGAGAGAATAACTTGGAAGGGTTTTCAGTCCATCCAGCCCCAAGTTATGAAGCCCAATGGAGCAACGATTTCCATCACATAATCTGTGCAGGGAGCTCCTGGTTGTGCTCTTGATGGCTTTATTAGAAACACAGTGGTGGATCAGTGCAATACCAAAAAAATACCCCCAAAAAGGGGGAAAGTTAGAACACCTGACCTCCTTTTGCAAGGCACAAAAATAGCTGGGTGCAAGGGGAAAAGTAAAAAGAAGTAATCAGCTGAGAGCACTTCACCATTCCCTGTCCCTAACGTCATGGTGCCTTCTCCCCTTGAGCACGCACGCCTCCCATGCACCACATGTTGCAGTAAACTTTTGCTCCTCAGAAAATGGGACAACACATTTTCCCATGCAGGCAGATGAGGACGTTTGCCTCCATTTCCTGCAGCTTGGAGATGAAGACTGCCATTTGCTGATCAGGTTTAACGTTGGTGGTGCCTTGAGATTTCACTTTTTGCCGCTGGTGAGGCCCTTGATGGCTGAGCTCCATGGCATACTGGTCTGCTTGCATCTGCCCATCACACAAAGGGAAGTTGGGAAGAATCCTGCCCCACTGCCTTCCTTGCTGTGGGTGGCTGCTTTGTGCTTTCTATGGTCCTGCAGTTTTCACGTAGATGCAGTCCTACTGAGGTTTAGGTTTAGTTTGCCTGGCTGCAGGATCTGACCTTTGGAAGAGCATGCTAAGTCCGTGCAGTTCCGATTTGGAGTTTAAGCATTGGCCTGGAATAACAATGACTGTGAGGGAAGCAATAGGTTATGAGCTGGGTGAAACGATACTTGCTTCTTGCCAGAAGAGCTAACAGGATTCGAGCAACTTCTGTCTTCGTTTTCCTTTACAGAAATAAATAAAGATATTCAAACTTCCCATATGAGCTGCAATAATGAAAATAATGTGCACATTAATTTGTACGGGGGTCAGTGAGTCTCCCCAGCTCAACGATTTTCAAACAGAGTGCGTAGTAAGCCCATAAAACATTTATTTTTCATAATTTATGAAGCATTACATATTGTGAGTCCACAATGCCAGCTGACGTAATATGCAATAAATTTGAAATAACAAAACATTTCTCATGTATTTTCCTCCTGATGTGACAACGTGGGACATAAATTTAAAAGAAAGTTGCCTGAGAAGACAAAGGCAAGGCACAAGAAGGGAATGCTCTGAAATCAATGAATACTTCTATTCCACCAATCAGTTAATGAGCTGTTCCCCTGCTCATGGCTGCAGCGTTCATCTTTTTGAAGCCAGAGCAATTGGTTGCAGCCCCGATCCGAGAGCGCAGCCAGAACTGTCCTGCCCTTCCCTGCCCTGGGAAAGCCCTACCCCGTACCTATAGCAAAGGGGTGAAAAACGCAGTGTCATGCAAAGCTCCTTTTCCTTCATAGCAATTATCATCCCCTTATTTCTGGGAAGAGTAGCAGTGCTCTTTGCTCTTTTTGAAGATAACTTTCCAGTGGTAATTTGCAGGACTATATAATTGCAAGACTATCATACAGAGCACTGAGCAAAATACTAAAACTCACCTACATGGCCATGAAAGCAAGCTGATCAACCTCATGTCAGAGAAGATGTGTTGCAAGGCTGGATGCTGAGGCTCTCAGTAAACTCATCAAGTTACTTCCACCACACAGCAAGGTTCAGCACTGTTGGGTTTTGTTTGCTCTTGCTTGGTTTCAAGCACTGCAATGATTGAAAAAATGCTGCAAAGCGAGAAAGGGAAAACTGTGGAATCATAGAACTGTTAAGGCTGGAAAAAACCTCTAAGATCATCTAAACCTACTAATAGCATTGCCCTATAAACCATGGAACTTAGGTGGATGCGCAGGAGTGATGGGCAGGGCAGAGTAAAGCAGTCTGGTGCCTTTGCCTGGGGTCAGCACTCCAACTGCCCTTAGAAACAAACACAGAAATATTTACAGATATGGTAAGAATGCACTGCCATAAAACAACGATCTGTCTTTTTAATTCCAGTGTCAGCCCTTAAAGGTTTTGATTCAACTTTACACAAGCAGGGAAGGGGAAAAAAGCCTCTATACAAACAGTTCTCATCAGAAAAGATGTGAAACTCAGCACCTCCGAAGCCGGTTTCCTCGGGCAGGCAGCAAGCCGTGCGAGCAGGGACATCTACTGGCAGAACTGCTGGAGCTGGCCCTGCCCTGAACAGAGTGAGAGAACTTTGCATGAAAAATCATCCGTCTCAGTGACTGCAGTGGGTTTTGCCTAATCTAGTAAGAAGTACACACAGGGGAAAGGGAGCAAAGGAGGCTGGCCTGTGCAAAGGGAGAAATTAAGTTTCCCATCCCAGGTTGAGGTAATGGAGGTGGATGCTGAACGCTGTCTGAACCATTCTATTTCTAACCCATTTCTACTCCACTACAGAACTCTCCCCATGCACAGAGGCAGTGAGCATGGACCCAGCCCACCACCAGTGAGGTCTGACCATTCCTCCTTCCCTTTCCCAGCAGCAGATACTTCAGGCAAGCAGCCGAAATGTTGTCAGAAGTAAAAGGCTCCTTGCCTCCTCTCTGCCCTTTAATAAAACCACAGGCGACAAGACATATTTAATCCCTACTGGAAAGATATGTACACTGAACTGATTAGACAGAGCAGGCACCAGCCTGACCCCAACATTTGAAACACTGTCTACCGTTCTCCAGACAGGATGAGGATCACAAGGAGGGCAGGCTGAGTGTGAGAAGCTACTTAGAAGTGTTTGTTTTTCTCATCTCCAAATCAAGACAAATTTCTCAACTCCTTGTAGGAGTCCTGGTTCTCTAACTCATAAATGGAAAGAAGTGAGCGTCTTGGTTTTTTTTTTCCCTCCCTGTGTCTTTTCTCTCCTCATACTGCTTTCTGCCTTCAGGGTATCTGTTCTATACTTCCAAAAAAAATCCATCTGGTTATTTTACTTTAACACACTTACCAGAACTGTAAAATCATATGGAAAAAAAAAAAAAAAAGAAAAAACACCAACATTTGAAAAAGGACCTCTGGGGGTTTCTAGGCCAACCTCCGCTTGAGGCAGTATTCACATCAACACTAGATCAGGTCAGGGACGGTCTTGTGTAGATGATCCCTGAAATTCACCAGGGAGAGAAATCCCACCACTTCCCTAAATGACATGTCCTACTTCTGCGCTGCACTCTGGGTGAAGAAGTTTAGTTCTAGTTTTAAACATGAACCAGTAAAATAGTTCTTAATTGTTCATAGTACAGCACCAGACTTGGAGGAATGGTCTGAGATCTTCTGTATTTTTCTGTACTCCTGACTGCACGTGTTGGACACGAAGGCTCAGGCAGGACAGGCGTTCTCACACAGGCAAATCTTCAGTGCATTTTAATGAAGAGATCTTCAAAGGCTCCCTTTGGAAGCAGATGCTTTGGTACTTGAATTTCTTCTTGAAAACATTAAAAAAAAAAAAAAAAAAAAGAAGAAGAAGAAGAATCAGTACCTTCTATAAGTCAGTTCTAACTTTATTTGACATATATGAGACAAACCCCTAGTAACACATTTGTTTGTAAACTAGAGATGCTACTTAAGTAAAAAACAGCTTGGTATAGTGGAGGTAAAGCAGGTTAGAAGCCTTCTGCCCTGAGCAGTGACTGGCAGGGCTTTCTTCGTAAAAATTAATTTGAAAATAGAAAGGGGACTGAGCAGCAATGCTCAAGTTCACTTTGTAAGTGGATTTCAAAATTGTGCATTGTATTCCTTCAGTTCTTCCCGTGTTTTCCTCCAGTACCCTCCCAAAGAAAAGCCAGATCTGGGCTTAATCTGGGCTAATTATCACATCCCCACTAAGCAATGTGGGAGTAAAAAGGCCAAAAGGGACTGAGAGATCAGACAGGAGTGCTAGGAAGCAAGGGAACATGAAGAAGTTTTGATGGATACATTGGCAATGAGATGTAGTCCCAAAATGGGACTCCTATAAATACCTTGGACACATGATACCCCCAAGTCCCATTTCAGGGTCATCAACCCCAAATACACTCACCCTTCCTTTGATTACACAGGGATTTCAGCACATGTGTTGTTCCAAGCTCTTCCCAAAGGCAGTTGCTGAAATCCAGGCAAGTGATTCTTTAGAAGTAAACCACTCTGAATTCTTTCACCCTCCTGACACTATGTTGATCAGAAAATGATACATAAGAGTACATTTCCTTACAGTTCTAGGCTTCATTTAAAACATTTCACCTGCTTGCCTTTTTTCCTTCTTTTTTTTTTTTCCTTTCTTTTCCTCAGTCATTACACAAAGTCTGAAAGATAAAAGAGGAAATTCATTTTGTTACTTTAAATACTTATCTCAAGCTCTCAGTTTGACTACGTCAAATGCATGCACTGTGCTAAAAATGCACAAGGGAAAGAGTCCCAAGTATATAGTTAAGGGATTGTAAGAAGAAAAAATAGAAAACAACAGCAGCAGATCATAGAAGTAGTAGTGTCTGAAAAATGAGAAACAACAAAAAAAGCAGCGAGCTATAGCATGGTAGAAGAAAAAATAAATATACCACATAATTTATTGCAGGGAGAGTTCTGAAGAAAATGTCTTGTGAAATAAATACAATGCTCATGAGGACAAGAGATCTCATTCATATCCAATCTGTCTTGTGTAAAGAACTAGGCAATAATGTTCAAGTAAGTGAGTCACTGCAAGATCTCCCAGTTCGGCTGAAGATTGCTCAATAGAAATAATAACAAGCCACAGAAAAAAGACAGTGCAAGTACAGGTGGGAAAGGGATACAAACTCAGAGCAATAAGCACATACAAAATACTGAGAGATTGCAGTACAAAGTAAAGGCATGATATGTGTCCCTCTCTATCTTACAGACTACTTTTCCTTCTGTGCCTCTTTGTGACAGTGAAGATCTGCTGCTGTGCTCAGGCTGACAGTCTCCCTGTGTTTGTGTTCGAGATGGCACAGACATAGACAAGCTGGAGAGAGGGTGACTAATTTATGGATCTGGGGTCAGGACCATCTCTGTGAAGGGACTTTGGCTTTCCTCACAGTTAGCCATCAGGGTTCAAGTCCCTGGAAACATCAGATGCTTTTGGTGCCACCAGCAACCTGTTGGTGGAGGAGCTGATGCCAAGCTCTTTTCAGGTGGTGGTGGCTCATGTGTTTAGCTAAATGTAAATGACATATATTTACCGTGCAGCATTCACATCTAAGTGACTCAGAGGATAATATTTAATGTGTGCCCCATGGTATTTTGGTATGAAACAGGACCAGGGGCCACCATGAGAATTACAGAATCATTAAGGTTGGAAAAAAACCCTAAAATCCTCTAGTCCAGCCATCAACCTATCCCCACCATGCCCACTGACCGTGTCCCTCAGTGCACATCTACACATTTCTTGAACTCCACCAGAGATGGTGACTCCACCACCTCCCTGGGCAGCAATACATTATCACTCTCAAGAAGAAATTCTTCCTAATATCCAATCTGAACTACCTGTGGTGCAATTTAAGGCCATTACCTCTTCTCCATTGTGTGCAAAGGGCTGTAGCCACACTAGCAGAACTCCCCACCCAGCGAGCAGATGGAGCTGGGTGCTGGGACCGGACTCTGCCCACCTACACCTGCAGAAGGTGTCTGGGCACCTTGCACACCTCTGACTAGAGGAGAACAAAGCATCCTCAAGTGAGTGTTTCATCACCCTCTAAAACCTGAGTCTTGTGGGAAACACTCAGGTTTGTTTCCTCATGAAATTCAGCAAAGCCTGTTTCTATTTATTTTTTCATTAAATGCTTCCGGTCAGTACTTCAAAAATGCTTGAGGAATGAAAAATGAGCACGAATTGAATATCTCTGTTGCAAAACAGCTCTGGCCATAGGCTCTCAGCTTTGGCAGGGGCAAGGTGGGAAAGGAGAGGGGATTAACAGGACGGCAGCATGATCTGCTGATTGAACACAGCCTTTCCAGTCCAGGATTACAGGTCTAGAGCATGAATCTCCTTCTGAATGCTGTTTTTAGCTGCTGCAAATGTTTGCATAGCCAGGCTTAAATGCAGTAGGAAGACTGTTTTGTCTGCTCTTGCTTCCTCCTCTTCCTCTGTTGCTGGAGCCGAGGCAACAAGCAGCCGGCAGCAGAAGTAATGCAAAAAGCAGCTGTGGGGAGAGGGCAGGAAGGATGCAGGGAATGGGATGGGGTGGACAGGGACAGGGCATTGTCCTGCAGCCATCCGACACCTGCAGTGAAACCATCCCTTCCATCTCTGGCAAAGAGCTGAAGGACACATCCCAGCTTGGGCTGCTGGGTGGTCCAGCACTCCCGGGAGTGCTTCAAGAGAACAAATGCTTTCAGCTCACATTGGCAAAGCATCCTCTTATCCACACAGCTCTCCATTTTCAATTTAAATCTGGAGTTTTGACTGGTTTGATTTTTTTTTTTTTTTTTTTTTTTTTTTTCAGGGGATGAGGGTGGGAAGGTATTTTTGTAGAGGATAATGTATATCAGAAATGAGCCAGATTGCTGCTAGAGCCAAGAGGATGTTATGAAGTCAGAACTGCGAGGAGGACAGAGTATGCATTTTAAAGACTGAGAAACAGAGAACAGCAACAACACTTTGGCATCCTGACCAAGGCTGGAGCATGAGTCAGCCATGGAGGCAGGCAGGGAGCTCGCTTCAGTGCACCGAGTCACAATGCCTGTGCCTGGGATCCCACTAGCTGCAAAAAAATCCTGGAGAAAAGAAAAAAAAAAGACAGCAGTGCTCTTTTTTCATGAACAACATTTGCTGAAGCTGTTCAAACTGCTACTATGGAAAATTTCACCATGCACTGTATGTGCAAGCAGCATAGTGGATGATGAATAACAGGCAATGGAAAAGTTGCCTGTAGGTGTGGCAGTGTCTGTTTTAATTGCAGGGATGCTCCTCACGGGGCTCCCATGGCCAGCTGAAGGAGTTAGCTTGGGGCTGTGCCTGCCCAGTAGCACAGGCTGCTGTGGCCAAAGTAAAACAAATGAATGCAGAGATGGCAATTAAATGGACTCACCAATGCCCCTGAAGCACTTGCAGCAAGGAAATGTATTTGCAGCTGTGCATCAGCAAACAACAAGCTACCTAAGCTTTGGATTTTGCAAATGCAATTAATGTGACTTTTTCATTTCACAGTGCTATAAGACATCCTAGCCCCTTCCTCAGTCATTGCAAGGGTTTCCCTGTCAGAGGATACTTTGCTATGGAGGGGATACATCAACCACTGAGATCACCTGGTCCAACTCCAACGCAGCCCCACCATGCCCACTGACCACATCCTTCAATGCCACATTCCCATCGCTCTTTAACACACTCAGGGATGGTGACACCTCCCTGGGCATCTGTGCCAGTGCATCACCACCCTTTCTGAGAAGACATTTATCCTAATACCCAATCTGAAATAAAATAAAAATTAAAACAAATCAGAGACAGAGTTTTATACACTTACATGTTTAACACACTTGTTGATATCCCTCTGAAATAAATCTAGTAACAACAATGTCATTTCATCTTGGCAGTAAGTAAACTGAGTCAGAGAGCCCTGGTGTGCCTTGGCCACCCAGGGCAAGCACTGGAGCTGAGCATCGTGACCCAGCTGCCTTCACACACCATGCTTTTCAAGGGCATAACTACCACATCAGTAATGCTGAAAAGATTTTATGTGACTGAGAGTGCTCTAAGTGCCCCACTTGCAGGTTACATCTCACCTGTGGGAACTTGAAGGCTATATGGACATTGGATTTCATGATTCATTTAAAGCGATCCGAAACGCTGCTTTGAAGCCCCCCCTTCCCCCTTCGCATCTGATGGCTGCACAGCAAGTGGAATTATCCTCAGCATGTCACACTCCAGTGGACAGAGATGGTTTGTAAAAGCTGATAAGCCTTGTTTGCAACTTTGTACGAACTTCAGTGATAAATACTGCATTTGTGAAATGCCAAATACTGCTGAAACATTGGCAAGAGCACAACAGAGATTATAGCTAATGTGGGAGCACACAGGTACACCATGCAGTAAATTACAGTCATGATATGCATCCACTTGCTGTGAAAAGTAGTGGGTTTTGAGCCAGTGGTATGCCAGAAAACAGAGATCTAATGGAGCTAACTACTTGGATGTAAATTAATGAAGCAAGAATGATGTGACCAGGTTCTGGTACTGAAGGAAATAATTATCAGTATTTGTTCATGGCTCTCACTCATACTTTACCTGTTGTGGTGAGGATGTGTATTTACGAGCACATCCAGCCAACAGCTAAAGACTACAGGGCCTCTTTTTCCCTTAATTTTGACAAAACGATGACAACCCCATTTACTATGAAAATTTCAAATTGCTTTCCTATTTTTTTTCCTTAATTGATTAAAAGTAATTTCAGAATGATGTCCTGCATGTAGATGAAAGCAAAGCTTGATGTTCTGAAGTGCTGAATTTCCATTTTGACCTGTATGATAAACACTGAGGAGAATTTCATCTTTATTAACATAAGCCCAAACTATGAATGGGAACTTACTGTTTTTTTGAGTGACTCTGACTGCATTTTGTCCCATCCTGTCCCATAGGAGGAAGTGGATCATCCAGAAAAAAAGGATAATCACTTTTGGTTACATTAAATTTATTCAATGAGCACTGCATGCTCAGATGTTCATCTGTTATCAAAGGCCCTATTACTTGTTGTGTGTTGGTTGGGGGTTTCTTCATTTGCTCTTTATATTTACAGCCTTCAAACATAAGAGATCCTGTGACTGGGATCCTGAACATCCCGAGACACCTAACAAATTATTATTATCATTCCAATACCCACTTCTACACTTTGCAGTATCCTGAAGATTGCATAGCAAGAAGGTAATTGATGTTAGGTAAGATTGCTCCAAAAACTCAACACCACTTTCTCTTGCTACTCCCCTTCAATCTCAACCAAGATGCCCATCAAATAATCACTCACAAATGCCACCTGTCAGCACAGGATCTGTAGTTCATGGAATGTGCCTGGCCATGGTGTTGGATTACTGAGGCTCTCTATAAACATCAGTACTTTGAAAGACTTATCATCTCTTACAAATTGAACAGGGAAAATGAAGGCAACGGGAATGAGTGACATAATTGTACAACAAAAATTGCAGAGGCGCTTCTTTTACTCTCACTGACACTCTCCAACTAAACTAGAGTTTCACATGCAGTGCCAGGGCAGATCAAAGCTGCCTTACACAGATTTTTTTCTTGCTTATTTCCTAGGCATCCTTGATGCTAAGCAAATTTGCCTCGGGGTTGCTTAATGCCTCACAGTCCAAATATTCCCCCCTCCAGGTGAAGACACTGAGAGTGACATTTAGTGTGAAGCTTGATGGAAAACAAGCTCTTCCTGCTAGGTTTTGGGGGTTTGCTTTTTTACATCGTCTCAGTTTAATGCCCTTCATGCATTTCCATATCCCACCTTACAAAAAAACCAAAGCAAACTGTACCTTGAGGCTCACCAGCATTAAGTTGTCAAGGAAAATCTTGCCTCTTCTTTTCAGTTTAGTTATGTCCTCTTGAAGCAGCTCTTCAATAGTTCAGTCTAATCCCTAAGAAGCAAAGGTCACAGTTAGACTGAATGTCCAGATACCAAAATAACAGTACCACATTTGTTTAATTGTCATTTAGAGTTTGGAGAAACAACAGTGGCACTCATTGATGATTCTGGTAGGTAATGCAATCTGTGCATTTGTTGTGTTTCTCATCTAAACACTTTCAAATCCATCATGATAGGTGGATAGCTGTGTCTAACAAATAATAAAAGAAAGGAGAACATGCTAACATTACCAAGAAAATGTATTGGCTTCAGTTTCCCCTTGCATAATGCTGTAATGACTCCATTTGCACACAAGGAAAAGATATGAGACTTTTGCAAAGTAGAACTCAGCACCACCAAGGGCTTAATTATATAATGAAACATTCTCAGAGCCCTCACATTAGCTCACTGATGCTTAATGGAAAAGGCATTACCTAGCAACAGTCACTAACAAATCACAGGAAAAATAATAGAGATTATATGCTATATCACTCTACAGAGTTAAAACTGGTAGTGAGCTGTGCTTCTCCTTTCATTTTGTATGGAAATGGCCATGGTTTACAGGTGTGAGATGGAACGGGTGCACTTTAGAGAAAGACAGGGCATCTGATCTTTCATTAAAAAGTGGTCTTTAAAAGATGCCCAAAGATGGTGAGACATCTTGATCTGGCCAGGGACAGTACACTACAGCATGGACACAACATGAGAAAAATTACCACTTTTATGTCTTCATCAAAGAAATGGCTCCTCATATCTCAGCTTCTATTAGAAGGATGAGCCATTGCTTTGAGCGCTGTCCTGGCTCTAGCTGTGTCCAGCAGTGCCACATCCTTATCATTCTTGAACACCCCCAGGAATGGTGACTCCATCATCCTCCTGGGCAGCCTGTGCCAGTGCCCAACCACCCTTTTGGAGAATTTTTTCCTAATGTCCAACTTGAAACTTACATCAGAGAAGTCCAAGAGCTCCATGAGCACTGGATCTTACAGCGCCTGTTTTCATTTCCATCTCACTGCTGTGCAATCCAGTGGCAAAAAATCTTAGAAACTGTGGTGGAAAAGGCCACATCAGTATTTAAAACAGTTATTAGAACCATCCCCATATTGCAAATTGCAGCAAGCAAAGAGAGATTGGTTTTATTACGAATTATGCTTTGTTAACAAGTTGTTAGCTAAGTTCTCACTCCAGAATATTTAGAGCCAGCTAAATAATATGTGTCAAATCATTGATCTGACAAGTTTCACAACTTTTTTTTTTCCACTTTAAATTTCAAATATCTATTCAAAAAATAGCATGTTTGGTTTTTCACTCAGCTTTAATTACTGGCGACAGCATGAGAGGGAGAAAGAACAAAGCTGAATGCACAGATCCCAGAGGGATTTTGCCATCTCTGACCATTAAGGGATAAAAGAAGGGAAAAAAAAAAAGACAAACCAGCATCTCCCAACTTAGAAACTGAGCCCACTTAACATAGAGGCCCCAGGAAGAGGCGATGCAGCCTTTCTGCTCTGCTAGCATCCCTTGAGCTTACTTTGCTGATTGCACCTGTAGCTGGATGCTACGGTAGAAAACCTTGCACAACGGGATTATTAGAGGCAGCAGTTCTGCAAGGGTGTGATGTTGGTTGTGCTGAGTATGATACGGCTGGTACTGGGGAGAAGGGGAAAAGCTGCAGCACAGAGCTCTGCTTTTCAGTCAGAAAAACTGCTTCAGATTGGGTGGCATTAAGGTACAGGTCTGTGATTTTGGGGAAGAGAATCCCCATTTTTGTCTCAGCCTTCAGACCCAGACTCCAACGGTGTGGTTAAAAGACACATCTCTGAGATTGTACCAGAGACTGTGCTCTCCTTTTACAGAACACCAGTATTTCTATGCAAAGCTGAGAAATAAAGGTATATTTCCTATGTTAGATGCCTGAATCAAGCATTCTTAATTCAAGCTGTAAATCCCACTGCAAGGCACAGACCTTGAGCAGGTCTGCTTACGGTGACGTTCAGATAAGGCAAAACTTGCTGTTAGGAAAGGCTTGTGCCCTGTGCCCTGCTTTTGGAGGTCTCAGGCAGCACAGGGCTGCCACGACTATAGCATTACTCAGAGCACGTGGAAGCAGCACAACTGGATTCCAGCTCCCTGGTAATTATCAGGTATACACGAAAGAGCCAATCAGGCACCCAAAAGGACAGGCTGCCCTCTGCTCCCCCCTGGTGCAGCTGGCTCCTTATTTCAAGAGCAATCTTAAATGACAAGGAAAAGGATTTGCTGCAGAAGCAATGTTGTTTGGTATCAAAAAAGAATTCTCCTTCCTCCTGCCCCCTCCCCCCTGCCTGCTTTTCATGTTTTATACAAAACTCGCCACTCTGAACACTCCTGGATTTTCTCCCCTTCTAATAGTAAAGAAGTGAATCTGATGTCTCCCACTGATGGCTTCCTAACCTCCAAAAGCATGTGTTTATCATGAGTTTCGGCTATCCAAAATAGTTTTGACCTGAGGTTACAATGCAGGCTCAGATTGCTTCCAAGTGGGTTAAATGGATGATAAGCAAACACTTCATTACAGACTCTCCGTTGTAAGGATGTGCAAATCCCCAGGAACAATTTTCAGCATATCCTCTGGAGCTGCATGCTGCTTTGCACCTGGAGTTTTGCTGAGGTTGAGCCCTGCTGTCCCTTTGCCAATAGGATGGAGGGGTGGCTCAGAGCCACCTGCACACTGCAGTCTGAAGTTCCAAGCTTCCTCCTAGCTCCACCCCAGAATTAGTTTTAACAGCAAATGGTGGTGCAAATGGTCCAGTGTAGACAATCAAGTTTGCAAGGTGAACAGGCACTGCTGTGAAAGTGATGCTCATTTTAAATTGCCAGAGATGATGGTCTGAGTGGCTAAATGCATCCCCAGCCCAGATCAGCACCATATACCCACCCCTCTCCCAGGTCAGCATCTCCTTTTTAATTTAAACCAAATAACTTCAAAGCCCACCACTCACATTAACCCTGAGTGGGATGCCCATACCCAGCTACCCAGGGTAGGACCATGTCCCCATTTTTCCCATTCCCATTTCTACATTCACTCAGGGAAAGAGCCTAAACTAATTTGCAAAGCAAATCCTGAGTGCATGCTGTGCACATCTGAAACGGGCACTCTGGTGACTCCAGTTGCAGCAGCACAAGGGATGGATGAGGGCAGACCACACCAGATTTGGTGCTTAGCCTATTGACAGCTGCTATTGTTAGTAAAGTTTTCTATATAACCAGCTCCAGCCTAACCATAGCAAGGCTATCAGTAGCTCTTTTTGCAGGCATCGGAATGTCATGCTGATGCTGCTGTCATCGTGCTCAGTTTAATCTGTACTCACCAATTACCAGCCTCCATAACTCTTCTTCAGCCCAAACCATTCCATGGCAGTGTCAGGTCCAGCTCTTTATTTTTGTGGTACTACTGGGATTAGCATGGTCTTACCTATTCTTATAAAGAAAAGCACTCAGGAATACGTCTAATTATGCTTTGCTAAGTATGAAATGTCCTTCTATTTAGCAGATGCTCGGGCCCTACTTTGACCTAACACTGAGTGTTTCGAGTAAACTGCCAGCAGCCCCGTCAAACTGTTGTGGGTAATTTGGAGTATGAAATGTGTTAAATTATTCAAAGAGCTGAATAAGCATAAACAGGCAGTACAACGGGAGAGATATGCATACCCAGCGAAGCCGGCGTGACATTTAATATATCATATTAGCACTCCTGTTAGTACAAAGAGCTGGACACCTAGCACAGCAGCAAATTCACAGGCAGGACACAGTGTAACTGCATTTGGCCCCCTGTAGCTTTCCTCCAACTGTTTCCCTTTGCAAAGCTAGATGTGGTTTTCCTGTAACCAAAGGTGAAAGTTGGGAAGCAAAATCTGATTCCCCCCTGCAATGGTCAGTGCAGGAGGCCAGGTCACCCACCTCTGCTTCTCAATGGCATCAATCACTGCACTGATAGCAACTCTCTGATGGAGAGCAGGGGTGTATATCACATCAGGATCAGGCCCCAAATGGTTTGCTAGTGGAAAGCAGGCGCATAGATGGGCGAACTCTGATCAGTAACAGAGCTAACGTGGCATAGATCACATGCAAGCTCATAGTACATGTCTACCTCAGAAATACATACAAATCCCTGTGTCCTAGTAAAAGCTGACACTAATTCAAGACA
Source organism: Callipepla californica brunnescens (assembly GCA_023055505.1). Taxonomy (NCBI): domain Eukaryota; kingdom Metazoa; phylum Chordata; class Aves; order Galliformes; family Odontophoridae; genus Callipepla; species Callipepla californica. The sequence goes on along the minus strand of JALIRH010000012.1, from coordinate 14,288,978 downwards.
AAACCTCACATTTTGCCTACTGTGGAAGCGGTCCATTATTTCTTATTCTTCAAAACAAAGAGTGTTTTCAGGTTACTGAGTATTTCTGAGATCTCCAGGGATTACACATCAGGGGATGAACAAGATGTTTCTGTAGTCCAGCTTTCATGATGGCAAGCACCAAGGGGGAAGTGATACTCTATACTTTGAAAGCTTTAAGTTTGGGACTGGCAATCCAATCTTCATTGCTTGGTTTGTTAATGAAAATAGAAACTTAGAAAAAAAAATTCCATAGAGCCTGCACATAACAAATAAATGGAATGATCTCTCCTGAGAACAGATGGAAGCCCTAGTGATGGAGTTAACGTAGCCTGGACAAAGCACTCATGGATGTGAAAATACTGTCAGAAATATGCCTGCATCAACAAGGGATGGACTAGCTGAACTAAAAGGCCTTTTCCTTGACTTTTTACATTTTCCCTTTTTCCATTTTATTTTCTTCCCTCTCTGCAGTTTTAAGTAAGGAGGGTAGGATTAACTTGTGCATGGGTGAAGTCTGAGTGTAAATGGTTCTGAAGTCTGTTTGCTGTCTGTTATATGTCCTTATCAATGGGTTACCATTTTCTTTCCTTTTTGATCCTGTTTGGTGTAGCTAAAACCTGCGATTTTTATCTAACAGTCTTACAAGGCTGGGAGAGACATTAGTATGTTTTGCTCATTCCTTTGAGACAAATACACTGCAATGTGTTTCTTGGCTCTCTTTTTTCTTGCTTCTGAACCACATCTAGTGATAACATGGGGCTGCTGAGTCTAACTCCATGAAAAATGTTTACTAGCTTTTGTTATCACAAGTGCTTTGTGAGAATATGCAGACAAAAAGTACATAGCATAGATTTTGAAATGGTGAATGGGAACTTGCCATATAGGCACTTGGAAAAACTCCATTTGAATCTGCAGTCCAAGCCAATTTCTGTTCCTTCTGAAGTGAACCACAGAAAAATATTAAATGCCATCTTGCCAAAAATGTAACCTCTGCATATAAACACAATGGAGATGGGCAAACATTGTGAAGAGAAAACGTTGATTCAAATTTTAATCTTTAAACATAGTTGTTGTTTTTTCAAATGTTTTAAGACATGCATTTTCCTGGGGAAATAGCCAACTTCTATCAATTATTTAGGAGACTTCATAGGAAGCCAGCTTAAATTCATAACAGGAGTATCAGTTCAAGAAATGTGAATCTAAACATCGAATCGAGTTAGCCAGGGAATGAAAACAAGCCACATGATCTCTCAATCCAAATTTCAGCAGATAGGCTGCAACCACAGCTGCCTACAGAAATTACGTGGTAAGTACTTGAAATTATAAATTGATACAATTTTTTACTTTCTTATAAATATCTCAAAAAAAGACAGGGGAATAAATATTCTAATCTCCATTTCTTCTGCTGCTTATAGAATCATAGAATCATTAAGGCTGGAGAAGACCACGAAGAACATCTGGTCTACCTGTTGGCTCATCACTGCCATGCCCACTAAGCCATGTCCCTAAGCATCACACATACTCTTCAAAACAACCAGGTACCATGACTCCACTGCTTCCCTGGGCAGCCTGTTCCAACACATTATCACTCATTCTGAGAAGTTTTTTTTCCTTAAATCACTCTTTCTGATTTATGAAGGATAGCGTCTCTGAGTCAGCTTGCACAACCAAAATCGCAGTCAAACTGGTAACGAAAACAGAAACCTAGCCTATGTCAACTACTTCCATCCGTGGAGTAGCTCAAAGGGCACTGCACTACTTGCTGATTTGGATGCCATCATGTTTGTAGGCAAAGAAGCCAAGAGAAAGGCTGGGAAAGGCAGTGAGACCATTGAGAACCAGCTGACACAGCTTAGGAGCCAAAGCGATCTCAAAGGTTCATCCACTTCCAGCAAAACAGTGATAAAAATAAATCCTATTAACTTCCATCACAATTGAATTCTTGCTCAGCTCTGCCACAGTAGCCAACTCGTATTAGAGAAAGGGCAAATCAAGAGTGTTCTCTTGATCTTTACTCCAAACTTTACATAGCACCAGATGACATACTCAGGCAGCACGCAAACCAACAGTCTTACGAGCTCCACAAATTCATTTATAAAAAGAGACCATATTTATGAATCTAGCTGGCCCAAACTGCAACTGAGTTCCTATTATCTGCTGATTTTATATGCAACAAATATACAAAATATTTGGTGGATTTATTAAAAACAACAAACAAACAAAAAAACTCACTCTGATTCCCTTTAAACATTTTCAACTACCAGCTAAACCAGGTCAACTTCTAACAATTGAAAATGACAAACTTGCCAATTTCTTCTTCTTTTTTGATAGATATTGAACTGTTCATGTTATTCTTAGCCATGCTATGTGAAATCGACACAAAAAAAAAAAACACATCAAAGCTGAAAAACATATTAATGTACTATTTTCTTTCTGCTTTGCTAATATGGAAGATTTTGCAGTTAGTTTCTCTCCAACAGCAAAGCTTACTGTTTTCTTTAAATTATCAATAGCTGATCTCAGTAATGTCTGTATACACACTTCATCTTGACTAGAAGGGCCCATGAAGAGCCAAAACGAGACAAAAAATTATGGAAAACTATCACAATAGCTTTTACTATACAAGTTTCAAAGACGGCTCATATTGCACTTTTCCTGTGTTCAGTGAAGACAAATTCAAAGTTGAATTGTCCTCGAGTACTTTCAATTCTGCTTTCTGCTTCTCGCTCTCCTTTCGTGTTTCCCATCAGTGAGTGGATGCAACAGTGGTAAGAAGCCCCAGTACTCTGCTCATTGTACCCTTTCACTGGAGTGCAATGATGCTGAATTCTACATTCAGTATTAGGCAGTGCAGTGTATATAAATCTATTAATATAATAATCTAGATTTTATGAGTCATCTCAGGGAAAAGAGTATGCACATTTTTGCAGTTTTCCATAGGACTGCAGAGAGTTATCATTTGGCAGAACTTTCTTATTTGAGTCCTAGAACTGTCACTATGAAACAAATCCCACTTTTCTTGTTGACTGAGAGGTAGTACGGATCCATACTGAAAGCTCTCCAGGGGCTTTAAAAGGTTTTTGTCACCATAACAGCACATCTATCTAATCTGCAATGGTCTGCTCACTTAAAAACACTAACTGGTAGAGATAAGCACAGGTTTCCAGTTTCTTACCTGGAGGGCAGTGGTTGGGTGGTTTATGGGCAAGATGACCTCATGTTGCTGCCAACTTCATCCTCTTATTCTGGGTGCTTGCATAAATGTCCAAAGCTGTACACATCATATTAGCAGCCAGTTCAAGTGCTGGCCTTGCTATCCATTCACTTCCTTCATAGGAACGTGGAGGAAAGCAGTGGTAATCAGCGCTCTTTCAGCAAGTGTTAAGGAGATTGAGGAAAGCAGGGTGAGCAACACGCTTCATTAGGGTATTCTAGTGCACAAATTCAGCTTGCTTTTTGAATGTCAAGAATAGAAAATGCAAGTCCGTGAGAATTAAAAAGACAAGAGTCCAGCTCATTTTAAGATTCTCCTAGTTATTTTAAAGATATTTCATACAATTACTTAGCCTATTAAAGAGTTTGCATTAAAGCAAAACTACCATGTTTGATGTATAGAGCCTCCAGACTCTCCAGCTTCCCTTTGCCCTTCAATCTCATCTATTGTAGTAGCGTGGCTATCTCAGATCACTTACCCATCCAATGGAAAATTGCAGGATGTGGATATGGAAAAAGCAGACAACCAGTATAATCAGGGCAAACTAGGACCCTGAGCTCAGCAGCTAAGCAATCCATGCTCTGCTAGTAAATGCAACTTCACCTATATTAAAATATAGTGCAAAATCTGCTTAGCATACCAAGCCTGTGCCCTCCCAAACAAAATAAATAGATAAAGCACTTGTGGTTTGAAAAAGTGAGCAGCAGGTGAGTATGGTACATGACTGACATTTTTGCCATTCTTTCTCTTACACATGATGAAAACTATCTGTACTCGTAAAGGAAGGTATTACAAATTAAGTATTCAAGTTTTCCATGATGCCAGCAATTGTTTTAAGCCTGGTTCTCATCTTTTTCAACTCTCTTACAAATCTTGAAGGGAATAGGATTCATCAGTACACAAATGGCCTTTATTTCTGGCTGTTAAAAACCTGATGATGAGCAACATTTCCAAGGAAGAAAAAGAAGTCAATTTCCGAAGCATGTGCAGAGTTAATGTCTACAGTAATTGCGACTAAGTACGGTAGAGCAGAGATGCACTGCCAGCTGGAGCCAGGGATTAAAAAGGAAACATCTGTGCTGAGATTATAGGAACAGAGGAAGCTGTGGGAAGGAAGGAAGCAAGAATGCCCGTGCAGGTCCACCTACCTCATTTGAACTTCTCTTCACCAGGATTTTTTTGTTTTCCTCAACCTGAATTCTACGTATTTACCATCCTGTGTGTAAGAAAAAGACTGTCCTACTTCTCTGCTGATTGACCTTTCCCTTATATTAACCTAATGACCACACATTATCAAGATGAATCCTAAGCACTGGGATTTAGGTACGTACTCAGAATTGAGTAGGCTTTCAGGTAATTTGTGAGCAAGGATGCCTTCAGGTGTAATGACTTCAGGTGAAACTTTTTGGCCTCAACCAACTTACAGCGAGTCCAGCTTCAGATCTAAAGGAAACTACATTTTCTTCAAGAATCAGGATCTTTAAATTTGCCCTTTCCTTACAAACCTTCTTACTTAAATTCCCACTAAAATAAAACATACAAAGCCACTAAAGAAGCATTCTAATAAAATAATAAACACTTTAGAAGTTAGGCAGTGTCTTAAAGGAAAACGTTAAGCTTCTGAAAATACTTTATAAAACATAGCTAGCAAAAATGTATATACACACACAAATTTAGCTAGTCAGCTTACGTTCTAATGAAATGTGTGTTGCTTTTATCTCTCCCAGTCTCCCAAAACTAAAGATTTAGAAGTTTGCATTAGATTTGCAGAAACAGTGTGTTGTAAAGAACAGGTCAGGAAGAGATTAGAGAGCTCTTTGCATTTACTATATTTCTGTTTTTTTTTTCCCCTGCTACTTCAATTGCCTTTGAACTCCTGTTCTTTGGAGCCCTGATGGGGTGAAAACGTAGGAATGAAGGAATGGAAGGTGGGAAGGAGGGAGAGAAAGCAATGAGGGAATTACTCCTTTCAAAAATAAATAAATCGATAAAAAAAAGCACAGAAGTATTACTTAAAAAAAAAAAAATTCCCAGAGCCAGCACACACACTCCATTTCTACTAATCGGATTGTGATGTGTTTGCCTTTAATATGTGCAGCCAGCCCCTATGCCCTGCCTTGTGCACATGTCATGTCCTTTTAACATCAGCAGCCACTGGCCTGATTCTCAGTCCTTGATAACATGTTCCCAAGTAGTATCGTGTAACGGGGGGAGAGCAGTGAGAGAAGTGGGGGAGAGGAACCAAGGCTGGCACAAGCGATCAGTGCCTTTGTTGAGATGCTACAGACAATTCTCTTCTAATCGACGAACCTTTCATTTGATTTCAATTCTTTCTTTCTTGTTGATATGTCAAACAGAGGCTCCATCAGCCATAAAACAAAAGGACGGATTCGAAGCAGGGCTTTTCCTTAATCCTCTCTGTTCCTTGCTCGCTCACCCTGCTTTCGGCAGATTTTCAATATCATTAGTTTCTCTGATTGCATGCAGTTTTCTGCTCCCTTTTGGAGATGAAAGAGCTGTCACGCTCCTCAAAAACTTCAGCGGGTTCAAAAGAGAGAATTTTGGAATGCTGTGATGGAATAAATCAAGTCCTAAAAGAGGGCAGTGAGGTTAGGAAGGCCAGAATTGGCAGGGAGGGGCTGCTTGCTTGCTCCATCCTCTCTAAGGCCAAGTTCCCATTTGCTACTAGACTTTTAAAATAACTATTTCTACTTATTTATTTTAAGCCATTTTTTAAATAACAAGGATTTTTTTTAGAATAATTATTTAAATAGTAGTGGCAATCTAGCTGGCATCTGGATGAAGACCAAAATAAGCTCTACCAACCATGCTCTTGTAGCATGCACTTGCTTTTACAGACAAAAAGATTCAAAATCCACAATATCCAACTCTAAACTGTGGTATAGTCCTGACTGTCTCCCAAAGAGTTCCATGATGTTTGAACTTCTTAAACACATGGTATGAAGTTAAGTTCCACAAAAAGAAAAGATACTTCAGGGTGCAGCAGTCTTCCTGCTCTCAAAAATCTAATATCTTCAAAAATCTCAATTCTTCCCATTCCCAAAAATTCCCACCAGGTCCCCTCCAAATGCACTTGGATAATGTCCACCATTTTTCAAGCATCTAGATTCCTCTGCACAGGTTAAACAACAAATTAGAATATGCGTTTGCTTCCAGAAATCAAACAAGATTGTCACACCATGGCACAGACTGTACACCTATTCAGGAGCCACAGCAGATCATTTTGCCTCTTTTTTTTTTCCACTTGAAAGAGAGCAGTGAAGTTTGGGATACACGAGCCTGCAAATTACATTGGACTTTGAGGTCTCACTGGTTGGCTCTCCAGGGTTTATGTGAACTAAGTGCACATTGAGTTTGCTCAATGGAACCTTCTCCTAAATGCAGTTTCTAACGGTGTTCCTGGTGTGTCCATACTGGTGTGAATAAGAGAAACCTTCTGGTTCAGTGAAGATGCAAGTTTGTCTGCAAAGTTACTCAGCCAACATCTCAACGTTTCCGCTTAAAATTGAACGAGAGGACTTGCTGGACTTTGACACGTCAGAACCAATAAACTCACCCATGGTGGCTTTTCCTAAGGTCTGAGCTCCTCAGCAATGCTCAGAGATCACCTCTTGAATAATCTAAAAAAGAAGGAAGCGAATAAAAGACCACAAGGACCCCAGTCAGGCAGGCGTCAAGCACTTACCTGCCTTCAGCATTTCTCATTGTGTTATCAGTTAAGGACAACACTGCAGAAGCAGCAGCTTTAAAGGTGTGAGAAGAGACATCCTATGGACGGCCCTATACACATGTGGAGTCAGCTCAGTTTTTACCATTTCATACATCTGACCCAACTCTTTTTAAACAGGCCATTCTCTGCAAGCAGAACAAGGTCACCCAAATCTTACAACTAACCAGACAGACTCTACAGAGAGAAGAGGTGGGAGAAGAGGTGGCACACGGAAACTGAGCACTCAGCTCACTTTCATCAGGAAAAATACTAATAGGGACAAAAATATCAAACCAATGTGAACTGCTGAAGAAGAAAAAATACAACCTAAATCCTTAAAAGCGTGAAGGTCCATGCTGATGCAACATGAACCATCAATTAGGCCCACTTTTGCCCTGTGTGTGATTGACAGATATGCTCATCCTGAGCTCCAAAACCTCTCTGGCAGCTGAACTGTGTGGTACTCACTGATACCCACAGGTTCTGCTGTGTGGGTTCATGTGGCATCGGCACCAGCCACTGATGCTCCTCGAACTAGGCAACAGAGCAGCTACCAGTGTGATCCTGCCAGCAAAGCCCTGCAATTCCCTCGACAAGTGAATGGTTTTCCCTTTTATCTCTTATTAAAAGGGATCAGGTGTTTGCCCATGAGAAATGCACTCTGAGCTACATTTTTTTTTTCCCTCCTGAAATATGCCCATAAAGTAGATATGTGTCTGTTTAAATAAGCATAAAATTATGAGAGTGTCCTGCAGCAAAAGAAGACATCCGCGTTCAGGGTAGCACGGATGAAAGAGCCCATTCTTCTCTCCTGCCATGACTTTGTTGGTGAACTTTGGGCCTATGGAGACTTTTCAAGGGCATGAAGAGGGGGCCCTGCAGTTGCCAAAGTCTTTTTAGAATAACCTTTAAGATGCATTTAGTCAGAAAGCAGCTGTGTAAGTGATGTGATTTGTATTTACGTGCACATATAACCTCTCAGTGTAGCTGGTAGCTACAGTGGAAGATGCAGCATCACTCCCCAGGTTGGAGAGTATGCCCTGCACTTATCCAGACAACAGAGAAGACTGTTATTCTCTGATTCCAGGCTGAAAAGCAACATTAGTGGCAGAGGCTACAGGATCCTCCCGTTCTCCAGCCTTCTCATTACAGAGACTTTCATTTCCCAAGACATCTGCAAGGTGTCCCTTCAAGGATTTTGCTGTTTTTTGATTTATACTTTTATATGCTTGAATCTCAATTGAGACATCCCAGCCTCATTCCATTTCTGACCTTACACTATAAAAGCGGACTGACCCTCCATCTCTCAGCACTGGGCTGACTTCCAGCCCGGGTTATGGAAGAGCAGGGGCAGAGCAGAGCAACCTACACGAAATACTCAGAGCCCAAGCGGTCACTGCGAGCTGTTCTCTCCACCCTCTGACCTTCTAACACTGCTCTTGTTTTTCCAAGGCATGCTTTCGATTCCCTTTATTCTTCTAAGAAATTCCTGCCCACATTGAGCACAGCAATCCCACAGTTGTCATGGAAGAGGATGACACAGGAAGCAGATTCGCAGATAATACTGAAAATTGCCATAAATTATTATTTATTTGCTTTTGAGAGTTAAAAAAAAAAAAAGAAAGAAACAGAAAAAACAGCAATTTCAGCTAGAAGCAAACTTGTTGGCTGCCAGACAGAGTTCCTGAGGGCCTGACACCTGTTTCTGGTCATTGTTCTGCCTCTACCACACCTGTAGGCATGTGAGCATGCAGTAAGGATATCCAGGTATTTGATTCCCTCCAAATGCAGTCAAGAACAAACAGACAGCAGTGAGACGATGCCCATGGGTTGACTTTCTGTTGATGAATCTATGAGTGAAACACGCCCCAGGGAAATAAAATAAATGTTTAAAAAGGGGGGAAGGGAAGGGAAGGGAAGGGAAGGGAAGGGAAGGGAAGGGAAGGGAAGGGAAGGGAAGGGAAGGGAAGGGAAGGGAAGGGAAGGGAAGGGAAGGGAAGGGAAGGGAAGGGAAGGGAAGGGAAGGGAAGGGAAGGGAAGGGAAGGGAAGGGAAGGGAAGGGAAGGGAAGGGAAGGGAAGGGAAGGGAAGGGAAGGGAAGGGAAGGGAAGGGAAGGGAAGGGAAGGGAAGGGAGCTTTAATGGTACTGGAATAGCTGCTCTGTCATAGATTGGGGAAAAAAATGCAGCTGCCATGTAAATTTCCTACCATTTTTTTTTTTTTTGTTCCCTTTCCAAAAGCTCCTGCTCTGCTCTACATAAGATGCTTTTCTCAAATGAATATCTTAAAAAAAAATCATCCGGAAAGAAGGGAAAAGTAGCTCTCATTCAGGAGAAACTGAGGCAGTTTGCGTCCATGCAGGCTGCACTGCCTTCCAACGTTGAAGCCAGTTAAATAAACCTCTAAACAGTCTTCAGTACTTGCTTAAATAATAAAGGCGAGCGGGGGAGAGGTTGGTGAAGCTGCAAGTCTATAACATCTCTATTCCGGTCCTATTCAAGAGCCACCCTTAGCTGCTGCTGATGAGAGCAAAATTGGGAGCAAATAATAAAACCATCCTCCTTCCTCAATAATGCCTTTAAAACAGATAAGTGCCAGTTGAATTAGCCTATTTATAAGACTTCTTTTTTCCCCTGACTGTAAACTCCTAATGACTCTTCGTTACACAATGCAATTCAATATGACTCAAGCTTCCAGGGGTCTTGATCCCCTCTAGATAGTGTACCACAAAAGTGATTTATAAACTACAGTCTGAGAAAGTCAGAGACTGAAGTGATTTGAGAAAATAGTTCAAGCTTCTAAGTGAATACAAGTGCTATGAATTCCAGTGACAGAATGATACCCACCCCCCAAAACCTTTGCCTATAGTCTCATTTCATACAATGGAGGGAAAAGTGGTACTAAAGGAAAAGAGGGGTGGGTAAGAAAGTCCAAAGGGGAAAAGAAAATGAAGAGCTGTACGGTGAGGGCTAATCAGTCATATGCCATGAAAAAGTGTAACAAGAGGCTGTTTGCATACCAAATCACATCCATGAGGCTGGGCAGTTCTGAGTGGAGCACTCTGGCTGAAGAAGTGCTGGAAGGGAGGCAGCAGGGTAGAAGGAATAAAAGCAGAGCACTGATAAGCTGCACATGGGTGTCAGGTGTATTACTGGAGAGGAAAAACATTTATTTATCATCCCCCAACAAACAAGTGGGGAGTAAAACTATATTCTTTTCTTTTTATTAAGGCATCCATATCTCAGAAGTTATTTTGAACTGAGTGGAAAAAAAAAAAAAAAGTAATAATCCCTAAGCATGCACTTGCTTCTTGCAAGACAGATTTTCCTATCCAAAATTCAGCATGGGGTTGTTATTTTGGAATCCATTCCCTTCCCCCTCTCCCCTTATCGCCTCTCCCTGTCTTTCACAGTTAGGCGTTTGGTCTAAAGACAGCCAGGGAGCTAAATATATATTAATTAGAACTCTTGAGGCTGCCATCAATGAGATACAATTATCCCAAACTGTTGCTATTACAGGCTCTGATAGCTTCATTTAAATTCCTGAATAAAACATGAAATATCTTTAATGAGAAATGAATATAGTTGTCAGGAGGGAGTAGTTGTGATATTGTTACTAGTTGAGATATAGAAGATGAAGACATAATATGAATACCTTCGATTTTATATAAAAATGATTGCTGTTAGGAAAAGACAGATCCCCCTTTAGAGACTTCATTTAGGCTGAACATCAGAAAACATATAAAACAGCAACATTTCTCTTGTAAGGAAACTCCGCTATCCCAGAGGCAGCTGGCACTCCTGCCTCTATGCAAAATGAATCAGTTACAAGGTGTAACAGTGGGGAAAAACACTGCACCATTATGGTAAACAAATCATGGAGCTCAGTGAGATATTCCCATCGTTACTCAGTGGCTGATCAGGGGGTTCGGCATCAAAAGCTCTCCCTCACGCTCAAGGCATGCTGTTTTTCTTCTTTCTTTTTTTCATTTTTATTATTTTTAAGACAAATGCCAGTGAGGGAGCAGAGATGCAGCTTGGTCTCCCTTTCAAGGCAACTGAAACAAACAAGGCCAAGCCAGCAAAGAGCAGTCCTTTAAATCACGCTGTCAGGGAGATGGGAGCTGCAGCACCTCCTCATTCCTCCACAGCCCTGTGATGGACTGCACTTCTCACTAAAAATTCACCCTTGAGCTGCATCGGAGCTCTCCTCACCTCCTGCAATTCGACAGAATCTGCAGTGACTCCTCTCCTTTCATGCAATCGTATAAACATTAAGGTTGGAAAAGATCGTCCAGTCCAACCATCAACCCACTCCCACCTTGCCCGCTAACCCATGTCCCTCAATGCCACATCTATTCTTTTCTCCAAAACCTCCAGGGTCGTGCACGTGGGGTGCAGCACAACAGCAATGTAATAGCAAGCACCACTGCTTGTACTCCAGTTTAGGTCACAAAATAGAGATGATTATCATACTAATTGAAAGGGCATGGGAAATACTAAGGAAGCTGAACATAATTATCCAAACTGGAAATTGCCAGGTCGTTCCCATTCTTGTGGGATCCTCTAGTGACCACAGAGTATGGTCAGGACCTCAATTTAAAGTCTCAGTACAAGTTTGGATCAAGCATTTCTACATTAAATTAATTAATATGCGTGTGCTGAATGTTATTTTTGAGGTAGTTGGAGTGTAGCAGCTCTGTTTCTCCTACACGCTTTGGTCTGCATTTATTCTCAAGATGCAGAGATAAAAAATTATCTCAGGGATACAATTCAATTTCTCTTAATCAACACCTCTTTGCTTCATCGAGTAAAGCATGTTTAATCCATTTAGAGTTAGTTGTCAAGGAATAGACACTCTAATTAATATTTTCCTGAAGATGTTTATGCATAGCAATATAATCAAACAAATAAATTATAAGAGCAAAGAGTTTCTAAGTGCCTCCATCAGACTGGACCAGAAGAGATACCTCTGTGGATTCTATTTCTGTTCCACCTGACCATCTGGGGAGATGTCAGTTTCAAGATCTTATGAGTGGTAAAGGGAACACGTATCTACAGTGCTTCCTGTTCCTGAAAGCTTGGAGTGCTAAGGACACTGCAATCATGTCAATGAATGGCAGGGTCTCACAAGTTGCCCTTCCAGAATAAATGAATCAAAACTTGATGACCAGTGTCTAAGAGTTATCTAGTATACCTTAAAGCTTATTCTATCCTTCCCTTTGCTCAAGCTGTGAAAAGAAGTTACAATTTAACTCTCTAAAATCAGCCACAAAAGACCTTGGAAGAGGTGAAGATGTGCAGTTGCTGGACCAAGAGCACACCACCACCATTACACTACAAATACACTTTGAACAACACCTGAAATTCAGCCTAAATATCCATACCACATTTACATGCCCCAGATTCACATGGATAATAACAGTTCCTGGGATCAAAAACCAACTAAAAGCTGAAATATTGCATTCTCAAAAGCAGAGGCTTCATTAACAAGCAAGTCCTTTTCTTTTATAGCAATTTTGGGATCCCCTCGAGGTAGACAAATTGCTGAAGCCAACACTCACCACTCACTATATAAGTCACTATATAAGTCATCTTTAAGGAAGAGAATGAAAGACCTCAGCGCCCGACACTGCAAACATCAAGTGCAATTTACAGCCCTTGAATCAGTGCAACCAGAGCAATATCCAATTATACTCATTTTATTTATATAGTTTGTTTAAAAAAAAAATTAATAATTTTATGTAAAAAAAAAAAAAGAAAAAACCAAGAAATACTGGATTAATGACCCTAGTAACTGACCACATCTATCAGTAGAAATATTCAACAACACAAACAATGACTCCACAGATTTTTCTCTTTGCTGCTTATTTTCACGTGGGACTGAGAATGAGCACGTCTGGAAAGTGACGAGATTCCCCAGAGCCCCATGCATTATTTTTACCCTTTTTGGAGACGACGTCTTCAGTGTCAGCTGGCTCTGACCAGCTGCAGTGGGGATGCTCTGATGGGAGTGGGCATTTTTCCATGGGTAGTTGACAGCAGTGACTTTTTGACGGCCCCTTTCAGCTGCTCAAATCTGAAGCTTCATTGAAAGGGCAGAAAAGGAAAGAAGAGATACATAGTATTACCAGAAGATAGGCGTTTACTTCCAAAATCGTGAATTTTCTCCCTTCCCTCACCCAAGCTCTTCTTAATGTGCAGGAGAAACACACAAACCCCCCAGCTCCTTTCACATCCCACATCACTTCTTCCAAGTTCATCTCTAGCCCTGGCATGCTAGAATGAGGACTGGGCAGAGTAGCCAGCTTGCTCTCGGACAAAGCTCGCACATATTCCTCATCTCAGCTAGATGTTATTTTTATTCTCTTTTCTATTGCTCTCTTAATTAAAAAAGAAAGAAAAAAGAAAAAAAATGAATAAAAAGTCCCTTCTGATGGAACACACCTGTTTGTTTCTATGTCCTGGGAAAGCGAACAACAAAGCCCTTTGAATTACTTATTGTTATGGCTCGGGGACAAGATTGCATCTCTAAGTTTATAAAGCAGCTCCTACATTTGCACCACTAAATACAAATGATTTTAATAATCAGTGTTTTATTTGCTTCTTTCAGCAGGGTGCCTTGTCATTACTTCAACGGTAATAATACCCGCTTTTCATTTGCTAAATGTTATTATGATTATTATTCAGAAGCTTTACTATAATTAACTAACGCAGCCTCACAACACCCCTGTGAGTCAGGTAAAGGAAGAATTACGACTTCCCCGTGATTCAGTGGGAAACACAGCAAAGGGGAAGCTAAGTATCACAACACAGACTAGGCCTGGATTAAAACCAACGGTTCTTGGGTCCAAAGCCCATGCATGGTGTCTTGACCTGTTGGCCTTCAGCTCAACACCCAGTGCTGCTGTCAGCTCAAAGGCACTGAGGTGACATTTTGGAAATACAAAAATAACACAAAATAAGGGAAGGGAAGGGGACAGGGGTGTGGAATGATGAAGGAAGAAAAGAGACACGGCAATCCCTAACTATCCCTAAAAATCCCAAATCCCTAACAACCTTTGGCAGCTCCTGCTCCCGACTGGCATCGGCGCCTGAATCCTGAATGCTCGTGTTTGGCGCCTGCATCACGCACATCTGTATCTATACAGGCGGCAGCTTCTGTCTATAATAGCCACCTGTGAGACCAGGGGAAAGGCATTAAAAATTAAAGAACTGCAGAGTAGATTGGAAGCCAATCTTGGGTTTATAGACAGGGAAGTGTTTGACAGGTGGTCTCTGTGCAAGAAGTGGCCTCAGAGACACATTTCCCTTGATTTTATTTTTTAATTAACTTTTATTCTCAGAATTATCTTGTCCTTTTTCCCTCTTTACTTGGCTCCCTGCTTCTAGCCTGGAATGCCATTTAGCACAGTGTTGTTATAGATTCCTTCAGCACGGCAGTCCAGCTATATAGAGCCTTCCATCTCTGCCCTGATGCCAACCATCCACCTAACAAGTTTTTCCACAGACCCTGACACAAACAGCAGCCACAATGCAGACCTTATCACCCAGTTAAGTGGGTTATCCTATAACCCAGCGACACAGCCAGCAGAGCCCATATTTACAGGGGCTGCTCAGTGAGCAGTAACCCAGGCCTTGGGTCAAGCATTTGCCTGTTAAGCTCTTCCACATGTGCCATCAGGCCCTTCCTGTTTGGGTTTCAAGTACCAGTTTTTTTCTCCTCTCCTCCCATAAAAACAGATGACCTTAGAGGGACTGAGAGAGCCATCTCCATCACTGTCTGCAGCCCAGACTTCACCTCCTGCCATAAAAACGCTTCCTCACCTTCCCTTCTGCTCACCCCTCACATTCCCACTTTCAAGTTAATTATAATAACACATCTGCAGCCAAACAACAGAAACCCGTGCATCCCCTCCAGGCCCCCCCTGGCTTTGCTTCATTGACTCCTCCAAACCCACCGCACTTGGACGAGAGCACTTAACCTTCTGCAGAATATCTTTATGCTCCATTTTCCTTTCCATTAGGAAGGAGATGAAAGCAAGCAGAGGATGCTTTCGTACAGCTGCTGCTGCTGCCAGCAGATGTGCTCTCCCACGTCTATACGTGCTTTAAGTATAGACTTGAATACTTCTGCGTGTGGGGGGTTTTGGTGCGGGTTTTGACTGTTAGACTTAGTGATCTTAGAGGTCTTTTCCAACCTAGATGACCCTATGGCTCTACAGATAAAGTTTAAGCAATGAGGTGTGTAGGCTGATGCAATGGTTTATGCCCAAGTCATAAGCCTTCTTCCATCCCCCAGCTTCCTAGTGAAGAAGGTGCTAACCCAACCTGCTGCACTTTTAGTGTCATTTTCCAATCTTTTTACGGGCATAACAAAGCAAGATTCCAACCACTGGTGCTTTTCACTCGAGGAAAATTTCCTTGATCAACCTGTTAAGAGTTTCATGGTTCCCACTGCATTTCTCCCAGTATCAAAATCATTTTTTTTCCTAAGAAAATATCATTCATCATAACAACAGGAGGGAAAAAAAGTGAAAGCAATCAAATCCATTAAAGACATAATACTAATCAAATAATTATAACAATAAAAGAGTGAAAGCTAAGACTAGATTCTTCTAATTGGAGAGGGCAGAAGACCCTGCCTATACAACTGAAGAGAAGCAAGACTTCTTTTTCTATTTGCATGTTTCCAGACCAGGCTGTGTTCCACTGACAGCCAGTGATGAAGAAAGCTTGGGAAGTACCGAGTGCAGAAAAAAATGTCTCTAATACAAGCTTTCTGTGTCCTCCCAGGAGGCTTTTCACCCACCACAGAGATATGGGCACATCTGGAGTAGACAGCAGCTAAGTACAATGTAGAGGGAGCTGAGATGCCAGATGTATTTCTAGTAGAAAGGTCCTGTTTGTAAGACATTCAGCCCCGTGACTACTCTCACTAATAGGCTGTGACTTAAGCATGGCTGGTTGTGACCTCTGTTTTCCATCTCAGGTTAGAGGAAGGAAAGAGGTGCTGCGACAAGGCAGGGAGGTGGTGGTGGGGGTGACCAGGGGGTCAGAGCAGGACATGAGCATCCCCAGATCATCTCCTGGCTCTATGCTCACCTCTTGGATGACTTAAGCCATTTAATTTCACTTTCCCATCTGTAAGTTCAGAGTGACACTGTGAGTGCAAAAACTGCCAAAGTGGAAAAGTGCTCTGCCACAACAGCCAATGGAGAGGAGAAAATCTTGAGTTATTATGGACTGAGAGGAACAAGTGCTCCATTCCCAGGCCCTGAGCACCACTCTGCTCAGGATGATGCTCACGGAATTATAAGACATCACTGCAAACACTTGTCCCTCTTTAGTGCCATCAGGATCGCATCAAAGCTTTGTGTATCTCTTCCTTCCTCTCCCTTCTCTTATTACACCAGAGGCTCAGAGTCGCTGGTTCCAGCTCACCAGTCTCATTGTATTAGCTTGATAAACCACCCGTTTACCTACAATGCAACAGACTGTAAAAACCCTTGTGGCTATTGCATAATAAGGAAAATAAATAATAATATACTTTAACAAGCATCAGTTGAAATAGTCAGGATTTGGTGGACCCAGCAATAAACAGCAGATTTGCTTTCCCAGCAACGTGGAAAAACTAATCAGATTTGGTTGGCAGCTATGAAAACACAGCTGATCGACAGCTCAGTGCTGGCTCACACAATCCCCCATCACACAGGGCATCAGGGAGGGATGCTGTGCACGTCCCTGTGCTAGATGCAGTGCCCTGGCGGGCTGGCAGCTTTCCATCCCTTGGATGGGGGCTGCGGGGCTGCACAGCCCAGACAGCAGTTTAACCCGAGGGTCAGAGGGCAGTCAGGCGTTATCTACCGGCTGGGCGCATTTCCTCCACATCTGTGGCTCCAATATTCCCGAAAAGACACTGACGAGAGGGCGAGAGCTAATGGGAACTCCTCCGGTATTTAGAAATGTAAAGGGCTGCATTCATTTTTAATCATGTTGGGAACTTGCTCCTGAAAAAAAAAAGAAAAAGAATAACAAAAGCAAAAGCAGTCAATGACAATTTACATAGGGTGAGAGAAAGCAAAATAAATTTGATGTTCCATACCTGATTTTTTGGGGGCTTTGCAGATGCTGGACAAAGACAATATTGCTGTGTGCTTTAAGTACAGTGCAATTTTGAGTATGGCATAACAACTGCAGTTGTGCCTTGGTTATACCATATTACACATCTACTGCACGAGACTCAAATAACTTCTACCTTATTAAGGCAAAATCCATCATCATCTGCCTCCTATTGCTCAGCACAGATGGCATTTCACTGTCCCTTTTCAGTTTGCATGAAGTGTAGGGTTAGCTTTAGCCAAGCATTAGCTTGGTACCTTCCTGAGAAGCCTTAAAGCTACTTCTGCTTTGCAGACTGGAGCAGCCCTACATCCAATTGCACTGATAATATATAATACATAATATTTTAATATATAATAATTTGCAGAACCAGTGAGGAGCTGCTGCAGCACTCCACAACTATGCAGGCAGAGCAGGGTGCTGATCACCACCCACATGCCAGGAGTAAAGTACAAAGAGGTCCTTATGGGGCTCCTTTGCCAACAGCAGCCCTTTTCCAGTGAGTGAAGCCCCCAGGGGACCAACTTTCCCACCTGGACCGTTATTTCCCAACAACCATATCTACCAAGCTGAGATTGCTGCCGCAGTGCATAGGGCCAAGGTCTGATAACGGAGAAATAAAGCCAGGTGCAATTACCCTTGTGCTTCTTGTATTGATTATACTACAGCATTAATTCTAGGGTAATGCAGCTGTGGATGGAGCCAGGATGACTGTCTCCAGCATAGGACACTCCAACCTTTTTAGGTGTGCTGCAATTGAATTGTTTTTCTTAAGTTATCTTCTGTTTAAGATGATGAAATCTAAACAATTAGAATCCAAATACTAACTGACTGGGCACAAGACAAAGAGTTTTTCACATAGGTTAAGCTAACACAGTCCTCACCAAAAGACAGTAACTAGAAGACACCTCCTAAGAACTCCTTCCTGGTTCTTATGGGTCACACTGATATTTACTGATTCCTTCCCATGCATATAATGAAATCACTTCTATAACACCCTCACTGTCAGGACAGCCAATACCAGCGTAACCTCTTCATTTTAAGCGTGACAGAGAACAGTGAGGTCATTTTCCATGCCCTGTGTCATTTCCCTCCCCAACTTACAAGGTTGGCCCTTCAGAGAATAGCCTCATGGGTTCTTGTCTAGACAACCCTTTAATTGACTCAAGCTACAGGACTTCCATCATTGCTCCAGGGAGATCATCTCACAGTCTGACAGACCTTGCTGCCAGGAAACATTTCCCAATGTTATCCCTACTTTGTCCTCGCCCAGTGTCATGTCAAAACTACAATCCGATAATGTCTTCTACCAGGAGACCAATACATTCCAGGTATCCCACCTTGCACATTGTACCACACTTCCACCAGTCCAGTTAACTTCCATTTGACAAGCGGCAAATGTAGCATCTAGATAAATGCAATTATTTTCATTTATTCCCCTGCCAGCACATCAACTTGATTAGCTTATGGAGACATGTTTTAGTCACAGTGGAGAAGGGAATACAAATTTCTTAAAAACCACGAAAAACAGTAAGTTACATATTTTTAATTTATTATAAGGACAAAATTTTTGTTTTGTTTTTAATAAAATCAAAATTCAGAACCTAGAAAAATAGCTTTGTAAATTGTTTCTTTTTTTTTTTTTTTTTTTTTTCCAAAAGAAATCTATTTAAATTCATTTACTCTTGGGGTGATCACGTAAAGAGCGAGCAACAGGTTAATAAAGTAGTAATAGAGATATTAATAATGAGCAAATCAATTGTTAGGGGCTGTTCAATAGTGTACTTATTAGGTTTATATTCATCTGCACTACTAAAACTGATGTGCTTTTAATAATCTATAACATGTTATTCATGACTTGAGTATTCTTCTCTATTAATAATTTACTAATGCTTTATAAACTATTTATAATTGCATTCTTCATATAAAAATATGATCTTTGATCTAATAGCAAGTGATAACTTGGGACAGTCCCTACTGGACTAAACTGAGGATGCAGAGAAAACCACAACAGAGCTGCTGTGCAATCCTCAATCCCCAGCATTTGCTTCAACTGGTTTTGTTGCTCTTCAGAAACCTGATAGCCAAGATGAATCGAAATTTAATTCTGCATAACTCAGTGGCAAAATGTTCTTAAAGAACAGACCAGTTCTCTTATTCAGTGTCAAATCTCTTTTTCATCTGCAAATTTAAGACAATGTTAGGAACAGAGGCTACAAGGGGTTCGTCAGAACTCTTATTAAAGAACTGTTACAGAACTGCAATTTGTTTTCATCTTACCAATCCCATCCAGGCAGGAAAACAGTACAAGTCATGATGAAAATGACTGGAAAAATGCAAAGAGGAGTAATGATATTTCATCAAAAGTGTAGGGTACTTCATTGAACTGGAATTGCCACTTCTGCACTCTCCCAAGATCCACTAAGCCCTGGAAAAAGGAAAGTTACAATCTTACAAACAAAATCCATTAAGTGCCATAGAAGAAAGAAATAATCTGATTTATTGTTCAACCAAGAAAGGCTAGAATAGAAAAAACACTTTTTCTAATATAAAACCAAAAATAGCATTATGAGTGTCGAAAGCATCAGTAAATACCTGTGGAAATATTTCACTTATTTCTGCTACCTTTATTTAAGAACAAAATTACTCTAACAAATACTAGGAAAGGTACCAGTACTTCACAGGAATGCAGTGGTTCACTTATGAAGAGAGTAAGGGAATTTGTCTTATTTAACCAGATAAAGATTAAAGGTGGTTCTGATGACTCTTCTTAAATGCATTCAGAATTCAGGAGGATGAGGCCAGGGGAAGAGCGAAGAAAAATCATATATGTTAAAGGTCCCTGTTGGAAATAGTTCAGTTCCTTATAGATTAGCTATGAAAATTAATGAAGAACATCGATTAACTAAGCATCAAAAGCCTATGATAGTTTTCTAAAATTAAGCAGTCAGAAACAAACATTTCAACTGGAAGCCTTTGCAAGGGGAATATATGATCAAGGAGACAAAAATATTGTGTGTCACTATGTTCCCAAGGGGTTGAAAAAGAAACCAGATCACTGTTTGTTTGTGTTGTACTTATCTTACACATCAGGTTTCTGTTGTTGTTTCTGGAAAGCAAGAAGGATTTGTTCCTCTACCAAAAGTGGTTTCTAGCAGGGTTATAGGTTTTGTCTGGGTTCAGTTTTGGCCTTCTTTGAAGTAATGCTATCAGATGCTGCTAGGAACAGGACATAGGAAGATGCACAGATATACTTGCAGATGCACACATCCCCAGTTTAGATGGAGGCTGTAACTGATGGATGAGCTCTTGGGAGAAGAATACAGTTTGCTGAATATACCTCGATAACATAAACATGCTTTATTTCTTTAGATAACTCAATAGTACAATACATGAGCGATGAGGCAAAATAGAAAATGGAAAGGAAATCCTTCTGAGTATTTGGACTACATAGATTTGATTCTGAACACAATTCTCATATGTTAGAGTGATGGTCTGTCTTAGTTTGGTGTCTGAATGACCTTTGAAGTCTTGAATACCCAGGATCCTTCTGTATGAAGTTTGGGGCTACAATTCTCCCTCTCTAGAGGAAAAATTACTTCAGAAAGAGCTAGAACAGAAGAAGGATCTGTTATGGCTGGTAGATAAGTTGATTTATCCGGTTTGGAAACAGAGTGATAAAAACACTGTCTCCTATTCCCCCAGAATAAAGTTGAATTATGCAGAAAACTAGCCAATTTTTTTCAATAATTTTTTTCTTAATTATTATTATTCCCAGTTCAGTTCCATCATTCATCTATGCTTAGAAGATTAAATTTTTTTTTTCTCCTCTGCAAAGTACTTTCTAACAATGCTTATTAAGTGTGCTGGAGGAGTGGCCCTAGTATCTGGAGTGTTCTCCTGTTCTGTCCTCCCACACACAACTCAATCTTTCTCCACGCTCACTCAGGAACAGCATCCTCCTCTTTCATGCATCTGTGCTATAACTGGAAAGAGAATTTGACTTAAAGGAGCACTGGCAACTGGTTTTAAATCTCAAGGTAATTTATTGTCAAATTAATTTTTTTTTTTTAACGTAATATGGGGATTTCTTTCAAGTGGTGAAAGAGAAAGGGATCTGTTAAGTGAAGAAGAATTAATTATTCCCAATTCACATTACTGAAAATACAAACAAAACTAGGGTGGAACAGAATAAATGAAATTGATTTTAAACAAAAGTGAACCTGACCATTCACATTTCACTATCCCGCTCTGCGAGATTTCTCCAGGTTTCAACTCCTGTTCAACAGAATTAAGTATTAATAGAGCCACTCTTAGAGAGAGCTGCGGGATAACCCTACTTGCTCATGCAGTCTCAACTGATTAAGTCTTGTTTCCCAGCTGATTGGGAAGGCGTATGAGAGAGACAAGCTTTTGTCTTACAAGATCTTCAAGTCTGAAGTCCGTAAATTCACAACTCTCTTTTACCCACTCCTTCTCCTTGAATACAAATTCAAATACCGAACCACATTTTAGGGCATGAAGAGGAGGCTCTGGCCTTCCTTTTCCAGAACACCTTTCTGAAACATTCATAGCATCTGCCACTTGGCATTACTCCTTTCCTACTAAAATATACAAGGAGATACACTTTGTTGTTTATTGCTTTTAATGAAGAACATACTATTAGGTTGGTTTGCATAAAAACAAACAAACAAACACACGACAAAACAGTAAAGACAGAGTAGGGGGTTGCTAAATGCTTCTGAGAGCTGAAAACATAATGTGTAGCCTAGTCTCCAGCTTTGAAATCTCTGCTAAAAGGCTTCAAACCATTTCCCTCACAGCCTATAACATCCACAGAGCAGAGCACAGGAATGCAATGAACTCCAGCACAGCTCTTCCCTACTCTACGTAGCTGTGTTAGGAAGGATTGCATGAGACAGATCTAGAATTAAAGCATTAACTGCAAAAAAGGTGATGAACAGGAATGTCACCTGGCATGTCTCCAGGCCCAGAGTCTCTTTAGACGACACCAAGATGGTCTTTTATCTTCAGGATCAGTGGAGGGTTATGGTCAAGGCTGCAATGTGATGAAATAGCTGGGAAACAGAAGTATGAGACACAGGGATGTGTGCGCACAAACCTCTGGACCAGCAGCCCCAACTGCACATCAAACACCATTCCCTAATTTCCTCCTGCCTAGAAGTATTTGGGAGAAGAGACAGAATGGTCAAGAAAGATTATCCACGTCCACAGCAATGGAGCAATTTAGAGAACTCTAGGGATGGACTAATTAGGCCACTGCACATCAGCTCATGGCACATTGCTGGCATAACAACAAACACAATGGCCGTTGCATCAAAACACCTTAATGACATCTTGGAGCCTACCTTCCGGCAGCACCGAGACCCTGCAGACAGACAGGACAGCAAGACTACCTACGTGTGACACTACTCATGGGCAGAAACAATCAGCCTTGATGGAGTATTTTATGAAGAGGTTTCCATCAGGCGCCAGTAGCTTTTTAAATATTAACCAGCGAGATCTACTGGCTGCCACTCTGGGATTACTGTCTCTGACATCGGTGATCCCAGCGTGTCAGCTCAATTTAGCAGCCAAATCCTGGCTCCCAGCAAGTGGCTTGCAGATGTGGATTTTAATTAAAAATATTTAATTTTCAGCTCTGAGTTCCATTTGCTCTACCTGGCAGTATGGTTGCTGGTGCTCATCATACAAAGTACCGCAGTGCTGCTCCAAGTAAACCTCAAACAGCTTCCTCCAACTATGGCAGCTCCAAATGGCCCCACGGAGCACCATTCTGCATTCAGCCTCAACCACTGAAACAGAGAGCTAAAAATAAATCATTTGTGGCTCAGAACCTACCTTATACCAGAGCAGCTCGCTCAGAGACTGGCAACAAGGAAAGCATTCCTTTCTAGCTCCAACATGATGCATCCCTTGAGAGTCTGTTTTTCACCCACAGGACGCTGCTACAAACTCTAGGTGTTGCTCAAACCTGGGGGAAAGAAAGCAACGTTTAAATTGGCACCTGAGGGTTGTAAGCATGCATCGTTTGACTACTAGCAAGCCGGGACTTCACATAGCCCAGTGGGACCTCACATAGTTCCTTCTCTGTGTCATAAGTAGTTTTATACAAATATTTTTCACTAATAGTTTTCTACATCTGCAGACATATCCTTAGCAAGTTCCTAGTCAAACAGTTGCAAAAACATTTAGTGTAGATTCTAGCTATGAATAAAAGGTTCTGCCTTTGTCTTCTGTTTGCACACTACAAACAGCATATGTGGCATTTGTCCACATACAGTCTTCTTTTGAGAACAACAGAAAATCTGAGCACTTTGGAACTTATACATTATGGTTGATAAATATCTGAAAAGATGTTTAGAGATTTTCATTTAGGTCCCATGTTTTAAGGGAATATACGGGAAAAATATTTTCCTTATGTGGGAAAGGGAAGCAGACATTGAGAAAAGGAGCCAGAAACAAGTAGGCTTCATTATACTAATATCTAAATCATTCAGTATTCAGATGTTAGTCTTTATTACGAACATCTTCAAATTTTTATCACAGAAAACATTTCCAAATGATTTTGTTTTATTCTATTTTATTTCCAGCAAGTTCATATCTCTTCATTGCTTTTGAGAAGAGAAATAAGTAACCCTAGATGCTCTAGAGAAAGACTTATTAAAGAGCACATACAATTCAGTGCCACTGAGAACCTATCCACAGAGATAGACTTTGTAAACTATTTGGGGGAAGGACAGTACACGGTTGTGTAGCACCTGATGCAATGGAGGCATGACATACGACCCTTATCACAAATAGAAAAACAAACATCAACAAGACAGATTGAAGAACACATCAGAAACAGTAAAAATAATGTTAAAAATAATCGCTGCTAACATTTAGCCTGGAGTCCTTTTTGCTTTGTTATTTTGTATTGACAATCCCACCTAGAAATGGGCCTCTAAGACTTTTTGACTTGTAGACAACCCATTTTGCTCCGCAAACCCCAGTGTATCTATTGTCACCCATGGGAGGGCCCCAGGGCCTCTGCTACGCTGCGTCTTTGGGGACGGATCAAATGGCTTCCAGACGAGAACAGAACCAGACATTTTCCAACCAAATACATCTCAGGTCACTGAGCAATGCTCTGGTGGCTCTGCCTCTCCTGCAAATGCCCATGCTGAGGCATTTCAATACGTAGCTTTGCCTGAGGAACTGTCCCTCCTCTAGGGCAGGAGGAGATGTTTGCCCTTCCCTTGGCCAGCACCATGTCCAGTGAGCTGACCTAAACCATCAATGCCGCTGCATGTGTATTGATGCCACCAACTTCAAATTGGGGTCCTCTAGACATGCACATGGACTTTTATCAAGCAGCACTACTAGGAAGGAAGGTAGCAATCACAGAATCACAGAATCGTAGGGCTTGGAAGGGACCTCTAGAGATCATTGAGTCCAACCCCCCTGACAAAGCAGGTTCCCTACACCAGGTCACACAGGTAGGTGTCCAGGCAGGTCTTGAATATCTCCAGAGAAGGAGACTCCACAATCCCCCTGGGCAGCCTCTTCGTGTGTCACGTGTGTGTCACGCGTGTAACTTCAAGCTATCATTTTGCAAACAATTTTCTTGGGCTTCTGCTTAGATATCCATTAACTCAGATAAACCAAAAAGCTCACAGATTTAACATTTAACATTTAATCTACGCATTGCCACATTCATTAGAGGTGCCAAAGATGTTGCAAAAGGCATTTAGATGCTACTCGGGCTGAGGAGAAAATAAAAAAATAAAATAAAAGCAAGCTGCCTATTTCAAAGGAAGATGCTGCTGGATTGGATTTGAAAACTGGATACAATTTTATGTGTGTTAAAACTTTGAATATTGACTGTTTCGGCTCGACAAGTAGAAATAAAGTCCTTTTTCTTTTCTGAACAACAACAAAAAACACCAAACACATCTCTTACAAGAAAACCACGAGGTTTCAAGTCTACTGTCAAGAAAAGTACTTACTAGTCTAAACAGATAGAAAAACAGAAGCATCTTTAATCATTCTTAGCCCATTTAGCATATACATTTGCTTGACAGAAGTGAGAAGTCATAGTATGTTTAAAGTGAACTTGAACACAAAATGAGTTATTTTATTGCTAAATGGACTTACGCAGTATTATCCAGAGTTGCTTAGGGGAACAAGAGGATCTCCAACGCAGTGCAGCCTCCAAGCACAGCACCAGCAATAAGCTGCAACACCACAAAGCAAACTAAAAACATCATCAACTGCCCTCATCATTCCAGGAGTCTGCGCTGATGAAAAGTCTGAGAGATCTCTATTTTAAGGATGCAATTACAGCAAAGGAGAAAACCATAATGGCCTTTACTTGACAGTCATTAGCACTAAGTGTCATACACACCCATAGCCCTCATCCTCCCCAGTTAACTCTGCCCTTTGCAGTCCTTTGGACATGCAGCAACAAGAGGGACCACCACCATCCACCTGAGAATGCAAACTTGTTGACATGGGCAAAGACAACAGCTTTATTCCTGCTCTGAAGGCTGGCAATTCCTCTTTCATCCTTTTCACAATTCTTCCATGCCTGTATTTTTTGTCAGCTGCAAATCTGGGATTGTAACTTTACGTATCTCACTATTAAGGTACATTAACAGTGCAAACAGTTTTACAAGCATGTTTTCATTGTCTGCAATTCACAGAAGTTCAAGCTGTGAAGGGACCACAGCCTGCAATCACAGCTTACAGCCAAGAAAACGAATGCTGAGAATTGCCTAAATAAGTGGTCTTGGACTTTTTTCCAATTGTGTAACAATTAACTATGATTTCCCACAGAACCTTGCAAACGGTGGCAGCTTTGGTTTTGTATCCTAAAGGCAGCAAAGGAACAGCAAGTGAGGTTTGCCATGTTTTGTGGACAGTTACAGCACCACTTCTTTCTTCAGTAGCAAAGCAATGGCAGAGTCATAGCTGGAAATGAGAAGAGCAGAAGACACTTTCAGGCTGGGCTTTGGGATTAAGTGCTGTAACACCAAAGCAAGGCCTTGCCCCTGACTATAGAATCTTATAGCCTTAGGACATACCGGTGTTCATTGAGATCGGAATTTATGTCCAGCTACTGTTTTACAAGGCAGTCAGGTACTGCCACAGGTGATTGCCTCAGCAAGGACATTTGGGGAATCTCTCAAGATCGGTGGGTGTTGAGTCCCTCAAGAAGCTGAGTGGTGGCAAAGAGTCCAAAGTACTTTATCACTTCCTTCCTCAGTGTCACATCAGACAATGAGGAGATAGCACACTCCATGAAAATAAGCTGTATTAACCCTACAGGGGGCAAATCCCTTCTACAACTGAATAATGTTGTATGAATACCCATAGAGTGACTCCTAGATCTCTCCAGTAAAGAACAGGCCAGACTTACAGGTCACCAAACCCTTGCTCTGTCAGAATGGACAGTGAAAATTATACTACGTCTATCGTTAACACTACAAGACCCCAAACAGAGGCTCCACAAACCACTGATGACTTTTCTCAAGTCCTGAAAAACCAACCAGCAGTTGCTCGTGGATAGGAATAGCCAAGAATGTTCCCTTTCCCCTTCATAGTCCCACCACAACTATAGACTTTAACATTTTTAATTCCTTCCTGACCATGGCATGAGCAGCAGACAAACCACACAGAAAAAGGGCAGCTCCAAATCTTTGCCCAAAGCATGACAGTTTCTCCTTCCCCAGGCATAAAATGGCACAACTTTAATATGGTAATAATGTTCCACATGAACTTGTTCTTCAAACAAGGGTCAGTTTGTTGTCAGACAGAAATGCAAAAGGGTCAACCTTTTCTGCCCCTTCTGCATACAACAATTCCTTCTTTTGGAGGAAATGGCTTGAAAGCTCCAGTTATCTAAGTCTGTTTTCCACTAAGAGTGACACCTCCAAACAGACTCCTCCTGTCCCTTTTTTAGGCTATGAACAAGTCCTTGGTGTTCCAGCCAGACCACTTCGCCAATGCAGCTTCTGTCATTAGAAGAGGGGGAAAAAAAAAATAAGGAAAAAAAAAAGCCACCTTTTCTTGGAAAGTTTGGCAGATATTTTATGTCCCCTCTTTCCTTCTTTTTTTCCTTCCCCCACCCCCCCCCTTTTGTACATTCACACAAGCTAAACAACAAGAGGGTCCTCTGATGAATGTGGTGGATCGCCATGGTTACGGTTCAGAGATGCAGCAAAAAGCAATTATGGTGGGACATAGAGGAGAAAAAAGAAAAAAAGAGAGAGAGAGAGAGAGAGAGAAATGCACCTCTTTGTCAGAATTTCAGAACAGCTGTAATAACACTTCTGCACCCCAACCAGTGCAAAGTAACTGAAATATTGTGGCATGTTAAATGCCAACGCATTAAATACTGGGATTTCAATGTCACATTATTTAAAAAGACAGGAAGCATTAATTTCCAGCTGCACTTTCAGCTTGTTAAGTCATCTAGGGGGAATAGGGAAAAAGGAACAAGTCCATGGCACGGGGGCTCACATTTTGAGGTGTGAAATAAAACACTGTTCAGCGAGGCAGCGGAATGCACTTGTAACAGATTTAATCTGACAGCAGCTGTGGTTTCCTATTTAAGGTTGGTGTGATTTATTTTTCCCCTTGGTGCTGGAGCTCCTGAAAGAGATGACGATGCTCTCCTGACCTTTTTTAGGCTGAGGATCTCAAAGCACTTTACCCCATACATTCATTTTCACAGCCTCCGATGGGCGAGGTAGGTGGTTGGCACTGCTCTCACACAGTAGGTGAGACTTGCTCTGGTCTGATCTTTCTAGACTGAGGGTCACAGATGGGCTGTCTCTGCCCTTGGTTTGGAACTGAGAAAAGCAGGAAATTCTCTTTCTACAAGTTGTTATTCCAAAATCATACTTAAAATGAAAGCTGCATATTGCAGTCTGGAATTATCTGTGAAGTGTGTATGCCCATTACACATCTATTCCTCCATAGCTAGAAAAAAAGATTTATCTCTACTCTTTCCTGTTTATATTTACTCTTGAGGATTTTTACAGATCTGTTTTTTGGTGGTGCCAGCAGCGTAAAGCTTCTCCCTTCCTTATACATGCTACACGCTGTAGCCCCCAACTGTCTTCCAGGCTATGAAGCAAAATAGGAACTAGAATTTGCTAGCCCAGGAAAAGAGGTGGGAAATAAGACATGAATAAAACATTCTCTGATCCTGTTCACCAAGAGGTTCTGAAAATTGAAGTGTCAGAGGAGCAAGGAGTGCAACTGGAGATGTCCATGGGACCTCTGTTGCAACAGAAAAGAAAGATGAGCAGAGCAATGCAGCAATGAATGGCCAAGCAGGTGAGTCCCAGCAGAAGAGTGAAGGGAAGGAAAGTAGATCAGAACAGAAATCACTGTCAAGGTACTCTTTGACCTACAGGCACATGGCATCCATGAGAAGAGATAAAAGAAGGGATTTTAAAACAAAGGTTTTGTTGCAGATTGCTGGTTTCTCACTGCTTTATCATTTGCTCTTTGCACACATCAGATAACCAGGCTTGCAAATAGCTTTAATTAGAAATGCAGATTTTTCAAGGCCAGAACACGCTGGACGCTGTTTCTCTCCAGCAATCCTGCTGGGAATACACACATCCAATTTGCTAAGAAATAAGCTGAAAGTCAAAGTTAGCTTCATTTTCAGGCTATATTAGTGAATGCAGTTGCTGTGTCCAGTTCATAAATCTAGCAGCTGTGAATAATTCCTCATTCTTAAAGAATTTATTGGAAGAAAAGAACTGCCTTGTTTCCTGTAGAAAGGTCTGCTAGAACAACACTACTTCTGGTAGTCGTTCTACCTCCAGAGATGAGGAAAGATTAGATATGATCAGTGATGAACTAGAAGATTCAAACCAGAAAACCAGCGTGCCATCCCAGACCTGACACCAGAAAACCCTGACAAAGAGTCTGAAGAAATGGTCTACACACTCCAAAATATATTTTCTTACATAAAGATTTAAGAATTGCCAGCCTTAAAACTTTCCTCATTTATTTACTTATTACATGTTTGTCAGGGGAAAACTGTTGAGAGGATGCACCACTTTAAAAGGGTGTGAAAAGGAAACAACAGCTCAGGAGAAGGGGATGCAACGAGTGCTGGAAAAGCACAGACACGTTATTGAAATTCTGACCTTTTTGACAGCTCCTGGGTTCCCATCGGCATTGTGTCAGGACGATGGCTATCAAGTTTCAGGCTGTGCATTGCCTGCAGCAGACTGTAGCAATTCCTTTATAATTGCTAGGAAAAAAACAAAAACATATATATATATATACTGTACTGCATCATGGTTTCACCTGAGCAGAGACTTTCAGGGCACACAGAGAAAGAAGACCTAAACTGGGTGAACTGGGACCGTCTGAGTTCAGGTTAAATGGAACTGGGGTTCTCTACAATAGCTATGGTTAGGTCCAAAATCCACTAACTACTGAACTATTCCTCTCTGCTAATGCAAAACATAAACGGTTAAATTTCGCTTCACTTCACATCAATGATAAAACTCTCCTTGGCAGCAGTGGGAGTAAAATGCCATTAAATGATTCTAAGATGGCTTCTAAGAAAAGGTTTGGGTGGGAAGGATAATTGTTGAGATTCTTTTTCTATGTTAATTGAGGTTCGTTTATTATTAGTACTATTGCATTGTTACAAAATATTTTCAGAGTCCTCATAATGAAACATAATTGGAAATTTAAATAAAACATTGGAAATGTGATTAGAAATTTAAACTAACAGTTTGTCACTTCCTGCTTTGGAAATGAAAAAAAGGGGTTGGGAGTTTCAAAGCAATGTTTAAATTTGTATCTGTAGCAGAGTGCTTACTATCAGTTTGTGAACTGATTTACTCTTCATACATCCTCTGTTCCCAGCATGGCTTTGCCACAGAGAACCCCAACAAACTCTCAAGAATTTATTGCTAAGGAAGGGAGACAACACTCAGCTGCTGAGAAACTCTCTAACACCAGGGGAATGTTGGATTTCTCACGGCAAGAGATACAAAACTCTTTCATCTCACAGCCCCTGGAGATATGAATTCTCTTGCACTAGAAGATCATCTATTCTTTTCTATAAATTAGTAAGAATTAGCCAGTACCTAACTACCGTGTGTGCTACTACTAGCACCTAACCCCAGGGTGTTAACTGGGGCTTTAAAAGTCACATCATTTTGATCATCATAATGCCTCTAACTTTTTTTCCTTCTGTGACTTCAATGTTTTAATATTTCAGGAGAAATTCACTGTAAATTGGAGGATTTAAGCAAGCTACATTACTGAATTAACAATCTCAGTAAATGATTCTTTTGAGCGAGACGAACATACATTTTTCCCCAGATCGCTTCTGCAAAGCTGGAAAGAGTAAGTTTCCAATAATGAAGTTTTTCTATTTCAGTGGTGTTTTTGTCACTTCTCCAAAACTGAAACCCCTAACATACGACACATGGCCATGGCACTGAAGTTTTACATTTAAAAACCCACTTAAAACTTCAAAGCCATTCAATCAGGCAGCTTGCTCAATTGTTCAGTTTAATCTTTAAACTCTAGACCTGAGAATGCAAGCAGACATAAACTCGGTCCCTAATAATTATGATCCTAACAGGTGTCCACCTTTCAGAGATGGAATCAGACATCCAGGCTCATAACTCATAGACCCTAGACTTGCTCTAGGACTTGAAGCAGGAGAAACAGACTCTGCAGAAACCTTCTCACCTGCTTCAAAGGATGACTAAAGCAAGGGCTATGGTGCCCTGGTGTCTGCAGTCCTGTGTGTTGATGGCATCATCTCAATGCAATCATCTGCAGCAGGTGGCAGTGATGGTTGAGAGGAACCATGCTGGTAAGTGGACAGTTGGACTAGATGATTTTAGAGGTCTTTTCCAACCTTCACGATTCTATGATTCATTGCAGCCTTTCCCAACCAAGTCTCCGCTGCTCTAGCGATCAAATCCTTTGATCCCCCCAGCTCCAGACAAACTCATTTCTCAGTGGTATTGCTAGAGACAAAGTTTTGCCCCATGAGGTCAGTCAGAGGCTTCCAGACAGCAGACTTTGCGCCAGGGGCTCAGCTGCTCTGAGCACTAGTGCTTTACCTTATGGAAGATGGAAAACACGTTAGCATGGAGTTTGTTTTGGCCCCACAGTACAGAGCCAGCGGTGCTCAGCCCCCACCAGAAGATTGTTGTTCCAACAATGGAAAACGGAAGGGGGGAAGAGATGGACTCAAAGCACACAGCACTCCAAAGCCAAAACACACATTGCAGGCATTTCTGCTAGTGGGATATGTGAGGTAAGCCAAGTCAGTGCTCCACTACTTGGAAAACTCCAGCAAGCAGCAGTCCTCAACAGAGCAAAGGCATGCTGCGCTGGCACAGCAGCCAGGGGAGGGGAAGCTGAAGGTTTGTAACAGGTTGCTTCATATAGGATGGACTACTAACTCCTTTCTCTAGTGCACTCTCTTCCTATAGGCTGTTGTTTTTTTCCAACTTTGTCTTCTAGGCAGAGGGGAAAAGCTCTATCCCAAACATCAAGGACAGGCCTGTATGTTTGATTTAGCATCCACACACCCCAGGTTTTACACCGTACATCCTCCTTTTCTTCTGTTCTCTCTTCTTTCTCTCCACTTCTCTTTCCATTTTTCCCCTGGCACAGCCACGAGCAGCTGCCCTTCTGCCCTTTCTCAGCATCTTTTCTCTGGGCTGTGATCGCTCCTTTCTCCATTGCCTTTGTCCTTCATACTCTCCCCCACAAGCTCATTGCTATATATCCCACCTTCAGCCAAGTCCAACATAAAAGCATTCAACTACACCATTTTACACTGAATGCAAACTTGAGCTTGGGAAATGTTGCACATCCTCCCTGCATTCAGCTCGTACAAACAGCGGTAGATATTCCCATCCCTACTATGCAAGCACACACACGCTCCCGCTGCTCCCACCCCTACAAGCATTTCCCCAAAGCTATCTTAAGATTACTGCAAATGCAACACCACATTATGCCTCCTAAAAAATAAAATAAAATAGTCAAACCCTGGCGTATCTCCAGAGAGGAAAGCGTCAGATCTCAGCTGGTAAATAAGATGTTACTGTGAAGCTTGTAAAGCCAACGTTATTTCTCCTTTGTAAAGGCTCTACCTGCATAACATGAAGGGGGCTCAGTGACAGACACATTAAAACACCATTAAACTGTGAAATAGAACACAGTGTGAAAATAGATTTAACCTTCACAGCATATTGATCTCTACCCCGCGCCGTGCCTAAGTTCTTGGACAACTGTTTTATAATAGGTTTTACTTATTTTCCTGTTGCTATTCTGACTTCCTCAGAGGAGGGTGTTATTTCTAAAAGCTCCTGACAGCTAAGGGAAAAGTGGGCTTGTTTCTTAGTCATCGCTCAGCACTCTAGCAGTGCTGCTGCCAGCTGCTCCATAAACAGAAATCAGTTCTGTGTGAGGGAAGGATGGGTCTGGGCAGCAGTGATTGTGATGGGATGGGAGGAGGAGGAAGGGGAAGCGGAAAGGGAAGAGGAGACGGGCTGTTTGCAAGGACTCCACTGAACAAAACCACGCAGGATGCAGGCAGCCAGGCTGAACCTGAAATGCCTTTTGAAAGGGACAGCTCCAAGATTTATTTAAGCATGCAGGGATGCGGACTGTGTTTGTGGAGATGATAGGTAAAATAATTGTGCACACATCTGCATATTCAGACAGAAATCCTTCTGGGGAGGTGACTGCCATGGATCATGCTGCTGGTACCTTCACTGTGCACCAGAGACTCCTTGCAGCCATGACTTACACCACGGGACCTCTGAACCCCGTCACCTCCTCCCTGACCCTCCATCCATCTTCCAGAGCCTTATGCTAAGAGTTCAAACCCTTCTGAACGGACAGGTATTTTTCTTTTTCACATCAATTCAGCAACAACAACAACAAAATGTTCCACCACCTCCACACTGGGATTTCCTTTCTGACCACCCCAAAATAAACCCATCCAGAACACAGGACAGATAAAGGCCAGCCACGTCCTGTAGCCCTGAAAGAGGGTTTTGTAACACCCATGCGTGAATGAGATTAATTTTAGGGATGGAAAGTGTTGTTTTTTACATAAATACCTCCACCTCCTCCACATGCTAGTAAAGGCTGAGACCATCCTTCAGATATCCCCTACACACTGCATGGAAATCCAACATCTACGCTGGCTACTGGGCATGACTGGGGTGTCTCTGAAAATCAGGGTAGATCCACACACCCAGACCTTGCCAGAACATAATAACATTCACATTTGTACACATGGTTCACACATCCAGCTTGCACACACATCATCTGCCAGGCAACCAAGCAGCTGCAAGTGTGCTAAGCCACAGAGATGTTTTCAGAGGAAAAGAAGAGTTACACTGACTTCAGCAAGACTGAGATGGTGCTTATTGTATTTAAAGTAACTGCTCACTAATGAAGTCAGTTAGTTGCAACAAAAATGTCCTTCCATTTTGGGTACATAGTCCAGCTTTCCATAATGTTGTTCATATTGATATAGCGTGAATATTATCTGTTCCCCCAGCAAACTGCTGCCAACAAGAATATATAACAGTCAAACAGCATCAAGTTTGGCCACTATTTATCTAATTCATAGGAGTAGTCAGGCTGATTCAAAGCCTTTGAGCTCAGTGAGGATTTTATATCAGTGCACTTCAAGTACAGCTCGCAAAGAACCACACAGCAATTGCAAAACACTCAACTGTTAATTTCTTTCTCATGTAGAGAAGTGGCTGAACTTCCCTACAGGAATCCTTACCCTGGTTTCTGCTCCCTAAAAGGAGTTTACCTTATCCCTGAGCCTCCAGCAGAGCAAACACTCCCTCTGCATCAGAGCTGAAAAATCTGTTTCTATTATTAATGATGATAAGGACATGGCATAGGTGAGGATGCTGACTTTCACCTTCCATGTGCCTCACTCATGGACACCACCACTCTGCTTTAAGAACCTTCTGTCTCACCATACAGTGTCCTATGGTCCACAGTCTCCATTCACATATCCAATCAACACAGAACTTAAGTGCTGTTCTTCTAGTTTAGCCTGTTCCAAGCAGATACATCAACTCAGTTCTTTTTAAGAACTGTATTGAATAATCCCAGCTGTTACATCCCATCTCAACTTTTACCTGCTCTTAATGGTGGGTCTTGTAGGGATTGCATGGGGCAAAAGAGGTCAGCAGGCAGGGAGGAGAAGCAGTGAGTCTTCATGGCAGATTAACACCCCTTGGAAGACGATAAAAGCCAGACTGGCTTGCAAGCAGGACAAAATATAAAGAACAAGGCTAAGGAAAGATGATAATTGAGAATAGCAAAGTATAAACCAAAATAATTGGTTGGTGGTACTCTGTTGGATGATGCTACACACTGTTGAGAAGGCAAAAAATGTGGGTTTTGATATGTGTTTTGCAAGAAAACCATGCACAAAAAGATAGTGCATTTTTTTTTGTGTGTTTGTTTGATTTTTAGATTGCAAAAGGTGGACAGCATAAATCAAATTCCAAATCACATCAATCGTCCAAGGTAAAGATGGTTTCACATTTCCCAGACACTAAGGATAAAAGAATAACACAACTTTATAGAATTTCACAATTCCAATCTCATTTACATCTTAAGACAGTTCCAGCACCTTGAAAATCCACGGATTCAGATCTGGTCTTTCACCACAGTTTTCACTGGAGGACAACTAGTCCTTGTCACACATACAAAAAAATAAAATAAAAAAAAAAATCATTTTTCTTCCAGAAGCAGCTCTCAAATGCCTCAGCACTATTTATCTACCTTCCTCAAATAGATTTCTATTCATTTGTACAAACTTAAAAAAAAAAAAAAAAAAAAAAAAAAAAAAAGTATGAAGAAGCAGTCCTACCCCAGAAATCAAGCTCTCACACTGTCTGAAAATGTGAGACTTCCAAGGTAGTCCTCTTTTTTTCTGCCACAGAATTTTTCTGTGACCTTGGGCAACCACTTCCTTGGTAAATGGCCTGATTCTCTCCACTCACCCCCAGTGTCATCCAATCACATTGCCACATCTCCAGAAGAGAGCCTGAAGGTTACAGATTGTATTTGGTTAAATCCCCACCGCTTAGATGATCCATCCAATGGTAATCTCAGGTGTAAAACTTGAGATGCAAATATCACATTTGGAAATGCATTTTGAACCAATAGTCACAAATGCCTATGGAAAGATAATGATAATAGTGAGTGCTTACAGCAAATGGTATTGTCCAAATTGATATCTCGTATCTTATACTCGAAAGGTCTGAACAGAAGGATCTGGGCATCATGGTAGAGTTAAAAACAAGCCCATCGAAAATGGATAAACAATTAAAAATGTATTGAAAAAAGAAAGAAAAAGAGAAATCATTCCTAATTAATTCCAGTGCCCTGTACAACCCCAGACTATTTGTAATCCTACAGGGAACATCTTTATTGATCTGGGGGACGCTGCAGCAGACTTCTGATGCTTATCTCAGCATAAAAATAGGCTCTTGTGATGAGCAGTGATTTAATTACATGACAATCACCGCTAACAATGCATGGCGAATACCAAAAATATGCAGAGCAAGAGTGGCAGTGATAAATGCAAGGGAATGGCAATGACTTTCAGTAAAGTCGTCCATTGCCAGAGATGGAGGGAGACTTCCCCCATCACTGCAAGTGAGCAATAAATGGTTTTGCTATGTGCAGGCTTAGGCCCTCAGAAGCAGTCGCTCTACATGACAACAAGCACAAAGATTATTCAGATCTCACCTTTTAGATATAAATGCTACAACAGAAGAAAGGGTTTGCTCAAGAAATAATGTATTTAGGTTTGTAAGTACCAAATCTTTGATTCTTATCACCTTCATATGGTAGGTGACAAACAATATTCAATATTCCCCCTGTTGACAGACTAAACTTACCAAAATGCAGAGATCAAGAGCCAAAAAGCTCTTCATTCATCTGCTAGAAATTCAATCAAAACATATCAGTGTAAGTGGGAAATTACTAGCTAAGCACTCCCTTGAGCACTGCCTACACCCATCCACCCTCCATTTCATCAAAGACCAGTGCATTATCCATCCTTCATGGACTGAAGGCCACTGTACATGTCAGCTGAACACAGAGCTTCAACAGAGCCAATGACCACTAGTGCAATGGACATCCTGTTCACATTGTAACCTGAACACGTTCAAACCTGGAAGACCCAAAACAAGATGCATATGTCCAACACATATGCAAGCCTCTTACCTCTTTCTACAAAGTGGTCTAGAAGAGGTTGGAAGGCTGGTTGTGCTAAGAAAGCAGCTTAGATGACGAAGGCGAACGATCGTCTAGCTTTCACTTTCTTCCTCTCTTAGAGGGACACCAAGAGGGAAATTGCAGGTGTTCAACATGCAAAAACTGATTGGCAACGTTCCCCCACGTAAAATTTAACAAGAATCACTAGCCCTCGGGTTACAGCCCCACCGAGAACTTGAACTCCTGCCCGCCCAGGTGCTGCTGCTGCTCCAAACACTGAGACCTGAATGCCACCTCCTGCTGCCCTGTGCTCAGCTCCACAATTCATGTCAGAGGAGCACATCGCTTATTCAAAACAAAACGACCTTCTACTACATGCTGCACTGTTTTAAGTCAATGCAATACAGAGAAAAGTAGATTAGAAATGGTATAATCTGGAGATGGCTAGGTTTTTTCACCTTGCTATTTCTAAATGCTTCTGAATATTTACACTACGCAAAACATATTGTTTACTCACCTATCCTTTGGAACTGCGTAACTGCTGCTGAGGGTCTTCCTCACTGATAACACTGTGGCAGGCATTTTATCCAAAAATGTTGGAATTTCACCTGGTTTAACTTATCCTTAACTGAGAACTATTAGAACACTCTATTTGCAATACAGCAGGTTAACAATAATATGTAGTACCTCAGCTTTCTTCCCAGTTGCTAACTTTCAGGATGCTGAAGAGCAGATATTCTTATCGTGTCTCTGTGTGATTTGAGGGGTAGATGCACCAGGGCACTGACACATGTAGCTTTAAAGATAAAATACAAGTACAGTATTAAGTCAGAAGAGGATTCACTTCTAATACATACCACAGCCTCCAGAGTCAAAGCTAGCATTTCCCAAACAGTCTATCAGCTTAGTTTAAAGGACGGAGAATCTAAAGGTTAAGGTTTGATTAGAATGTATTTTGTCGATTTTTTCCTAACACTTCAGAGCAGTCAAATTCCTTTCCAGTGTGAAACGATGGAGATGATGGGAAAATAACTCCAGTTGTGGCAATTCCCGCAGGATCGGGCCCTCCAAATAAAAACCCAACCAAAGTAGTCCCATGTAGAGTACAGGAAATTAAATGGCAACTCTCCATTTTCCAGTGGGACAACACAGTTCTGGGAGCTGTTAGTACTCCAGGCACTCAATTAGAAGGAGCCTAATTTCTAGGGATGAGTACCTTCTCATGCAAATGAGTGTAGGTCTGCAGGGCAGCAGCAATTGGTGTGAGCTCCAGAAGAGTAGGGGCCGATCCTGAGCTCTCCATCCTGAGCTTTGTCTGGGAGAGGACTGAGGGGGAGCAAGCAGAGAAAGGAATGCTAGAGCTGAAGGTTAAAACTGCAGCTTTGCAAGCAGGAAAGAAAAGGCACTTGTGACATTTCCACCGACTGCTTTATTCAGTTGTTTGCCTGATTTCCACAGCGTGCGTTTCAGTGACTGAGTTTTCCTGACAGTGATCCATAAGGGAGCTGAGTCCTCGTTCCTATTCATGATTAGTTAAGAAACCAACTTTCAGCAGCAGCTTATGTTTGGGCAAACACGAGTACATATTTCATTTACACGCGTATGTCAAACCCAGTCATTTACACACTGTAAGGGTAGTAGACATGTTTGGTCACATTCTACCAACAAATATCCATCTTCCATAATCTACAGACAGCCAAAGGACCCACAGATAGATTTACATTTCTGAATGCCTTCTGGTCTTATAAAAATTAGAATGCAAATGTACATCTTGTGGGATTCAAATGACTGCCTTAAATTAAAAGCGTAAGTTTATAATTTCCATTCTATACAGTGTATTGATTAACAATGTAAAAAGTAGTAATTCCCATGGGCAGATGGACACACAGGCAAGTAACAGTGGATATTCTGGCTTCAAGAACTGAATGAAAAGTCTGAATAAAGAGTTTGATTACTTTGGCGTGCAGCAAATGCACGTAACCCTCCTTCCCCCTAGGTAGGAGCTGGGAAATCCTGCCAAAAAGTTTCATGCAGGAGGGGTATCTCTTCACCTTATCTCCTACAGCAGCACAGCTTCCACTTCAGGTAACCTCAGGTGTTGTTACGCTGCACTGTCAAGTGATGTACTCGCTTACCTAGCCAGATATTAAATAATATAGCTCAGTAAGCATTTTGTAAGGAACGAGAAATATATGTCCTAATCCAGATAAATTAAAAGCATCATCATAACCTCAAACATTTATTGCATTTCAAACAGCATTTATCAAAACAAAGAGCTCATTACAACATTTACACATACCAGACCATCCAAACCCTTTCATTTTGTATGTCTCCAGCATAACATTCTAATACAAATTATTCCAAAACACACATCTATATCTATATATACATAAAGACATCACCCTGTCTCCTGAACAGAAATCAAATGTGAAAAAAATCTATAGAAAAAAAAATATATACTATTACAATACCAGTCTCAACTCCTGAATAAATAAACGTTTGCTGCAGTTGAATATTTTCACTCAGATCAATGATCTGATTTCACATGCCTGCTTAAATACGTGGGACTTTGGCCCCTACAAAGTGACAAGACTACAGTATGATAAACTGGATGATAGTCTCAAGCGAGACAATGAGGCATTGCTTACACAGAAGATTGAGAAACTGACTTAACAAAAGAGATCCGTGGACATCCATTGTATGTACAAGAAGGAGATTTACTGGAGATTTTATAATTTCTACAAGACTCTTTCCAACCGACTTCATTAACTTGAAGTAAATCAAATCATGCAGAGATCTGGCTCAGCCAGAGAGACATGCCGGGAACGGTACAAAATGAAGAAGAACAGACACAAGATAAGCTTCAGAATCTTTGGCATTTTTCATAAACATATTCAAGGTTTTAAAATCTGTATATTCAATCATTTTCCCACACATACTCACTGATAAATATATTATACATGTACTCTTCTTTATACACAACTGTGTACATGCGTGGGTACACAAGCACACGAGCACACACAGGCATTTTAATAGTATTTTAAACTGAGATAATCCTTCTTCTATCTCTTCATATGCAGCTACACAAAGCTTTACATGAACAAAACACATTCTTTATCAAACAGAGGCACTGATCTCCTCTCCCTGGAAGCCCACAATAGGACCCATGAGAATAGCACAGAGGAGGTTGAGACTGGACATCAGGAAAAATTTCATTATCACAAGGGTGGTCAAACACTGCAATGACACTTTCTAATGAAGTGGTTGATGCTCCCATGTGTGCCCATGCTCTAGAGGCATTTGGATAATGTCCTCAATGAAATTCTATAACTTCTGTTTAGCCCTGAAATGGTTGGGCAGTTGTACTTGGTGATCTCTGTATGTCCTTTCCAACTGAACCATCGTATTTTAAATTAAATCGATGAACACGTGCACCTCCTAATTCAGCGGCACAGAGGAGATTGTTACTTTGGAAAAACAAAACATCGAAAACCACTGAATCCTGTTAACAATACAGAGGAAAATACTCTGGTGTTAGTCC
Source organism: Callipepla californica brunnescens (assembly GCA_023055505.1). Classification (NCBI taxonomy): domain Eukaryota; kingdom Metazoa; phylum Chordata; class Aves; order Galliformes; family Odontophoridae; genus Callipepla; species Callipepla californica. The sequence continues at coordinate 14,249,068 of JALIRH010000012.1, read as the reverse complement.
TTCCTCCCCAAAATCATTCATACATCAGGCCCTCAAGTTTGCTTCACCAAATGGTGCAACTTCATTTGGATTGCCAATCCATAAGCAAGGCTTACCTGTTTTACCTTCAATTAGACTATTTCCAAAGTCTTATTTTTTTAAAAAAGCAACTTGTGCACCAGGACTCTCTTTGTTTGTAAGGTAAACCACCTGAGGAGATGCTGGCAGAAACACCGGCATGGAAATTGTAGGAGCCAAGCTCCAGCTCTCATGCTAACAATGACTTTCAATGACAAACCACAAGTCACTCCCACAAAGTCCTACAGCAACTAAAAGACTGAGGACTACATCTTCAAAAACAAAAACTGAGCAGGTTTACACATGATTCTCCACCTCACTTTCCCAAGGCAAACAATACAGATAATGCTGGTTAAGTGAATTTTATAAAGCAGAACAATAGCCAAAAGATTAATAAGAATGCAAGAAACCACATTCTCCTCAGAAATCAAGGTCCTTTCTCCTGTTTCTTCTTTGCTCATTTCCCACATAACTTCATTTTCTGATCCTTTCTTTGTAGACTCCAGTGGGAATTAGTGGCAGACTAACACCTGCCAACTATTGCACAGCCACATCTTTGGGTACCATGTACTCCTTCTGCACGAGCACTTGTTTCTTTAAGGCAATACAGTGTTTTTCTCCTGGATCTGTAGTGTTGACCCCTCTGGATTTAGACAGAAAAACAAGAGCTGTGCTGAAAATATCTGATGAGATGGAGTTATAAAAGGCAAGTCAACGGAGTCTTTTCAGGTCAGTGAGTTAGGCTTTTCTGCAGTCTCTTAATCCTTTTGCGGCAGAAGGTTCTCATGCATCCATTGCCAGCAATGGATCTCTGATGAATCCAGTATCCAAACAGTTAACCATAGGGTGGCCATATATATAGATATTTTTTTCTTTCTTTCATTTTCTTTCTTTTTTTTTTTTTTTTTTTTTTTTTTTAAGAAAAGGGAAAAAGGAAAAACCCACAAGTGCTGGATGAAATATTGAGATACTGCTGGAGCTCCTCACTCTGCTAATTATGATAAAAAACTTTTTAAAATGTACACTGCTTGAACAGAAGATGGGTATCAAAGACTCGTTAATTCAGAGCTTAAACCTTTCTAGGCACAGTGATTTAACTCAGAAAAGAATAGCTTTCATATCTTAATGTAAATCTGTTGGATATGTTAAAAACTGGTTCAGAGCATCTCATCACATCAGTTCAGCTGATCTGCTACGCTAGGCAGATTTCCTCTTACATAAAAAATGGAGTGCTGCCACATCCAGTCTTGCCTCTGCAACTGAAGCAAAACAAAAAATAAAAAGAAGGAACACAGTGGCACCATACCCTCCCACTCTCCTCGCCACCTTACAGACTAATTCGTATGTTCCACTCCACTCTTCTGGGGCTACATCTTGGTGCCAAAAGACAGCCCAAAAAGACAACCCCAAATTGGTACTTATCAAAAAGACCAGCTTACAAAAAATAAAATAAAATAAAATAGGAGCCTCTGACAAATCCTTGTGTTGTTCTGAACCACAAAGAGAAGGGGGAAGTGTGGGTGTACACGTGGGGGGTATGGAGGGAGATGCTGCATTCTGAAATTGCACTTCATCCTATAGCGCACTCCGTTTCTTCCTAATGGGGCTGGAGCTGCTGTATGGTTTCAATTCAGCATGCTGCACCTGTAAAAACAAATAGACATGACGTTTGCAGCTAGGTAACTCTAGCTCACTACAGTGTGTGTTAATGGCTCCCCAAGGACAAACCAAGGGAAACTAAAGAAGGTTCAAAAGTAATGAATCATTTTCTAAACACAGGAACATGGGGGATTAATTGCAGGAAGGATTTGAGAAGTCATGCATCATTTCTTGAAACGAAAATATTAAAAGCAGATTTTTCTAATGAGATACATGGGGTTCTACCTAATTTCTGCAGCATAGGATAGATCTTTGGGTTTGTTTTGGTTTGGGAGCTGCTTTACTTCTTCTGGGATTAACCAATAAGTTTAATAAACTTCTCCCAGGAGTTACAGATCAAGTGGATCCCAATATGCAGCAAAATGACTGTTGTCAAAATTGCACACAGACCTTGGGATGCTGGAATATTTAATCATTTCAAAAACAGAAATATTTTCTCAAGTTAAACCTGGCCAAAGCTACCTCCATCCTTCAAAACAATTTCATCGACAATTTAATAGGTAAAACACATGATAAACTGAGGAGGATCGTGCAATCTCAACAGCAAACTGTCGTGCTACAGAAAAGTATTCCCACTGAAACTGCGTAAACCTTTTTCTGAATGTGCCATCTTTTCCACTAATCTGGTTTTTGCCCAGCACATGTGTGCTGTAAATGGCTAAAATACAGAGATGTTCTGCAACTCATTGCTGTACCACAGTGAAACGATGTTGCATCAATAGCACCTTAAAGAAAGCAGACAGAAAGGATTTGGAGCTGCCACAGATGACTCTTTGCTGGAGGAGTGCATGGCTGTCATACAGGCTCACTATTTTTAGCATCAGTGGAAAACTGCTCTGAGAAGGTTTGTCCCATCATAGGAACTTTTATTAGTCCTCCCTCGTAGTAAATGGTTATCATTTTCCTCAGAGAGTTCAAAGGTTTCCAAAATGATAGAAACCACTCAAGGAAATGTTATAAATGTAAATGTTAAATAAAGCATAAATAGAAAAGCAGCTTATCTTTAAATATAAACATTAAAAGGGCATATGCAAACCATCACTGCAAATCCAGTGTACTCTACAGAAGCTATGGCAAAAAAAAAAAAAAATCAACCAAAAATACACTCAAGCTTAACATCTCCATGATTATTCCTGTTTAGCTCTTTTGCTCCCACCAGTCTACGAAGAGATTTCTCTTAAGTTATTAGTGCTGCCATCAGCCAATCTGGTGACCTCTTGAGATAAATGTCACCACAAGCCTTTCCAACCCTGTTTCTACCAGATGCTTCGACACTGCATGGAGGCAATTATTTTTCGGTCTCCAGCAGAGTAAAATCACTACAGGCGAGATTGTGATCCCCTTATTCACAGTAAGCAGCATCTCACTGTGAAAGTACCACGATTCACAGAGGAAGGTACAATGTCAGTGGGATCCAGAGCATCAGGATCAGGGCCCGAGAACACAGATTCCAGTTGATTAAAACAAAAGAAAGAATCCTTTGTACCATGTGCCTCGTTACTCAGCAAGACTATTTTCCTTCCTTCAGGAGAAATAAACAGATCTTGACATTCTAAAGGACTTATTGTTCAAGTAATTTCCAGGAAGATTGGCAGGATTACTGAAGACACTGTTGTTGTTTCAAAGAAATATGAAAAGAGACGAGACTTGACTGAAATTGAGGGCGGATAGATTCTGGCTAGATTAAAAGTTATAATTCTGTAATGGTAGAAGATTGAACTCATCAACCGCAGAGTATTTTATACACATCTCAAAGCTTTCTCTAATGAAAAAGATGAGCTGAGCATTGTCCAAGGGCAGCCTGGAGTTCAAGGTGGGTGGGAAGGAAGAATTTTGAGGGATGGCTGATGTGAAAAAAAAAAAAAAAACACATTGAGCACAAAGTCATGGAAATAATCCCCCCACACTCGATTTTGAGAAAAGGGAGAATTCAGAAAGCCTTTTGGATGGTTATCTCTATCAAAGAGACTATTTTTCTCTTTCCTCCGTACAAATATAGGAGCAGAAAGGTGACGGAAACCATAGTTCACTAACCATGCTGGGTGATTTTCCAGATCATTTTTAAGTAAGCCTTTTCAGGATAATTTTTCTGCAATCATGCTTCTGACAAAGGATTTTGGCTCCCCTCTCTTCTAACATTCTCCCCCAACCCCCGCCCTTTGTGGATTTTCCCAATCCCTTATCTCAGTTATTCAAAAGTGCAGAGGCATTGTATTCCCCAACAGAGCACCCAGCCGCTCTCAGAGCTGCTCGTTGCCTCTGTTGGTGCTGTCCATTCATTACGTACCTTTTGAACATCAGATGGTACCCTGGAGAGGAAATCTAGCAGCTCGTTATTATCGATGGCATAGGGATTTCTAAGCTTCTTAGTAAATTTATTTATGCCTATGAAAAATAAAAGCAAACAAAATAACGCCACTCATTTCGGTTCACTCTTCCCTCAATTGTTCAGGTGAAGTGAAAAAGGGAAGAAGAATTCATGAGTAAAAATTAGTGTGAAAACGGTGCTCAGACTTCAAGCCATGAACACACTGTTGGTCATGTGGGATCATTGACAAATGCCTTTTGAAAGAAGTAGGTTTATACACCCATTTCCCTACTTTGGGTCAGCAGTGGTGGAAGAAACAGACTGCAGCTTGCATTCATTCTGGAGGGTAATATGGGGAGAATATTTCACCAACAAATGACACTTAAATCCACTATCCTACATGAGCAAAGACACCAACACCCTGCTGCTTCCCCACCAAAAGATCAAGATAGCAATGTGGCTATCCAAAAACATGGTAGAAGATCAAAGTGTCACTGAGCAGAAGAAAACAGCCAGCTCAATTTAAAGAGCAGACAAAAACAATCATATGCTGTCAGCATCCAAGAATCATAATAGAGTATTCAATCCTACTACACCCAAAATCCCATACTATTCTCCTTGAATGTAGTTAAAACGAGATGGCTGCTCCAGCCTTCTCTTCTCTGTGAAATGTTCCTGCTTCACATCTGAGATGCAGCTTTTAAGCCATATACTTGTAGCAAAATGCCAACACAATTTTCTGTGTACCTGATTTTTAAAAAACAGAAAATACCATAAGGTCTTTTGAGGCCTTGCCACAGGGTACTTGTTTAACACGTATCATATTTGAAGGCCCTGTCAGTCTAATGATGTTGAATGGATGTATATTTCCCATGTATTCACCATGTCCTCCATACCAGAACAACAGTATTTTGTTACAGAACTTTTTACTCCCAGCAGTTTCTCTCCTTTCCTTTTGCTCTTTCTTTTGTTTGATGTAATCTTTAATTTCTTTTTTCTCCTACAACAGTGGCTCAGGCCTGACAGGGTGACGGGACTCCCTAGAGCCCAGCAGTGCACAAGGGCAAAGCTTAGCAGTTTGGTGAGGACTACCTTCAGATTGAGATAAAAGATAGCACCATAAAAAAGACAGAATGCCACTTAGAGTTAAGGACAGTCTTCAGCAGGTGCAACACACTTTTGTTTTTGTGCTTTTAAAGATCATCTCTTCTTTGGAACGCTATCAGGCAACTTTTCATATTTAAAAGGTCTTATTTTGCTTCATTCCAATAAATCAATACACTTTCACACAACTCCTTTCCATTCTCTGCTCCAAAGATATTCTCATTGCCTCCCATTGGACCACAGGTTTTTGGGCACAATGCTCCTGCTGATTTTGGTAAGAATCAAAAGGTTGACAGGGTCCAGGCCTCCACAGTCAAGCTCTTCAAACATACCTTGCCTGCTCCCTACCATTTCCCAGCGGGGGGCTCCAGCACAAGGAAGCAAATTATTTCCTAATAATAGTAATAATAATAAATGAAAATAGTTTATCTACACTAATGTGCTTCCTGTTCTGTTAGAAACTAGCAAAGAACCCTAAGAAAAAGAAGATCATTAGATGACTCAGGGAATAAAAGACAAAAATGTTAAGAGGTTAATTATCTACAAGTTAAAGCAACTGATCGTAACAGGTAATGTGAAGATTGATTACATTCTGCAAATGTATAATGCATTTATCACGTGAATATGAGAAGACAGTGTACTACTTACCCCAGATTAAAATGATGTACCTCAGTGGTATAAAGTACAAAATAACGGTTGCTGCTGCGAGGAACAAGCAGGCCAGAACTGAGAGGAAAGGCACCGACCAGTTGAACGTGCTGTAAAGAATAACATTTCTCAGTATTTCTACACTGTACTTTATGACAGATAATTAACGTCCTCTTTGCAATGTTTTATGCATTCAAATTCACAGATATACTCAGGAAAATGGGTAAGGGGAGTCCTGCATCTGGATGCTGTAATAGATTAAAGGTGATATCTGAGAGGCAGACATCAGGTCAAGGAGAAAGGATAGCCTCATGGGGGCTCAGTGAAGTTGTTAGCCATGTAGTGAGTTGTTTCTTATTTCTTCTTATACATGTCGCACTTGTTACACATCTCTGCTCACCAGTCAGCTCTCCATTATTCATGGGAAGATTATCTGATTTGGAGACAAGGCCATGCTGCAGGTGCAAGCCATCTGAGCTGGCTCTGCTGGACCACAGTGGAGATGACATGAGAAGGGCGCTGATGCATGACTTGAAAGTGGCAGGTAGCCAGAGTCAACTCTGCCAGCACCTTGGAAAGGATTAATTACAACTAACGCTAAGCCTTAAGAGAGCAATTAGTCACTTCTCTGTGTAGTACTGGGGAACAATATTCTACACAAAAATATCTTAATAGGTATGCACTTGCTTCTATTTCCTGACATTTTTTACCAATTTCTTACTACATTGTATATAGGAGGCTGATGCAGATCAGCTATTGTGTGCTATCAGCAGTTCTAGCCTTTGCACACCACCATTTTTCCACGTGGGCTCTCAGTCACCACTGTAATTCAGACTTGCAGCACACAAAAACATTCCTTTTACCCAGATCATTCACATGTAAACCTACCACGTACTTCAGGTGAGCAGCTATTACTAATACATCCTAGCAATTACTTTGGCAAGATGTGCCTCTGAATCACCAAACATTGACATACCTGGAGATTACATGAATATCAATTAGTTAGGAGGTGGACTTACAGGTCTTTTGCCCATAGAACCTCTGGGTGCCCCATTCCTGGAGGTGCTGAAGGCCAGACTGGATAGGCTCTGGGCAGCCTGATCTGATGGGTGGCAACCAGTCCATGGCAGGAGGTTGGAGCTCAATGATATGTACCAGTTTAAGCCATTCCATGATTCTGTGATCTTAGCATTAATTTTATGCAATCTACCTGCTTACTTTGTCATGTTATAATGACAGGGAGTAGGAAGAATACAGAATGAATGTGGACCACACATCAGGCCACAAAATAATATGAACTTCTCTTAATCAATAAAATTAATAGTACAGGAGGATAATTACCTTTAAGCTTCACCCAATGTAGTAAATATTAAGTAAAGATAGGTGGGGGAGAACCCATCAAAATAACTCAAGTTAAAAAAAAAAAATAGCAAAACAGCTCAATTCTGTTAAAATTCCCAGTGATTGCATAACTAGAGTGACAGATGGAAACTGCAGCACGATTCAGTCTGTCACTTACAAAAAACTTTGGTAGCAGTTCTTTAATGGTGCATTACTGTTGAGTTACAATGGAATTCTTCTGAAATTACATTGGGCCTCCACATTAATACCCAAAGTGTTCTTTAAGACCATTGTCACCAAAATGAATACAAGAATTAACAGCGAGCCTTCCTGCCATGCAGCTGGACAGAACACTGCCCCGTTCATAGACTGGAATACATCTCTGGGCCACTTCCACCCCAGCTGGGGTGCCCTGCATGGAACCACACACAGCACATGGGTTTGCTGTATTTTTAGCTTGAACCCAGCTCCTCATTAAAGTGTGGCTCAATCACAAACCATCACTTTGTGCTCAAAACAGAAAACAATGTGGGTCAATGAAATGCCAATAAAGATCGGGTTATAAAAGTTTGTATGTATTTGCATGGAGGACTTTCCTATTTCTTTTTTTTTTTCTTTGCCTCTTCACCTCTGTCCCTAGCAGGGTCAGGAATGCCCCATGTGCCTCCCGTTGTGACAAGACCAGAAAACTGCCTTCAGGCTTTCTTGTGGCATCATCAGGAAGTAGGCAGCTTAAAATGGTAGAGAAGAACATCAACTCACTGTAGAAGGAAATAAGTGACCAGTAACCCCTGTAACCAGGGTAGGGAGGGCATGGGAAAGGCAACACCCATTAGTCCCCTACATATTTTCTATGGAGGAAATACAAAGAAAAACCCAATACTTCTTAGCCCACAACTTCAAGCAGTACTTCCCATCAGGACTCCATCATAGACAGACAAGATAAGAAACCTGAGCAAATGGATATGATGAGAGCTAGAGCAGCAGAGCACACAGTCTCTTCTCTATGCTTTGGGAATATTTTTGGAATAAAAATTTCATGGCCAGGCTCTCCTGCTTTACCTTGCAAGAAATTAATCCCTGGCTCTGCTTCCTGCATATCATGGTTGAAGCAGTAAAAATACATCACTTACTTTTTAATTCTCTCTCCAAACGATGCTATTTCCTCTAGAATGCTTTGAACAGCTATGACGATCTCTTGGACCATGTGGATTCTGTCGATTAATCCTTTTTTTTCAGATTCCTATGCTCCCCCCCCCAAAAAAAAAAGCAGAACATTACGTTCAGTATTTGCTAACATGTTCACAGATGCATGAAACAAGTAAGAGAACCCTAGTGCCATTGAGTCATCTGTGAACTTAAGCATATCACTGAAGGAAAGAGAGAAAACATTACATATAGTGAATATGAAGGCCAATGGTTCCCTACACTTTCATTCCTCCCTTCAGCACCTGAGCAGAGGTTTCTTTATCTTCAAACTAGGATTTCAAACCAGGCTTTCGCTGAAGAACACAGCTGTATGTCAACCCAGAAGAGGTGTCAAGCACCCCTCAGTCCATAACTTCTGAACATCACTTTTCTTAGCTTTGCAAACTCACAACAGCCACACTGTTTTCTTTATATAAATTAGCAACAAGATACTGAATGCAACATCTTTTTTGATCACTCTGCATACAGCGTCTTATTCTTTTACTTGGAAAAAAAAAAAAAAAGAATCAAAGGAAAAAAATGACATTTTCTTTTTAAAGCAGCCATCTCACAACTTCATTTCTTACTGCTTATTTTAGGAAACAACATTACAGGACATTACTACACATGTGCAGGAATAAAAAGGAAGCACAGAATGAATTAAAAATCAAAATGACTTAAATCAGCCTTGGAAATCAGTATACAATTATCAGCATTCAGCATTTCTTTGCCAGCAATCTAACACACATACAGGCATGCAAATTGGTGTGGTTGCAGAGATTCTAGCAAGAAATCAGCAAAACATTCACTTATTACAGAATGCAGAGCCCTGGACACTGATTCTACATCACATTTAGACTGTCCAAAACCAGCTCAAATTAGAAAAAAAAAAAAAAAAAAAAAGAAATGCCTTTTTGTTTTGTTATTGTCATTTTTTTAAACCAGTCAATGCCCAGTAGAGGGGAGATGGTAGTGCACTGCAAGTCACATCCATGTTCTCCTGGAGGTGTTCAAGGTCAGGATGGATGGAGTCCTGGGCAGCCTGATCTGGTGGGGGGCAATCAACCCACAGCTGGGGGTTGGAGCTCAATGATTTTTGAGGTCTCTTCCAACTATAGCCATTCTGTGATCCCATGCTTCTCCATGGTCCCTTACAGCCAGAGTACGTGGGAATAAGCAAGGACCAGAGACATTCAGTCTGCAATTCTCCCCCTGCTATGAACCCACAACATTTTGCTATGCAGGAGAGAGGGTCAGAGGCTACTTGCAGTCACAATGGGCAACAGAGGTGAAGTCTCATTGGTACAGGCTTTTGACACTACTATGCCATGTGAGAGTCTGCATGCATCTGAGAGAGTGCACTGCCCTACATCTGTGTGTGCAAAAATAACATATGAACCATCCTTGGATACCAAGAGCCAGACATGACAGCATGGCCCTCATAACCCTTAAAAGCCAAGGTCTGAATTACTTACTGCATATTTCCCCTCACAGTACTTCTTGAGTTGAAAAAGCCAGCCAAAACCACCACGGACTTATCAAGCTCCAGATATTTGAATATTTGCCTTTAGGTTGCAAGGGAATGCACAGTAAATAGAAGCAGGATTTTTAAATAATCACACATTCGGGTGTGAAAATGAGTATTTTTACATTAATAAAACAACCAACAAAAAAAAAAAAAAAAAAAAAGAAACCCCCGGGGTGTGAAATAACCCCAGAACTAAATAAATAAATAAATAGTCAGCTTATGTGAAAATAGCACCGAAAAGTCATTTTCACACAGCTCCAGTTATAACCTTGCTAGGCTCAAATGTAAATGACACATTAGGATTACTTTTAACTATTCCTTCCCTGCAATGGTGCAACGGTCGCTAAGTCACAGTTGGCTCTTAAGCACCAAACTTGCCAGCAGAAGTTGAGAGCAATATACGGAGAAGCAGCCAGTGGGGATTTCATTCTACCCTAACGGAGACAGATGGGTGAAGGAAGCACTTCAGATGATATTCAGTGATATTCCAAGGCAAGCCTACTCTTGCTACCCACAGCTGAAAGGAAGATTGTCCAACAACTCTATCTGCATCATGCTGGCTTCATTTACACATTTTCCACTGGGAGCAGAAACAGTGATAATGCTTTTAAACCAATACCGCATAACTTCTGCTACAGCCACCAAGCACACAAGGAGAATAAAACAGGAACCACCGGTTCACGAGATGAAAGGACAAATGTACACTTCCGTAGCACGCACACTAAAATCAGTCCTAGACAACATATTTTTTCAATTTGTAACACAAAATATATGCAAGCAAGGACTGGGCAGAGGTAGTCAGGCATTAGAAAACGTTTCAACTGAACTCAGTTATTGGACAATAAAATGTGCTATCCACAACTCATGCTATATGCATTGCACTGCCTGTGCCAAAATAACTTGAAAATTTGTCAATGTCTTTTCTTCGTTACTATTATTTTGCTCTGGAAACCTGCAGTCTAAACACATTTACAGGATGATCAGGCACTGGTTAAGCAGGAGAGAAGCAGACAGATGAAGCACAGCAAGTAGGATCATCCTAATGATTTAGGCTGTGGAGCACTGTATATGCTTTCTGAAGTCAGAACCCCACAACACACTGTCAAAAGCATTAAGAATGGCTGTTACCCAACAAGAACACGGTCACTGTTCTGTATTTATTAGTAAATGAGCAACTGCCATACAGAAAGTTATTATTTGTAAAATAATATTTGTTAAAATTAATTCTAAATTCATTTTCCACTCTCCTTTTCCACATGTACAAAGACCCCTCCCAGCATAGGTAATTTTGCTCCTTCCTCTTCAGATATCACTTCTCTCTGAGTTGTTTTGGAGTCAATGTATTATGCTGCTGGAAAACAGGATTTGGATACCCATGGTTCAAAACCAAAGCCCTGATAGATTTTCTAGAATTTAAAATAAAATATCCTGCCTCATACTTTATTTTTTTCTAAAATCAGTCATGAAAATTCCTATCCTTCAAGGCCTTTTTCTTCTTTATTTCTTAGCTGATTACAGCACTGTGGGTGGACCAAAACCAGTCTGCAGCCTCTGGGAAAGAATTAAGTCCATCAAAATGAACTTACAACTGAGAATTAATTATATAATCAGTGTGTTACTTCAAATCTTCCTTGCATATCCTGATTTAAGAAACCTTCATTTCTACATTAATTGCCTGAACAAAAACACAAAAGGGGTCTTACAAAAGATTAAGTATGTCAGTGGAAGGAAGGGGAAAAAAAAAAAGCAAAAACCCAGCAAATTCACAAATTAAGTCTTTTGTGTCCAGTTAATGCACATCAGCTTGAACTTCCACATGAAGACACCAGATCTCTCTGCCCTGCTGAATGAAAAGTGCTTCTAGATTTTTCTTTTCTAAAACACACCATAGTTAACAAGCTGAACATATAAAGGCACATAAGGGGTTACTCCATCTCTCTGATCTTCTTTTCCTACCCAGCAATGTCTTCCTGCTCCCAGACTCTCAGGGACAGTTGCAAAAGAAACTCTCATGACAACAAAATTGATGCACTTCCAATGACAAAGACTCTGAAAGTGCATGAAATATGGGGCAGGCCAGAAGGAGCCATCTCCAGCATTAACACATCAATTCATGACTGGTGAGCTACAGTTGTCAGAGCTGGGATTGCAGGGGAAATCGTGAAACCTACAGAGGAAGAGACTGAAGACAAAAAATTACCAATAGTCTGCTCTGCACCACAGCCCAAATAATGCTACTTATTGCAGCTTCTCTCACAGAGTATTCAGGACTGAATTGAAAGCATGGGTGGTAAAGATCTGCTACTTGCAATCATTTGTTTCCATGATTAATAACTGTCATCTACACAAAAGTTAAAAGCTGTTCCCTATTTTTTCAATCCGTCCTTCGGAGTTTGCTTGCACTGGATACATCCAAAAAAGTAAAACACAAAGACATTTATTCATGCCTCTTTACAAGTGATTTTTTTTAATGTATACTGCACATATTGTATGCACACAACTAAAAATTTAGGCATGTGCTCACTAGCAACTTCTAAATGCTTCCTACCATACCATTCAGATTTCATATGAAACACTTGCACAAAAAGAAATCTTGCATGCAACTTTCAAACAAGTGGTATTCATCAGCAAATTTCTGGCGTGCCAAGGAAAACTCAGTATTATAAAGTTGAAGAACACTTGGGGGGCAAGGATGAGGAATAAGGGGAGGAGAGAGAATAAATAGGGATTAATGCAAAAGGAGGAAGAAAACGAGACACGGGACGCCAAAGTCAGGATTGAAAATCTGGAATTAGAAGAGTCAATTCTGCCTCGTTTGGGCTGGACTAAGCATCAGAATTAGCTCTTTAAAGCACCTATTCCATCACACTACCACTGCTACAAACACATTAGGGCAGTGTTTTGCCAGGATTTGCCCAAGCACCAGATATGAACAACCCAGAGTATTGGTAGCAAAACAAGACTGACTGAAAAGGGAAAGGAAAAAAAGCTTAGGCACGCATACCTTTCAGTCCACTGTTCTTCTGGGTTTTGAAAAACATGCTGTAGTTATTTAGAGAGAAAGAGGTGTAATCAATCACTTGCAACTTAGAATCATAGAATCATTTGAGTTGGAAGGGACCTGTAAAGGTCATCTAGTCCAACTTCTCTGCAATGCACAGGGGCACCTACAGCTCCATCAGGTTGCTCAGAACCTGGTCCAGCCTCACCTTGAACGCAGAACTCCAAACTCACTGCTTTCTGGCAAAACTCATACCAAACATCTTAACGCCAAAATACTCATAAATGAAGAACTTCTGGAACTAGAAGGATTTTATTGGGTATAAACAAGAGACCACTGTTCTCTATTGTCTGTGGGGAACTGTTTGCTAACAGCTTCGATCCAGAAGCAGAATGAAGCTTTTATGGGAGGTGACAGTCACGGAATCTCTTGGTAGCTAAACTCAGTTCCAGGCAGAGTTTTGATAATAGACACCACAGCAACCTTGATCCTGGTCCTGCCTTTGACAGGAGCCAAGAGTGGCTGTAATGATCCCAGCAATCTGCCTTGCTGAGTCATTGCCTTGCCCTGAGCTGTGATGTCTGCTTCGTGTTGAGGAGGGCTTCTTGGCTCTTACTCGAGGACGAGCACGCTGAGGGGAAGGCTGCCAAACTCCAAGCGATTGCCTTGTGCAGTCCCAAAACTGTGCATCACAGGATCGTTTTGTTTATTAACACCATGCTGCAAATGTGCCTGCCTGGCTGTGGAAATGTAGCAAATCTGAGTGTACTTGAAATAATTACCAAATAGAGGAAATGCAACACATACAGGTCAATTTATGCTCTCAGTTAAAAAGGTGTGAAATCTGGAATAATTCCACCAGAGCCAATAGAATTACTTCAGGCTGATACGGAGGACAGCACCACCAGCCTTAATAAGATGCATTTTAAAAGCAGGGCACAGCATCCTACAGCTAAGTCTGTGGGGCAAAAAGGCCAAACATGGCCATCTCATGCCTCATTAAGGAGCGTTCATGGGAAAACAGAGCATTTTCTTCACTTACATTAGACAAATTTCATCTGTGCACAGCGAAACAGTGAAACTTCTAAGCCAAACCAGAGTTCAAGAAAGTGTGGAGAGGCTTAGGACACAGCTCTGTTGCTTTCCCTCTGGACAGATATGAAATACATGGGTTTAAAATGCATGTTCTGTACTTGTATGCATTTGCATGGAGTATTATCTAGTGGTAATACTGCAAGTCTTAAAGCAATATCAGCAGTCACAACAGAATAAAACAATGTTCAGGTGAGAAATGTGTGCACAAGAATTCGTAAAAGAAAGAAGCTGGAATGGAGATAAGAACGTATCATTCATCGTTTCTCTTAAAAGAAAAACAACTGTGAACAAAAAAAAACCTTTATCCTGGAAATACATGAGACCTAAGAACAATCGCACTGTGATTAGATTTAAACTACTGGATCATCATCTATAATCTAGCAATTTGGGATACAGGAGGAAGATAGTCCTATTCACACGTCTGCCCAATTCAAAAGAAATTTTAACAATGGTTTACATAGTTGGAATTTTTAAGGGAAATTTTTAAACTCCCTGAGGGTTATGAGCTCATCCCAGAGGTCCGTTCAGAGGTATTTAATATTCCTCCAGAGATTTAGAGGAGTTAATGTGTCGGTTGCAGGGCAAGAGGAAGAATATTAGCTTGCATATGTCTGTCAAGGTTTTTATGTGAGGAGAGCCACACAACAGTGCCTGGTATACCTGAAAGCCTACACCATGTCCCTGCTACGAATTCCTCTCTCCCATCACTCTCAAACCTATGGCTGTCTAGAGTAGTATTGTCTAGACAATAGGCCAAGGATTGCATCAACTTATGGTTGCTTATAGATCACAGCATTGCTAAAACATGTCACATTGTAGATTTGAGAAATAACAGATCATCTGTCTACAAGTTTCTGGTATGCAGAAGGCTTTGCAAAGAGGAAAGCATAAGCAGAGCAACCTCTGCACTCTGGACAAACCAGAAGTTGATTAGGTTAATAAGAACCTTGGAGGAAACTTACCAAAGTCAAGTGATAACTGGAAACTTTCATTACTTTAGCCAAGATGTTACAAGGCCAGATGACCCTATGTGCTTAAAAGTGCCCCATCCTCCATCCTCGCACTGATCACTCCTTGGGCAAGCAGCATAATCTGTCCCTTACTACTATTATAGCTGATGAAGGGGCCTAGTTTGTCTGTGGTCTGTACACAGACTCATTAGGAAAAAGAGAGTAAGAATTCAGTAATGCTTATTGAAGAGAGAGCAGCAACATAAAGGAGTCCACACCTACATAAAAACACACCTTAATTTGTTTTGTTTACAACACAAGCTTGTCCACAATTTAGTAGAGAAGGTGTATGATCTCTCTTAGTCTGAAATAACCTCTGTACCATGGGGTATTTTCAAGCTTTTACCATCATTCCTCTTCATCAGTCTCAATGGGAGATGATGAAACATTATATGGCAATTGTTGTACGGAAGAAAAAAGTAAGAATCTAGTGAAATTATTTATAATTTCAGAGAATAAAACAATGAGATGATATTGTCTTGTGTGACCTTTCCTAAGTATGGGGATATAGCATCTTACACAATAGACTCTTGGTTCGTGTTTCAATTACTGACCTTTACTGTGGAGAAAATTAATGCAATTTTCATCGTAATCCACCCGTACAAATAAGATCCATACGGAAGGTTTCCACATGCTGAATCGAACACAAATGGAAAATGTCAGCTGTTTGCTACTGGATGAATTTGACTTTAATTTGTTTGGCTGAGTCTTTTCAAATTTTGCTCATAAAAGTTGGTATATTCTTGGTACCTATTTCTGAAAGAATTTCTTAGATTAGGAACAAGGAATTCTTCTTCTCTGGGGATTCTTCCTGGCCTCTCCTCACCCCTCTCACCCTCCTGACCCCCCCCCCAAAAAAAAAAAAAAACCATGAGGTGCTAAACATTTCTTGGAAGTTGACAACGAACTTGGCTTGAAGTCACAGCATCATCTAATCCTTCCCTATTGCATCCCATTAGCGAAGCACAGCTCACCACTGGATGGAGATCCTCCAAGAAAAAGCAGGCATCTCTGTTGACTTATTTTTGTCTCTGATTTTCTTTAGACTCAATTACCAAATCTGGAAGTAGTACTGATTTCTTTACTGTTTTATTTTGGTGGAAATGCAAAGTTTTTTCCACAAAACTTAATACCATTAGAAAACTCCAAGACTCTTCCCAATCTGGTTCTAGCACAATCTTATTTAACAAAGTAGGCTGTCTGCTCTTGAAGCTCCACAGTCATTGTCAAAAAAAAAGAAAGAGGAAAAAAGTAAAATAAACAGAAACAGCCTATGATCAGACAACACACAATCTTAGCTGTATGCAACTTGTCTATACCACTGTACTGGTGGGCAAAAGATGTTTCAGTGATGTAATTTTAAAACAATCCTTCATCAGACAGTCTGACAGAGCCCAGAGCCGACAGGACAGAGCCTGAACTCCACATCTAAGATGGAGTGAATCTGAGAAGGCATTCATCCACTGAGCAGCTTGTGCCAGAGGGACACAGCTCTCTTATCTCCATGATGTTATTTGGAAAGGGCAGAGGGAGAAATGATGGGGGATTCAGCAATTAAGCGCTGTCATTTAAGACAGATAGTTTAGGTGGAGGGAGTTAATCTGCTCACGGGTTTTTGAACTGAGCGTCTGTGTATTTACAATTTGTAAACAGTTCATCTCTTAGAGGGTGTGTTACAATTCCCAGAAGCATGGTCTGTTATGTCTAACTTGCAGCAGAACCCAGAAAGGCTATGTGTGCGACTGTTTTGATACAACATGATGATAGGAAACAGAAACAGTGGCCTCGTAGACTACGACTCAACTAGCAGATTTCAACTTTGGTTCTTGTATTAGGGAGGAAAAAAAATACACAGACTTCTTTTCAAAGTACAGTTGTCTGTTTAAATGTTGACATTGCAGTGAGATAATGTCATAAAAGTACATTTTTCTTACACTCCCTAGAGAACATTGGCCACCCTCAAACTTGGAAAAGTCACTTAGAATAACCTAACGTACTTCAAGATGTGCACAACATGGTCTAATACTGGGGCAGATACATCCAGGGCTGGAGGAATACAGTAAGGCAATGCTGCGAAGTGCATTTGGGGCATGAGGAATGGCTGACAAATCTCTAGTAATTCTCTGTCCGAATCTCAGACACACAACACTGGTATACAATTAACACAAATTCAGAATCATTATTGCCATACTATTCAGATGAAAGAATTATCTTGATAAGGAAGCCTATCAGAGGTGTCCACCTGAGTTACTATAATTAGTTTCACCAGATCTCCATTTCCAAGAGCCTCTACTGAATGTAACAGAGGGACAGTGCTGATTACAGCCAAATGATGGAGCCAGTCATCAACAGCCAAACTCTCAGGAGTTTTGCCAAACCACCGTATTTTGTTAAAAGGAACCAACAAACAAAATTATGGTGGAGTTGTTCAGCAGGTGGCAAAAAAGCAAAGTTACTAGATCCACAGTTAAGTGACACAGTTGGGTTTATAAAGAGAACCAAAGCCCTTGGTTAAATCTCATATTTTGGATTTATAGCAATTCATTTCTTGCACAGAGCAGGAACGGAGGATTAAGAATATATATTGAATATGTTTTTATATCTTTTTCCATTTTGAGAGAACATATTAGAATACTAAAAAGAAAAGAACAGAAATAGGATTGGCTACAGAGAATATGTTACACATTTAGGAACCACAAAAAAAAGGAATGGTCAGCATATACAATGTCTACAAAGCAAAGCATCAAAACATTTTCTTTGAAAACAATGCAACTTCTGCTAGATATCTGTCCACTTAGTCGACCAATTTAATGAGAAGAGTGAAGTAAAAATAAGAATCTTATTGTGCGCTGCAAGAATCCCTCATTTCATCTGGATTGTCCATTTATAACTTCATTGAATTTTTTGTTTGATCAATAAACTACAGCAACCACAGAAGAGCAGGTTAAATTTAAACAACTATTCCCATCAACAAGGGAGCTGAGCTTCAATTCCAGTGTCTGGGACTGGAGAAGGGTTAAGATGTACTTCCTAACTGTGGTACAGATTTCCATCACAATGATCAACAATTTCACTGTAACACTCCTAAAACATAAAATATCAAAAAAGAGGTTATTAACTTCGTACTCAATTTGAAAGTTTCATATTGCCTTGTGAAGGCAACAGCTAATGTTCCTTTGCACACTGCTGTTCGTTAAATAATTCCTCACCTTTTAGCTCTTCAGTATTTATAGATAATCAGATTCTCTTACTCTTACTTATGGTTTTTTTCAAGCTGTATACATTAAATTCTCTTAATCTTTCTTCGCATGTCATGCCCCCTAATCCTTTTATCATTTGTCACTGTGGTTTGATAAACGTGAAAAAAAAATCCAAAGAATTTTTCATAGTGAGCAGAATGATTAAGTATGCTCTAATAAAATAAGGCCTCACCAGTGCCAACTCTTACTACGTTTTTTTTTTCCAGGCTCTAAAAGAAATGTTGAGGAAACTTTAATGAGTCCT
This sequence comes from Callipepla californica brunnescens, assembly GCA_023055505.1. Classification (NCBI taxonomy): domain Eukaryota; kingdom Metazoa; phylum Chordata; class Aves; order Galliformes; family Odontophoridae; genus Callipepla; species Callipepla californica. Next base: position 14,230,625 of record JALIRH010000012.1, on the reverse strand, counting down.
CCACAAATCACAGCAATTCTGGCCTACAGAAATGGAAATGCTGTATAATTTGTTGTAAGCCATTAGTGCAGAATGTTCATCCAACAATCACACTTGAAGTGATGGCATTTCATATACCCACCTTCTACACCCATACACATACATACACTAGCACATGAACATGTCCCAAGCATACCCTGGGCACTCCACGGATTCAAATAAAGTTCATAGGTCTCATGAAGGTAATGCCATTATAGAACATTATACAAAACAACCAACATTCTGAAACTTCCAGTTTGCTGATTAGCAAACAGGTAACAATTGTTTGCCCTGTTAAAACAGATAAGAAATGCAGATCTCATGGAGACCATGGTCAGTTTGTGCTACTACCACTTTCCTTCTGATTCTAGCTAAAATACCATGAGATATGTTTACCTTATCTTCCTCATCGTCATCTTCATCCAAGCCCATAAGCTCCTGTAAAAGCATATGTCCGTATTAGAAAAAATTACACTTATTTGTCATTGACAGGCAGCAATTAAAAAGCTTGATACTCCCACAGCATTTCATTACACAGTTTTCTCCCACTTCTAATGCAAGCCACTAACAAACCAACAACTTTCACCTTCCAGAAATAACGTTTAGCATTCAAGGACTGTTTTTTGTGTGTGATATCCTGAACAAAGCAGGTAATACCCTTATACAAATTTTAAGTCTAAATAAAGCATTAGTGGTTGTGTCCTGTCATTTGAAGGTGACAGGCTTTCAAATTCATTGCCAACTTTAACTAGCTGTAAACAGCTGTGTTCTTAGTCTGACAAACAAACCAGTCAGTATGTCAAGGCTGAGGACTCTACACTCAACTCGTTCCATCCTCACTATTACAATGACTGCTCTCTCCCCTTAGGGCCATTACTGGAGCAAATACATTAGTATGAATATAATCGATCCCATGATTCATATTCAGATTTTATGCAGCATTATTCCCTCCCTTTAGCTTCTATATTGACAGGAATGGAAGGAAAACAAAAGACTTGCCCATGACTTGAAATTAATAGCGACTGGGTTTAAATTCAGGTATTTTATAAACTGATAATAGAGTCCTCCAAGTTTTTCTTGGTTATTTAATATTTTAATCAGTATATTACAAGTTCAAATATAGTTAACAATAAAAATGTGAAGTATCGTCAACAAAAAAGTTTGTTTTTTGTTTTTTATTTTTCTGCCAAAATAGTTGCTACTAGTATTTAGAAGGTACTGAGAGCTCAGGTATCCTGGTTTACTCCGGTTCTCTACTACACCCAGAGCAGCTAAGTTAACAGTGGTTTATGTTTCTGTAGAAGCTCCCATCTGTAAATCATAAAGCATTTTAACAATATTCATGCATTTAACGTCCTGGCAATTGGTTCATGCCTGCAAGGTTAATACTGTTATCTCCATTTTATAGAACAGAAATTGGAGTGAGAATACAAAATCCTCTCTTCCAAAGACTCTTGCTCCTTTTCTTAACTATATATGAAAAGTACTGCATATGTAGCTGAGGTTTAAAGAAGCAGAAAATAAAATAAGCAACTGTGAAAAAAGCACTGGTATTTTGAAAAAAAAACCCAAAACTTTAATCATCTGCAGGACAGATGTGACTAGTGGTAGCACCTGATTGTCTATTTCTGACCTACATATGGTTAGAATCATAGGCACACTTAAAAAAAAGAAATCAGGTAATATTAAAAGCACTTTGACGACTTGTTCCATATGAACCCAATCCTGCAAACCACTCAGGCAGACGTGTAACTTTCCTTATGCAAAATACACCCCTGAATTTCACAGCGTCACATTGCTCACAGGATGTGTGACCAAAAAGGGCAAACTTTCTATTCAACTTTCTTTCACAACTGCTTAACTTGGAATTTCAAATATGGTCTTCTTGTAGCATCCACCTAAATGATCTGCTGTTCAATCTTGCTGACTTGTGTGAGACTCATCTAAACGTGCAATAAAATCACCATAGGATGAGCAATAGGTGTTGAATGGTAATCTCTGCGTACCTTTCCTAGGCATCCTAGCAAGATTTTGTATTGCCTTTCATAATTGAAATAAAATAATAAAAAGAAATGTTTGGCTGAGATTCTCTCACGTGAGAAATCTTCTTTTCTTGATGAAATAAATTAGTCCCTGGAGACATATGGCATCTTTCCATGTTATTCTGGACGTGGAAAAAAGCATTTTTCTTACCCTTTGTCTTTGAATCAAACCTCCAGCCTTGCCCTCATAGCACAACTTTCCCTGTGTTCTAAAAGTCCTTCAATTTGGGAATGGATCAAAATTCAACTAGAAGCAAATTTTGTGGCTAAAACTAATACAGTAGTAGTTGACTTTTTTTTTTTTTAATCCTAGGATACAATTTCTCTGTATAAAATTCATTCAATTCATTTATGTAAAGATAGCCTTCAGGGGTACAAATGTCAACCGTCTTTTTATCAAGAGTTATAAGAGTTAATTCAGCCTTTATTTTGCTATTGCACTTGTAATACAATTATAAATGGAATGTTACGGGAATCCACAAATTTATCCTCTGCTTTCTTTGTAATTATCATAGCTACGCAAGTAATGACAGTGGTCCACATCAGAGTTTCACATCTCAACATATGCAATTTGCAACACGCAATTCTTTTTGTATTCTCAACTTTTTTATTTCCTAAAACAAGTGAAAGAACTGAAGACCAACTTTTACAAAAAGTATCTGTCATTTAAATTGCGGGGCAGGGAGGAGGAGTAAGTTTTTTCTTGAAGTTTCAGATAACAGGACAAGGTTTAAAAAATAGCTAACTTCTATTTCAGCTTGTATTGATTTTCCTCTTCTGTGAATCATGAATCATCAGGGCGATGCAAAGTGTAAGAGCAGTGGGGGCATGGGTTTTGGGGTCTTGTCACTTTGCAAGTCTTTCTTAATTCAACACAGTTACAAAATAACTGCAAATATTTTTAAGTGAAATTTCCCTCCTACACACGCTCTTGTCTTCTGCTCTATACTATATTGAATGGTTTATTGCTTGAATTGAATCAAGAAAATTGAGAGGGTGGAGGACTCTTTTCAGTAACTTCAAAATAAAAATGTTTAGCTGCACAACTAGTTTAATACCATTAAAATGCATGACATTTTGCTGAAGGGCAAATTCAAGCTGGAGCTGACAGAAATATTACTGCCAATTTACTTGCCTGGGCATCCTGAGTGTTGTTGACCTTCCCTGTTCTAACGAGGGAGAAGTTGTATGCAAATAGCACCAGTAGAGCCAGGGGCACCATGTACAGTTCAATGCTCCATACGGTGACCACAAATACCTGGGAGAAATAAAGCAACAGAAAAGAACACATACAGGTGTTTAAAGAAAATGTGATTCAAGAAAGCCTTTCAGCCATTATCCTGATGTACATGCATCCTTGAATCTCTTCTAACCTCATTCATTTCTTATTTTGGCAAAAAAAAAGAAAAAGAAAAAAAGTCTGCTTGAAAAGCATACTCGTTCTATTCTGTTTGAATCCATTAGGCTGCTATTTGTTTGCTTCTCCTTCCTTTTTTTTGGTGAAGTACAAATCCATGAACATAAGGTTGGTCCAAAGGCATTGTTCATGCCTTCCTGGGACTTCCTCAAGCCTGAAAGCTTTGTCATTAATGTTAGAGCATAAAAGACCCACTTAAACCTGTTCCATTTCATTAAACTCTAATTGCCAGCAACTCTTTCACTAACTGGAGGAGAGTTTCTTCATCTTGTGCAACAGGAGCCATCCTCCTCTTCGGTCAAACTAAGAGATATGCTTAGCAAATGGAACTTCGCCATTAATCCACTTACTCTTCTTGGCATAGCACTGTAAAGACCTTTGAAGGTGCCAGGCTCTTGGTTGGATGTGATGCTTCATTTTGGGAAGGAATCCAGTAATTCCATTCTCCATTTCCATACTCCTGCCATTTTTCAGTAAAGCATATTCTGTTTTCACTGATTGCCTGGGGCCTCTTTACCCAGAAAAGGTACAAGTTTGTGCCTTTGAAGTTGTATCTGATAAAACCCACTAACAGCAAAAGTAGAAGCCAAATTTTTGAGGATCTGCTCTGCAAAATATGTAACCAACGTGATGGGGATTTAAAAAGTATTTAAGGTTTTTCAAAAATATGATTACAAAGACAAACTGCAACCTCATCTTACAAATTCCAACAATAGGTGAACAGACTTCAAGCTTAGTGGCTGGAAATACAAGTTAATATACTAAATGTAGAACTGTCATAAAATGCATGTTGCGATCCCATTTCCTTTTCTACTCATACACAGCATTTCCAGAAGAATTGACTAATGCTGATAGTATCCCTAAATTTTAAACAATGTTAAGCAATCTTCTTTACGGATCAGGTACAAAAACATTTATCAAATTTCTCTTTCCTCATAGGAATTTCTGAAGTGATCAGAAACAAAAAATCACGTTTTTGGAATAATACCAGTAGGTGAAAGTGGGTCAGATTCTCCAGTTAGCGCATCTAAAACTACCATGAGAGAGAACTAGTACGGGTGATCAGAAAGCCAAATCTCTATCTCCACTAATCCTTGGTTTGTCAGACCCTGACTATGAAGGCAAGGCTGGCATTTGCAGAGTAGACTATTTATGGTGGCGTATAAAGGGTTATGGACGCTAGAGTCTAACCATACCAATCCAAAACACTGCTTACCAATGCATTCCACGGGGAGAATTCACACCCCTACAAAGCAGCAGTAACTTCTAAACAGAAAGTCTTGCCTGACATCCAATAATTGGCCAGTTAGTATTTACCAGGGGCCAAACATAAGCCAAGAGACAATGACCCTACACGTAGCCCTGTCCAAACAAGGGTCACATTTTCCAGAGCAAACCTGATTTTATGTTGTGTTACTGCACAAGGAGTTAGGCTGTCATCCTGTTCTTGGCATTTGTAGGTCACTAAAACAGTATTTGAGATATACACATTTATAAAGTGGGGTAACATCCATGCAGTGTAAGCCCCACACTATTGATTTGCAGCACAAGAAATTAGAAAATGATTAGGTTTTAATTTCTTCATTATCACACCCTTCAACATACTTAAAAATGAGATAATTATACTAATAGTCAAATGTCATTAGTAAGCAAGGTAACACAAGAATACTGTCCAAATAGGTATGGTATTTGAACTCTCTTACAGGAGTCTCCAAATACTGTGGTAACTCAAGTTTAAAACTCAATCCTTCTGAAGTTATTCCAGCTCCCCCAAATGAACCTTTACTTGTTTTGTAAAATCAAATAAAGGCAATAGCAGCTCTTGTCCCACCTCAAACATCATTCAAAAATCATCATACAGAATAAGTATCTTATTGCAAATATCTATGTATATATACCTTAGACATATATAGATAGCTAAAAATAGATGCACATACAAGTTTACATCTGATTCTTATGAAAGGTTCTTTTATAAAAATTTATATTGCTAGATAATTATTTATTAAATTTGCTTTGCCATGTTGGAGGATGTTGTGTATACATCGTCTCCCCAGGGCCTGCACAAACTCACTCTTGTCTTACTACAGCAAAAAGACTCCACCAACAGTCAGCTATGCTGACTCCTACAGGAGTCAATGAAGCCCCTGAAGAACCTTTCTTCATTCATTCAATTGCAGGACTTGAACCAATTTTAGTGCATCTGTCACCATCCTATATGAACATCACTCCGCTCTGTTGCAAGTATAATACAACCTTGCAATCACAGGTCATCTAGGCAAGATGCAAAATCAAGACCTTGGTGATTTTAGATCCAACAGTATATTTTGTGTATTATTAAGTTTCAGACCCTAAATAAAACTTAAAATTTAATTACAAAATCTCAGTGCAGGCTCAACTGATAGCTGAGGCATTCTGTTGCTTCCCTTTAACGCTGACTGGTTATCAGCTGCTGAGTTGTAATTCAGACAGTGACACTTTGATAGAGCTCCCACACCTACTTAAGAAGAGTTGCTTTGCTGTTACCATTGCAATAGAGGCAACTTTCATTACTGTGACACAACAGACAAATTGAATTAGCTATTCAAAAATTATTTAGCCTCAGAGGTATGGAAAATTATTGCTGTGAACATACAGTACATAATAAAAGTTCAGAGAGTGTTTATACAGTAAATAGAAATATTTCTGCATCCTAACAGCCTTTTCAGTAGTTCTATATGGCATCACCCAGCAAAGTAGTTCCTATATATGCCCAAATCCTGCTTTTCAGTTCTCATGCAGCCCTGGAACACCAAGTGCAAGGGCTGCCCTGAAAGTAAAGCCTCCTATTTTATGATGTTGGCCCACAACATCAGAGGTGGATGTCAGTGGTATGGCAGTAGAGATTGAACCTTCCCACCAATACCCTTGCACACTTTGTTGCTGTATGTACGTACACGCATACAGCAACAAAATGGCATCTGACATGGAAGTGTGTATGAAGCAAAGGTGTGTCACTGAATCCCTCCATGCAGAAAAAGTTCCACACATTGACATCCATTGACTCTTGATGAACATTTATGGAGATCAAACAGTGGATGTGAGCACAGAGAGGTGGCTGGTAGTACACTTCAGCAGTGGTGACAACAACATGAAAGACAGCCATATTCTGGACAGCCACGCACAGCTGTCACAAAACAAAGAGTGACTCCAACTCATCCATGCAAACTAGCAGATTATGACCAGGGAATTGTGTGCAGAGCTGGAAATTGGCTTTAATGCATTGGAAATCATGGTGGCAATGCTAAATATTGTAAAGCTTGCACCAGGTGAGTCCCAAAAATGCTCACACAAAAACAGAAAGAACACTATAAGTAAGCTTGTATTTCCTCCTTGGCAGTATTGGGGAAAAACAGTTCCTGCATTATCCACCTTATATTACTTTATATCAAAACTTTTTGTCAAAACTCGAGAATGGTTCAGCACTGACATATACAATGGTTATTGCAAGGAACAATGTATTTCTGATTTCTGAAAAAGACCCTAGTCTTTTTCCTAACACATAAGCTGGTAGGGGAAATCATTAACAGGTTCAGATTGCTTGCTCACAGAAGTCAGGGACAGCATCCAAGAGCTCCTGTTCCAAATAATCTGGTTTTAACAAATCATACTTTATTTCTTCACATTTCATATCATCGATAGACCAAGTTCTGTCAAACGTAATCCATGACATCACTGACACCTTTTGTACTGGGCTTCATACTATTCATGAGACGAGTTAAAAAGACAGCAGCCAATTTCTAAAATAAAAGTCAACAAGCAAAAACTAGCTCTCTGTGTTACATCTTCTAAAGCAATTTGAGAATATAAAAGCCTATTACTGCACTAAACAATTCAATTCACAACGTTATAAAACAATTATCAAAATAGAAGCGGAAAAGAGATAGACATATCTGGAGGGAAAAAAAATGGAGCTCTTGACACTAATATTTAGACTAGAATTCTACCTAGAGGAGAACAGCAACATCACAGCCTTGAAGAAAGAACCACTCGATTTCAGCTGATTAATGTGTTGCTATTTCAAAGGGCCTAATAACTACAAGTTGGAGCTCTGGAAGTTTGGAAGCTGTTTCATCTGAAAATCATTGAAGAGGGGTCCAACTGTTCCTGTCAAGAAGCATGGAGTTTGAACAACCACGAGTGGCCCTTTTGACAGCAGTACAAAAGATGAGAGAACGCAGTCTCAACTGAAAGTAAAAACAAACCTTTAGAAACACATTTCAAATCTGGTTTTTCTGCTCCTCTGGTTCCAATTTAGGATCTGACTATTAAGAACAGATTTTAGACGGGTGTCTACTAAAGTATGCCCATAAAACATTTGTCACCAGCAAACCCACAGTCATGGGATAGAATAGTTTTAAGAGGTTTAGAAACCTAGCATTAAATGGGATTTTCTGTGTAATTTTTCTACATATTAATTATATCTTTTTTTTTTTTTAACTAGAAAAAGGATTTTCTTGGCCTTGTAAGTCTTTCTAGAGAAGTAACAAATGCTATGTTGTTTAAAAGAATAATTGTTGAAAAACAACAGTGATGGGAAAAGGAGAGGGATGCATTCCATCAGAGGGAAAAAAAAGTGAAAAGAAATTAAATGCACGCAAGGAACCTATGGCAAAAGGTTATTTTCTCAGGCACTATAGGCTCCAATGCTAATGAAATGCCTCATCATTGGAACTGTGAAAAATGCTATTTGAAATTTCAGATTTCAAAACCACACACAATTTGATTGAACTCTAAATGACTAACAGCTTTGTCAAAAGTTTCCTTACAATGTGTAAATGTGGCCTATGCAATTCATGAAAAGTCAGGAGAAACAAATGAGCTAATGCTACTCTAAGTTATCTGCTTTCAACCAAATCAAAACACAGATTTTGATTAGAGGCATAATGACACATTCCCTTTCATTTACAGGGAAAAGGAATTAGATGTTTCTAACTTATCTCAGTCATGTAGTCTTCACATATGCACAAATGGACTCTGAACTCTCCAGCATTCTTTTTAGGCTTTCATTCCCTCTGCCCCAAAATACAGGATATCAGCCAATAACATAAGACAACAGCTCCCCAAAAGGGCATTCAGATCCCTCTGAGGCAATAAGCTTGTCAACAACAAATTATTTCTGACAGATACTTATTCCTGCTCTTAGAAAGGGAGAGTAAAAGAGCTGAAGGGAGAGTGGACAAACCTGCTTAGAGCAGGAAACTTGTGCTTATGTGTGTACATACCTGCATATCCTGAGGCACCTCCTTGAGATAACAAGGCATTATAGGTGGACCAACATGGTGCTGAGCCCATGCAATGGAAACCAGAGCATAGTACATGGAGCCACATGAATGCAGTAACCAGCTTTGTGATCATGGAACAACATGTGCATTTGATGGGGGAGAATACTGAAAAGGAAATTTCTAGCAGTTATGGAAACTTGTCTAAAATGGCTCCATGCTGAGGCACAGCAAATAGGGGGTGACACATAGAAAAAAAATTCCAATACAGTATCCCTCCCAAAGATTCTGGTTTTGGAAGACTCTCTTCCAAAATTGCATTCCACCATCCTTCCTATTACCTTCATTCCATAGGACGCTATCTTACCATGCCACCTCAGCTGAGAGCACCTACTGACCCAAGCAGAGCTCAAGCTGGTGATGAGCAGAGTCACTTCATTGTTGCGATGCAGTAACAAAGAACATGGCAGGAAGGGAAATCATCCTCAAAGCAGCAATGTCAGAAGAAACCAATTTACTTCAGATTCAATTTGCTTTTTATGTTCCCAGAAAAAGAACACAGAACATTTCCACAGCGGTATAGAACATGCGTTAATTTGAGTGGCAATGACCAAATTAAAAAGTGAAGTGAAGGAATGGAGGTCTTTAAGTACTTATGCCACATTCCACATTACCCCTACATTGCTCCACGTATCTCATGTGCACAGTTTGCATAAAGCTTGCTAATTTTATGGCTGTATCACAAAGTTCAGCTCTTCTCCATAGGTATACTGTAGCAAGGGTAAACAGTATTACAATGCAAATAATAAAAAAAAAAGGTGGGAAAAGATCCACCTAAGATCCACCTAAACACCCCAAAGCCAAATCAGAACACCAGACTGCATGCAATAGATATATGTCACAGCTCAGAGCTGAAGATTACCAATAAAGGGCTTGCTTACACAGTACAGCTTGCTACCACGCTACTCACTTTTCCCAGAAGATGCCTTGGGTAACAGAAACAACATGGCTATGTTTGCCCACATCAGCAATCTGTGTAGGCCAAGAGCTGCTGAGCCATGTCCTGCTGCCATAGCCATGCGTTCTGCCCCTGACAGTTCCAGCTGCAACCCTCTGAGAAAGTGCCTGTGAATGGGGTTAGCAGGAGATGTCTGATTTGTGTTCCACAATTTACATTACAAACAGTGATGTAAGAAGGAAAACAAGTAATAGGACAAAGCTTTCGAAGTAATGCACAAGGACTAGAACTGTACTCACAATATTTTAAGATCAGTTCAAATACCAAAACAAAACAAAAAAAAAAAGCATCTTCCCTACTTACAACAATATAAGACGTGAAACAACCAACAGAACAACCAAAAAATACCCTTAAGAACATACAAGAAATCTCATACTACCAAAGTCAATGCATAACAAGGCTTTTTTCTTTTTTTTAATCACTGCCTAGTTTAGATTCTTCACGGGGATCACATTTTCTTTGCTGCTGCTAGGAAGTAGAAACTCATTTGTGTTTTAAATGAAAGCTGCGACTCAGTCATAGGATTCCAAGAAATGGAGCTCACAGAGCAGCATGCTGTTCTGCAAAAGTCGCAGTGAACTCAGAAGAGTTGACGGGATTATGGTCTGTTCTCCACCATCATCTTGGGATGCTGCTGCTGCAGCTCAACCAGGGAAGGCTGTGATGGTACATTTAAAGTAACCTGACTGCAAACACTTAGAAAACATCCACACTTTGATGATGATTTATGTCATTAACAAGTCCAATGGATTTATTCCTTATTCCTAACAATGTCTAAAACCAGAATGAGAACTAAACTTGAAACAACAGCACCCCACCCAACACCACCTAAAAGTATTAAAAACAAAAAAGTGGTTTCTTTCTTTTCCTTTATTTTTTTTTTAATTATTATTTTGTTGTTGTTACATGAATCAGATTAACATGCCTAAGAAATTAAAACAAGATCCTTAAGAGATTTCGCTTTAATGAGGGGTCAGGGAAGAGCTTCTCAGCTTGAGTTTATTTCAGCAAACTCATAATATCTCTTAAGTTTGTAAATTAAAATTTCATAGGACCACAGGATCATGAAGGCTGGAAAAGACCTCCAAGATCACCTAGCCCAAGCCCAGCCCACCCCCACCATGCCTGCTAACCACATCCCTCAGTGCCACATCCCCACAGTTATGAACATCTCCAGGGACACTGACTCCATCACTTCCAAGGGCAGCTTGTGCCAGTGCCCTAACGCTCTTTCTGAGAAGAAATTTCTCCTAATACCCAACCTGAACCTCCCCTGGTACAACTTAGAGCCATTACCCCTTGTATACGATCACAGAACCTGTAGGACGAAATTATTTATACATTTCATTGCAGATATCTGAAGACTGTCTTTCATAGGTCATCACAGACAGCTATTTTCAACACGAAGAGCCGTGTCTGAAGGAGGCACGCTGTCTTTTTCCTTTAAGACACATACATTAGAACCTCAAAGCATACCAGCCTACCACAAGTTCCATGGGATGCCTCCAAATAATTTTCCTGTGGCTGCACTTCCTCTTTATCCCTAGCCCAAAAAGAGGGTAATCAAAATGAAAACAAGCACAATGCCACTTGTTTGGGGGTTCTGTACTTATGTATGTACAACAGTTTTGCAGTAAAAGACTTCAAATCTTTTCAGGCTGCAGACACTGAAGAAATAGCTGTTTGCTAGCATGCTGACTGCTCTAATTTTTCCCTCATGTTTTATCTAGCATATTTTGTAAAGTGTTTCCTGAGCCAAGTAAAATAGAGTTAGAGACCCTCAAGCAACGAAGCTGAAAAATGGAGGAGAAAAAAAAAAGAAGAAACATGGAAAAAATATTACAACAGTTTTCTATCTTTTAGGGTAGTCCATGGGGAGCAGGTCAGGAGAATAAATCTGCATGTTGTTTCTTAAGGGGTAACTATGACAGACAAAGGCAATAGAGGAAGATCTTAAAACAAGGGGGAGGGAGGCATGCCAAACAAAAATTTGCTGTTTTATATTGTAGCTAAATTAAACGTGTTTTGTTTTGTTTTTTTTTTTATCTCTAATGTTTTGGTTTGTTTATCAGTAGGGTTACAGCTTAAGAATTACTCTCATGCAGAAAGTTATGATCTATTTTCAGGGAAGGCAGGCATTATGCGAGTTAAAAGCCTGATCCTATAGTAAATAATTCTTCCAACAAATGTCAGAAAAAATATCTGTGTTATTTAAAAGGAGAAAAAAATGTAGGTTAATTTTATTTATTCTGTATAGGGTGAACACCTTAAAAGGGTCATGAAAAAAATGATCATTAGCTAAGCTGATAAATGTCCACTTACCTTGGAGATGTATTTGTTAACATGGTGAGAAATACTAGCTGTAGGGGTCAGATGGTGATGTAACTGTACAGTAAAAGCGTAACAGGATTCAGTGGAAGCATTCTGTGACTTTGGACTATCAACACTGGGTTACAATTGGTAGCAAACAACACACTGAAGAAATATGTTTAAATGACTTCTTCACATTCACAGTGTATATTAGAACTAAGCGAGGAAAGAAAAGAGGACTCTCTAATAAAGCAAGCATATTTAATTAGACTTAATTCAGAATACATAGGCAGGAGGATCACACACAGCATTACTTCCTTGGCAATCACCAGCTATGGCACAGAAAAAAAGAGATTGAAGTGAATATACAGAGGTGCTTGTACACAGAAATCTCAGAACCATTACGGTTGGGAAAGACCGTTAAGATCATCTAGTACAACCACCAACACATCACCACCATGCCCACTAACCACGTCCTTTGGGGCCACAAATGCTTCAAAACTGCCTGGCACCCTTTGCCCCAACTCAAACCCAGTGATGTTTCCAGACTGAAACAGAACGGAGTTAGCAAAGCACTGGTTTTGCTTTTTTGTCTGTGGGTTTTGGTTTGTTTTTTTATGGGTAGGGGAGACGTTACTTAAGCAGGAAAGCAGAAGTTGTAGCTGAATCCCAACGCTCCCCACATCTCACATGCACACCTGATACTCAGAACAGAGAGAGAGAGAGAGAGAGAGAGAGAGATTAAAACACACTTGTATAATTTTTGCAGGTTCATAGTCTTCAGAGAGACAAAACTGTCACGTTACAGAACAAATGGATGGGGATGTCTGGGATACTCCCTGGAATTACACCCTAAATTTGTCGTGACTGTAAGCGACAACAGCAGAGCTGCAAAAAAATAAAATAAAAAATCCTAAGCATTGACAACATGATTGTCTAATAGAGATTTCCCCCTAACAGACCCAGAGCATCTTTGCTTTCCAAAACACACAACAATAGAAGGAAAAAAAGTTGCAAGGCTCTCACAATTTCAGGCAGCTGTTCAGGTAAAACTGAAGCCAGAAGACTGTTTATTTTAATAAAGCTATGATATTGTGCAGCTCCAAATTAGGAATGGCAGGAGACTAGGGGATGCCTAAACCATCACCACCTGTTTGCCCTGAAAATCAATTAAAGTCACACTATCGCAGCAATCCCTTCTTAGCTAATAAAAGTTATACAGCTTCAACGTGAGACTTGAAGTGCTTTGTGGGAAATGTGCCTGAAATCCAAAGCCTTGGTCTCGTGTTACTTTGATAGTAAACACAGCTATGAAGTAACCACTGTAAAACTTGCCTTTTTAGGTTAGAGAAGGTGTTAAGGAAAAAGAGATCCTGAACTGCTGTTTTGATGCAGTGGATTGAACTAATATTCAGTAAATTCTAACAATCCAGCCAAGAACGTTATATAGACTTTTAAATAGGAGAAGACTGAAGTCCTTTATAACACATGCCTGTTCAACATATTCTGTGCTGCAGAACAGATCCAACTTCACAAGTTGAAAGCAAGGGCAGTAGAGACATCCCAAGTGTTTTAGTAATTAAACGAATATGCATAATGAACCATATGCCCAAAGGGCCTGTTCTTCATGTGGGCCAGATTTTTGTTTGAATTTTTAATTTTTATATACAGATGAAACATTTCATGTAATATAGCAACAGTGCAAAGGAACATGCTATGCAGGAAAGGAAGGAGGAACTACCCATGTGAGAACGACCAGAATACACTTGATGAATTCTGCTCCTCAATTTCCGATTCAGAGCCAAGAGGGCTTTTTATTCAAAAAAAAAAAAAAAAAAAAGAAGAAAATGCTTTTCGCCTTTGAACAGCTGTATTAGTCATCTGCTTAGAGTCTAGAAAAGATGCTTTAAATTTATATATTTATATAGGTCATATTTATACATTACGTGTGAAATGGATTATATATACACCAAGTCTAGCAAAACCACTGACATTATCACATTCAAAAGCTTCCAATCTACAGGAAAAAAAAATCCTCAGGACCTGCGGTGTGAACTTCACCATAGCAGCACACATCTGCCTGTCAAGCAGGCCTGGACTTTTTATTTAAACAAAAAAAAAAAAAAAAAGTGTGCAATTCCCTTCTTGTTACAATATCCTTACTCTGCTGTGAACATTATGATATCATGGCTTTGTTGCAGAAATATTACACGTTCCAGGTTCTCCTGGGGTTGAACCGTGTCTTTCCTTCCCTCATCACATTCATCCTTTCTCATCCCTTGCTCTTAAAGTGCAAGAGAAGCATCCTTGGCAAACAGAATCCATTGCAGGAGGTTGGTGCTTTAAACAAACAACAAAAGCATTTGGTGCTTACAGCTGATTTTCAAATACCTAGATTGCAGAATGGTATCCACTATTAAGTGGCTTTCATCCATTGGACGAATTTCTTTTTTGTTTTGTAAAACCTTTTCTGGGGCCATGTACCTGCCTGCTAACACGCTACTTGTGCAGCAGGAAAGCTCTTCTGCAGGAGCTTTTCCTAGTGAATTTTTGTATATATGAATTGGGCTCTACAAACCATGGGGAACCAAAAATCCTTGTCACGTTTTGGGAGAGAAAGGAAAAGTTTGGGATAAGCAGCAATGAGCACCTGGCTAATTCATATCACGGCACTGCACAGCTCTATAGACATGCAGTGTTACAGCAGCTATTCCCTGCACTGGCTTGGCTCCATAGAGCTCAAGTCGGGAAACATCAGCTGTGCTATAAGTAACACAAACATTCATCTGATTCACTATGGAATTAGAGAGTGGCTTTCCATCAGACTCAGTAAGTTCAAGTTCTTCATGGGACCTCAGGAGTTTTCCTCACCATGTTTAAACAGAATGGCCTGTGAGATCAACCCTGCTCCCACTATCATAAGTATTTAAAGCCTGAAGAAAAAAAAAAAAAGAAGTTGTAAGTATAGGCATTCATTGTTCTCAACCTTGAGTTAGGTTTTTACTTTTGACACCGGCTGGTTGACGTGATCGAGTGGTCTCCGCGGAAAGACAGATAAACTTCAACGGCTGTCGGAAGACAAAAATTGACATGGAGCGTCACCTTTCCCGACTGTTCAAATCCTTTAAGGAAGTGTTGGAGCAATTAGAGAGGGAGCCTAATCTTTGCAGAGTGCATTAACACTCTCCGACCTCTCAGACAATAGATCAGACCTTAGACACATAATGCTTCCCTAAGGCTTTTTAACCACAGCATTTGATCTCGTAGTCACTCCCTATGTGTTGCTTTAGGTATCAGTGTGTAAGACAGTATTCACTGGGCACTGAAGGACCGCTATCTGTACTAGTATTCTAATTTAAGAATAGCAGGAAAGGCATTGCTGTGCATGCTGTCACAGAGCTCCTAATTCCCACGAAAAGAAAAAAAAAAAAAATAGCAGTCCAGAGTAGCTCTGCAAAATGTCTTCATTTTTAATAATCTCGTATTTCCTTTCTGTCACCACTGTTTACTTCCCAGCTTTGCAATATAAATCTATTTTAAAAGGCGTACATTAGTTCTTTATTCGTAGAAACAGTTATCTGATAATAATTTCAAAATACTCCGTTTCTTCAGCCCCCATGGAGGGACTTGAGGGAAAGGGAATTAGGAAGGCAGCTCTAGTTTATTAAGGAAATTGAAATACATCATTGCAAATAATTTTCCCAAATGTGCATGAAAAAGTATCTGGGGATGTTTTCTTAACTGCTAGAACAAGTCACCATCCAATTCCTGATGGGCATGTTCTGTGAAAAAATACGTAATTGATACAGCGATATTAGCATTTCTCATTTAATATTCTAAACATTTTAAGAAAATTTGTTCAGTGCATTTTTCTAATGGAATTATAGTTCCTTGCTGTCATTTTCTGACAGAGGCCACGTCTGAACACTCCTCATGAGGACAACGCATAGCAGGGCTTTAAGAAGAACTAACTGAGCTTCCACCCACTGCTAAATAACGAGTGCTGAATCTTTCTTCTCCCCCATATCATGTATTTGATGTAGAATGCTAGCTAAGAACACTTTATATGAATCTGCAAATAGTTTGCATTAGCTGCAGGATTTTGTTTCACTTTTCTAGAACTACAGAAAGTGCCTTTTGTGAAGTCCTTGCATTACAAACAGTTCTTGCTGCTGTTTAAACGTGTATCTCAAATTTGTCAGGCCGAGTGCATCAAAAATGACAAAAAGGTCACGAATACCTAGTATATTTAAAAACAAACAAGTCTTCAAAGTCAAAGTGTAATGCAGTTATTTCTAATCTGAACAAACAATAGGCTACATCTAATGAAAGTTGACAATTGGCTCTGACACAAAGCTGTGCAGCTCCTCTATTCCATTAAAAGATGAAAGCTGAAAGAAAGTACAGAAGACAGTGACTCCTCTCAAAAAGCAAGCAGAAAGTTCTGCATCTCAAATAGCAGAGCAGATAAAGGCTGTGTTGTTGGGTTGTGTTTTTTTTTTTTTTTTTGTGGACACTTCTGCACACACATGGCACTCATCTCTCATTAAGCATGCTGATGTTCTGTGGGTAAAGTTAATGCTAAA
Organism: Callipepla californica brunnescens; assembly: GCA_023055505.1. NCBI lineage: Eukaryota > Metazoa > Chordata > Aves > Galliformes > Odontophoridae > Callipepla > Callipepla californica. The sequence goes on along the minus strand of JALIRH010000012.1, from coordinate 14,213,976 downwards.
ATAAAACAGCATATTAGACCAGTACTGAACACTGCATGTTCTACATATTAACATCACAGCACTGCATTTTAAACAGAAAAAAACACCTGCCATTAAGCTAAGCTTGACTACAATGTGGATATCACAATTAAGACTCATATACTAAATTCTAATAAAGCAGGGAGAAAGGAGATCATAACTCAGGGATGCTGCTGGTGTCCATCTAATTCTTTACTGTTGCAGTAGTCAAACTAAGTAATAATCAATAAGATCAAATTTTTAAACCAGATTTCTGGAATTTTGCAGTTAAAAAAAAAACAACAGAAGTAATATTCTGAATTAGGATACTTTTATTACTATTTTTATCCTTAAACAACCCTTGTGTTCGACACCCTAGAAACTTCCCAATTGCTTAAGGCTAGCTTCAGTCAGAGCAGTTCTTATTTGCTACTGAAAAGACGTAAAACTAAAGAGAATAGGCTTAAAAAAATGTCTTTGCTCCATAGCTTCTACACTAATCCTCTTTTATACTCAGATCCTGTAAAGGATCCAACTCTTTCTCATTTAAAAAAGTAGTAGAGTGCTTTCAGAGAAACCCCTCAAGGTGCATCTGTCTCCAACATAAAACCAAGACGTTGCATTACCTTCAAATATGAAATTTCTTCCAGTTGTCAACATTTCTGCAACTAGTGTTAGATTAGCGCCGCGAGAACGAGTGAATTGAATTAAAAAAATAAAATAGTTCAAGCAAGAAAAAGGAAAACCTGACAGAAAAATCTGACAAAAGCACGAGTGTCAGAGCTGCCTCATTCATGAGAGGCCACCGCCACCTACAGGATTTTCCTGCTCTTCTGAAATGCCCTTACTCGTATGCAGGCAGGACTTGCTTCAAAAAGAAGGCAATTTCTAACTGATGTTAAATAACGTAAGTTTGCTTAAGTGAACAGAGTTGTGGAGTCTTCAATCACCTACAGAATTCTCTTCCAATTCCCTCATTTTATAAGAATAAAATCTGACTATTTCCAGGGAATTAGCTGTTTTGAAATTACAGGTGCTGTAAATAAAGGATTTGCCTTTTTTTTTCTTTTTCCTAAAACCACGAACTATTGATAGGATTATTTCATCAACAACAAGGGAAGTAGTAGTCAACATCTATAACCTTCCTGTAAAACTGAGTGCTTTAAAGTACCAAGAGGTGCCAGGTCAAAGTAATGTGAACAACAAGACCAAATCAAGCAGACTTGAAAGAAAATCAATGCACCTCAGTTCTGGTGAGGGGAAAGCACACTAAGAAATTAAGACAATTCTTAGCTTCATTGAAAATTTTACCTCCTAATAGATATCACGGACTTTCTACCTTTTTTTTTTTTTCCTCCTCAATTTCTCAAATTTCTGACATCAACAACAGCAGATGCTTGGCCTGAGCTGGATACCTTTTCCCATACGGTTTGCATCGCACACATCCCTACACAACTTTAAGGATTCTACACATAAGCTTCAGAAATTCAGTTACGTCCAGTAGCAGCAGTTTATCTCTCACATTCCTGTTTAATGTATTACATAGACACAACGTTCTCTGAACTTCAAATACAAACTTTACCTTTGTTAAATTAATTTCTAATCTGTCAATTAGAACTGAGCATTCAGAAAAAGAGAGAGGCAATTTGGGAAAAGAAGGGGATGGTTCCCAATATGACAGATCAGCTCTGCAAGACAAAATAAACTGGCAAAAAGTAACAAAAATTTCTGTTGTTTTTCAACCTATTAGCAGACCAACAGGAACTGCAAATTATCGCTTTCTCGTAAACTCAGATGCTGGGCGCTTCATCTGAAGTTCCTCCAAAGAATTTCAAACAAGAAAAAAAGAAGGGCAAAAAAGTCAACTTTTAGGCAACATGCAATTCAGTGTCTCCCAGATGTTTTGCAGTCAATTCCTAACATCCAGAGATTTGTATTTTGAGCTAATTTCACCTTTGGCATATGCAAGTTTTGTGATTCTGTTGAGAGTAAAGGAACCCATGTCACCTTTCTGGACAGCTAACGTCATCTTTATAAAACAGTTAAAACCCAAAGACAAAAAAAAAAAAAGAGTTTAATCCTAATCTATGCCTAGATTCATAAGTGGAAGCACACAGAATATATGTTATCACATGGTTCAAAACAGGAGTTCAGCTATGTTGGATAAACAAATAAAGCCAACAACAGGCAAGATTTTACCCTGCTGTAAAAAAAATAAAATAAAAGCAGAACAAACTCAATATATACAAAATAAATAGAAAATGTACAAAACAGTATAAGAGCAACAATAATCTCTAACAAAACTTCAGAACTTCAAAAGACACAAGACTTCATATATTAAAAAAGAAAGGGCTTCATAAATCAAACAGCTAAAGTACAATACAATATAGCAAACTCCAGCCAGACCACAAAGAGGGCTCTTTCTTCATAAACATCAGATCAGGCAGCTAAAATTATTACCAAAGCTCTCTTGTAACTGTCACCTGTGGTGGGTATAATTACAGGCTACTGCTGCAAGCACGCCCACGTCATATGGCAATAAAAGGACCTATAGCTTGCCAAGACCAGGCAGACAATGGAGAACATACACCACCTGACGAGAGCCCAAAAAGATCAGCCAGGGAGACTAATAAAAATGACAGCTTAGAAACAAATGACAAAGCTTCAGCCACAAAAAAGGCAATATCAAATTAGCTGGGAATGCAAGCACTGAGCAGAGTTCTCCAACAGGTCACAACTCGAGCAGAAAGCCAGTCGGAACTGTTTTCAGATGCATTTAGCTCAGGTTTTAGCTATAAAAAGCCCCTTCTTTCCTTCATACTTTTTTTATTAAACAAAATGTTAGCACATTTGGGGTTGGCTTTGTGGGCTGTCATTAGATAGCCAAACAGACAAAAACTATCTAACTCTGCTCCGGAGACAGAGAGATAATATGGGCATCTTCTAAGGATACATCTACACCCTGTAACAAAGCTGAAATTCATCCTGATAGCCTTTTAATTCCTTACTGGATGCCTGCGTGCACATTCCTACCCATCAGCTGTACAGAAGCTCTGCCTATGGCAGACTTGGGCTTTTAACTTAACAATCTCACCATAAAGTTTAACACGCACAAGTGACATATTAAAAGGCTTTGTCATCAAGTAACAACATAATACCATTACAGGAAGAGGCAGAGATCGAGGGTCTGAGTGAGGACTGAGTGAGAATGCAATGCATAGAAGCTTGCAATACGCAGCACATAAAGTGCAGCTATGGAAGCTCCCAAACCCCAAAAAAGCAAGGGACTCGCCACAGAGGGTGCATGACTTGGTAAGCAGTCTCAGAAGAGATTACTATTATTCCTCAGATTCCTCTTTTGTTGCTGTTTTCTGTTTGTTTTGGTAAGAAAAAAGGAACTCCCTGAATTACAGAGCTAGAGACACAGACCACCTCGCCTCTGCAAAGCTAAATTAAGGATCTTCATATCAGTTTCTGCTATGCTCCATCTCATTCCGACCCCTAAGTTTCAAACTTTGCTTTTAAAAATCTTGTTTACAGTGCTGTCAAGCCTCTAAGTAGTTACTTCCCTATTAACTTTGTCCTTGTTTGTTCTTGCATTTTTGAAAGAGCTGGAAATAACACGTGTTTACTTTTCTGTGTGGCTCTCGGCATCACCAATATTGCTGTTGCTATTCCAGGAATTTTAACCGCTGCAACAAAGCAAAGCCTGGGATCTCAGGCTTAAATCGTACCCTCCTAAAGCACATAAGGATAATACTGGCAATGTGAAAGCTGCTGGGAGAAGGGCAAAAGCACCTCCTTTAATTACGTAGAGAAGCCAGCTTCTCATCCGAGCTGTTACTTGCATGTGTCAGGTAACGTGCTTTTAACAGCTCTGCATGCACAAACACTGGATTTCCACAGGCACTGCCATGAGCAGCGTGGAGGAAGCAGGATGTAAATGTTTCCTCTGTCATTAGAAAAATGCTTTTACAGGGATATAATAGCCCGAAATAAAAATATACCTCTGATCCAGCCCTTTCATGGGAATTCAGGACAATAATTTTAGAGATGTACCTTTGCCAGGGATTTGCAGAGGGAAAGAGCAAAGGAAATGTTAGGGGCTCTGAAGAATTAGTTGCTAGGTCAAATTCTTGAAACGTTGCCTCCGACTGCTCCTCCAGCACTAGCTCTATCTCTAGTCTTAAATGTGAAAAAAAGAATTGTATCTGAGCATTATTTCTCAGCTTCCCTATTTAAAAAAAAGGGATTGTGTTCATTCCTTTGCCGACTGCTTCTTCAAAACTGCAGCAAAACACAAGTTGCAAATGGGCTGAGAAAAGCCCTCAGCAAAAGCTCTACAGTAAAGCCAAAGTGAGGGCCATCTCTTTTGCATTAATACTTTTTTTTGTTTTTAAAGCTTTTTCCTTTTCCAAGTTCTCTATTCAGCGTTCGAAGAATACTCATTCTTTTCTCTTTAGGATTACATCTATTCATTTTATTTCGCTTTTTAGTGTGGAGACATTTTAATCTACCATTCCTTTAATGCTCTTCCCAAATAGTTTAGGAACAATGATTTATATTTCATCTTCAGCTACGAGAATTAAAAAAAAAAAAAAAAAAAAAAAAGGAGAACAAAAAAGACTATACCATTCTCATTGGTTACACATGTAGAGTAGTAGCGGGGCGGTTTGGTTTGTCCTTTGTATCAGAGAACTGCCTGCTTAAAATTGGTGGGCAATTCAAAAGCATATACAAAAATTTGGGAAGGTAATGCAAGAGTGTACGCTCCTTCCCCTCCCAACAGGTGAACTGTTACCACCTATTTGTCAATTCATACATGAAGTCTTGGTGAAACTTAGACTCTATCTTTTGCTTGGTTGGCCAAGTTCTGAGAGGTGCCTGGCATCATTCACTCTCAATCCTCAGCTGATATCAATTGCATCCAAACATTCATCCATAGATTTCTCATGCTGCAAAACAACCTGTGACTTTTGAGTTTAACTGGATGTTCTACCAATATTTTGTTGTCATGTCCAGTGTGGCATTACATTTAGTACAAACAGGATTGGAACGTTTTGCTTAGAAAAGTCTCAGCATAACATTCAGAAGATGCTTGTCCATGTGCAGAATAAAAGATTCACCTCAAGCTAACTTCAGAAGGCTTAAATTCTGAGTTAGCAAACATCATTCCTGAGGGAAAAGTACAATTCCCTTCTTACTGATGCACAGTTAGTGATTTTAGAAGACACTGTCAACAAGCTCTCAGTCTTTTGTCTTTAGGTCATCATTATAAATATAGCCCAGCTCAAAAGGGGATTAAAAATTATCCATGTCTACTAAGATGGTTGGTGTCTCCTCTACAAGATGAGTTTAACTGGGCTCAGATCCAGCTCCCGTATCACAAGCTTAAGTGGCTGCATATTAAAGGGCATGTTAAGTACTGTCCCAAAGTACATGAGCTGCAGAGTTCATGGGTTGAACTCTCCATGCTATTCCAAGTTAAGACCAACGCAATCTAGTAAAGTGCAGTCTCAGCCAGTGCACCCTGTGACTCTCAGAGCACCAAGAAGCTAATGCCAAAAAGCTGGGCATCCTCCAACTCCTCCTGGATTTACAAAAAGGTTGGGAGCTCTGAACTGGAGGAGGGTGCTAACATCCCACCTCTCCAGAAAGAAGCTCAAAAGCTCAAGTGCGGGTTTGCTGCTGTATCCATAGCTCCCAGCAGCTGTATACTCAAATTCCCAGTGTTTCCCTATTCCTGAATCAGCTGGCTTTTGGGGAAGCCCAAACACTCCAAAATGATCCCACTCCTGTCATTTTCCCAGCTGCACACCATTAAATAACTACAGGCAGTTTGACCAGAAACTCCACATTTCAACCACAATTATACAGCATCATCATATATTCCTTTCTATTGATGCTACTATGCCATCGTAAAAGAATTACCCTGCAGTGTCACTGCAAAATAAAATAAATACTGCCCATGCACACTGCATTCACCGTCCGGTTGCGAGCTAGGGCAAAGCTTGAAATACAGCTCCCACCTGTACTACCCTGGCAGCAGCCCTGATTAGCAGAGGGCTGAACCTGATGCAGGGGGACATTCTGCCAGTAAAAATGAAGAATTCTGGCATGGGTTTGTGTGCAGGGACCCTGAAGCACATCGCCAGCGAGTGCTGCCAATCACTCTGGAGGTGCCATGGTGGCCCACTTCCCCAACGTTTGCCTGAACCTGTCAATGTCTTGCAACTATCACACAAACTTTACAAAAAATACGTGATCGTAAAAAAATTCCAGTCAATATATCCTTTTAATTTGCTCCAGATTATAGTTTTTTTTCAAGCAATTACTGTAATTTCATTAAATGACATAATTACCATTAATTCAGAGGAAAACTGTCAATAGAAGGTGTAATTATGTTGTATAAAATCGCAAGCACAACGTTCAACGACGCATAATTCCTCATGAAAAGCATTCTGTGACTAAAATTAACTCTTAAAATATTTTTAAAATACATATTGTGCAGTAGGAATGATTAAGTTCTGATTGTGGACTTCCACGACCAACTTGGTGAGGGAGCAGAGCAAGCAGGGAGCAAGCACACGTAAAAGGAAGAAGCACTTAAAAGTGCACTGTAAAGGTAACACAAGTTTTCATATGAACAAGTGGGAAATACAAACAACTTATTACCACACAGATATATGAGTTGACTCTAAGCAGACATTCCCCTCAGGCACATTTCACCATGCAGCTCCTGCTTTTTGGGCACCATTAGCACAATGTGGAAGCAATGTCTCAACGAAGAAAGGTGACAAAAGAAAGGAGTGACACAGGCAAGGCTAAAATCACAATATTTGCTCTGGAAACTGGGAACAAATTGTCCCATGTATGATGCAGAGAGTGTCAGGCACACAAGCAGAACCATAAAGGGATACACTAACAGTACATTTTGGAGTACCTTCAAAAGTAAGCCCCTTTTGAGGAGTATTTTCCACTGAGTAGATGGTAGAGGACACACAAAGACTGGATATCTATCCCAGTGTAAGAACACTGTTAACATTACAGGCAACATTTTCTACAAGTGCCAGTTAATCCGATATATCAACATATTAGCTTGGGATGACACATAAAAAAGAGAACATGGTGATAGCATTTTCCTCATCCACTTGGACCCTGTCTGTTCTGCCCTCTGCTTCCTATCTTTTTTCTTCTGTGTAACCAGAAGTAGCAGCAAATGTCCTTGTTGCACTTACAAGCTGCCAGTACTAATGGGCAAGGAGGTGCACTGTAATAAAGACTAAAACAGCAAGGTGCAAGATATCATGTGAGCTCCTATTACAATGCTCTGATCATCTCTTACAAATATTTTCTTCCACCTGGGTAAGGAGCTTTGAACATCTTCCCCACCTCTGGTTTCTAGCACCAGATACAAGCAAGACGTCAGTAAGAACAGCATGGTACAGGCTAAGCTGATTCAAAGAAGGTATACAGAAGTTGCTTGGTGGAGGATGATGATTTTAAAAATGACACATTATAACATACCTTTTATTTTAACTGTTAAAGACTGGATTATATGCACAGGTCAGGGCAGTCAGGTATAGCACCCATCTTGCTATGTACATATTTTCCCAACTATGAATGCACTTACTGGAAACAGCAAAAAATAGGGAATTAACACTTCATTACAAATGCCTAAATGGAATTATTGCCATGTGGAAAAAATCAAATACACTTAACTTTTGGTTTGTAGAAGAAATCTGCTTTTATTATCCTTAGTACTGTGTTTTATTCCTTTCCCACTACCCACTTTCTGTAGGAAGCTGGGAGCATTATGTTACCCAGTAAAGATGTTAACATCTGTAACTTGTAACGCTCCACTTCTTTTGTTCATCTTCCTTTTCACCTGGAATCAATTCCTTTCTCTGTGGGCCCACTTTCCCAGATTCTTATTTGTATGCCTTTCTACCACTTAAAATTTTTCTTACGCCTAGAAAAGTGAAATTCACAGCCATAATTTTGTAAATATTTTATTTTCTAATTGAGCAGATCTCTCAAGCACGTGGTTAGGTTCCCATTTAACAGTGATGGTAGAATGTTGGCACTGGGATTTACCTATGTCCCTACTACGTTTGCTGCCTGTGTTTAAAAATCATACAATCTCCCGCATGCTAAAGTACAGATTTCTTGCAGAACATGAAGAAAGGTTTCAGAGCTACCAATACTGCAAACAAACATGCATGCATAGCAGCTCCAGCTCTTCCAAGGAATCCATCATCTTAAGGCCCAAAGGGCAAGGCTAGGTTGATTTATGTTTTCTCTCCCTTTGCACTTCCGATATATCTGTGCGTATCCTACAGCATATCAGTTAGCATCACTGTCTTAAATGAAGACGATGTTTTAAGGTATTGGTAAGCAGTTCTTGAGACATTAATGCTAGATTATGATCTGAATAAGCTTTGAGCAGAAGCAGAAAAAAAAGACCCTCTTGCCTTACCTATTCTTAAGGTACTATCAGAAATAGCGTGATTTAAAACACACAGAGAGTAAAAGGAGAAATCTCAAAGATGTGGCTATTCCTTTCCTATTCAACACTCCAAAACTTTTTTTTTTTTTTCCTCCATGCTGGACCACCACAAAATTTTGCAACCTTTAACGGCACACCAAGCACTTCAAGCACGAAAAAAATGTCACACCACAGAATCAAAATCACACAAAACCTTTTTGCGCTTGTGTGGATTATGAGAAAACTGCAAACGGGGTGTTTACTACCAAGAAGAAAATGGAGAGAGTAGGAATGACAGAGAATTTGGCTTTTTGTTTGCAATGGGGAAAACACATTGCCCAGCCTTTCCCTGTCCTTTCATACATGTAAATATTCTTTTCTTAAAAATAATAAATAAATAAATAAAGTATTGTGATGGTTAAGGGAAGAAATTTGCAACTGGCAAAGGTGTTCATGCACCATAGGGACACGCAGCATGCTTTGTGGTGGAAGCAGGCAGAACAGACATTGGTAACCTCTAATTACTTCCTTGAACCTCATGACAAATGGCATCTCACTGCAGTTGGTGCCTAGCCTCTCAGTCACCATCTCTATTCTCCCCTACCATCCGATTCCCATGTTCTAAAAGGGCCATAACAGCCACATGGTCACAGCCTTTACAGGGTCTGCCACCAACCACACTGTCACGGGTGGCCCAGGTCAACAAGAGCCTCTGCACATAGCAAAAAAAAAAAAAAAAAAAAAGGCTGTTTCTGAAGGTTTAATTTCCACATCCAGCAGACCCAACAGTGACCTGTCTGCCTTTGAAATCTGCACACCCTGCAGCCGTGGAGCTACAAAATACCAATAACAGCAAACGATAAATGGTTTTACTCTGGTGGAAAGGAAGGCACGTTAACACTCGAGATCTTATATCACTTAGCCGCATCCAATAAAAGAAGAAATCCACTTACCACAAATGCTATCACGCTCTTTACCGTGGACTCCCAGAGAAAACAGCTCCGAAGGAATTGTATTGTATTCCATATTGCCATGGTGATTTTTTTCACGCGATCAACATTTCTCGATAAGATCTGATAAATATTGAGTGGGAGGAGGGGAGGAGAAGAGTTTAATCAAACACTCTAATATCCTACCATTGCTTCAGAAACAGGGATAATTTAAGCTGCAAATTCATGCCAGGGCACATATTACAAATAAAGCTTCTGTTTCAGAGACACTCTCCTGCTCCTGTCTGCTTTCGGATTACACCCATACCTCCCAGATTTTATCCATCGGGAAAAAAAAAGAAAAAAAAGAAAAACAACCAACAAAGCACATCTTGATGCCAAAACTAAATAGAACAGTAACAGAAGCCTACCTTCATTCCCTTTCAATTTTCATAACATAGTAATGTATCAGAAGAAAGGGCTAGAAAAAATTTAATTCAAACACAAAAGCTCTTCTCTATGCTTTGGATTCATCCATAGGAATAAATATGAGAAATTTAGCCTTATAATAGGACATCTTTATTTTTAAAAAGATCACAGGTATTGTTCTAAAAGTCTGTACAGAGTTTTTAACTAATGTAAATCTGGTTTCTTCCTTTCCAAATAAAAGAAGAGGGCTTATGCTTTTCTTCAGGTGCTGTTAACCGTGCGTCACCCACACCTATCATTTTCCCAGTTCTGAAGCACAGAGCCAAACTACTGATGCAAACTAGATCAGAAAGCCTTTAAATGTGAAGAAATGCACAGAACGTGCATGTGTTTAGCGTTCTATGCATAAATGGATGTCGTTCTTGGCCACAGCTAATCATATCTTTCCAAAGTAAGCATAAGAGCTGAGCTCTGAGATAACCTTTACCTTCTTAGAGAATTTGCGGTTCTCCTCAGTGAAGCGTTTTTCGCGGGGCTTGAATGTTCTAATAGTTGCTTTTATCTAAAACAAATAAGAAAGTCGTGCACTTTTAAATACATTATCCCTTATAGCATTAGGATCTTTCGCTCTTTTAAGGGAGAAGAGTCTAGGAGAAGACTAAAAGAAACCAAGGGGACACCTTACAGGGGAACTGAAATAAATACTCATCATCTCAAACGTTCAGTGCATATATGTGGAAGAACCTGGGCCACCTCAGTCCTGCTCCCCAGAGTTTTGTTGACCACTCTCACTATAACACAGGGCCAGCAAAGGCAGAGCACCAGCACAGCCCACAACGGCCTTAACAAATGGGATTCCATTCAGCAAAGGCTGGAGGGCATAAACAATTGAGACTGACTCAGCCACCTAAAAACTAAGTGCACCACGTACATGCCTCATTAATTTTCCTGTCAACACCCTGGGAAGAGAACATTGTGGGTCAGCTTTTTTGGGAGGAAGTAGGTGTTAAAAGTAATGCATAATAATCTAAACATTAAGCCCTCTTCTGGCTGTTGCAAATGGAGCCCTGGTGTACAGTAATTGACACCTCCTTCCTAAAGCTCCTGTGGTCACTAAGTCCTGAAGTGCCCCTGCAATGTTCCATCCACCCAGATGGGCTGACACATTATGATGTGCCAATGTCTCCTCACCCACAGTATGAAACATTGCAACCAGATGCAGGGAGGTCAGGACTTTTCCTGCTTGGCTCCTGCTTTCAAAGGAGCAATTACCTCCCTCTCAGGTCCACATATTTCCACATTTCTTACACAAATGATAAGCAAAGAGAAAATATTTTAACTTACAGGATTAAATAGGACATCCAGCTCTAAGTAAATTACTCCTTTTGAAGCATGTTCCAAGTCTTTATTCTTCAGCATGTAACAACTTTGTTTGCCATTTCTGATCTATAGATTGGGAAGAGAAAAAGCATCAATATTTTCCCAGCTGTAATTTACAATGTAATTTTAAAAGATACTACCAAAAAAAAAAAAAAAAAAAAACCCTCACAAGTACAAAAATCCTCCCCAAACCATGATAATATACTCAGAGCCTGAAATACAAAATGACCATTGGATTAGAGACCTATAAAATTGCAGATTAAATCTCTTATGGTCCAACTTTAATTTACAAACCTTGTGCTTTATAGTAGAGCAGCGCACGCAATAACCAGTTTGAAAATTCTGCCCTGGAAGCCAGTGAGTTGATGGGAAGTAATCAGCCTCTGTTATTACAGGTTGAAAATGGAATTTTTCTTCCAAAGTTCAGGAAAAGAGCCACGACAACAACTTACCCACCTACTGCACACTCTAGTATACGAACTCACTTCAAATGCTTCGCTTATTGCAAGGTTGTCAAATTATTACCCAGGAAACGAACACGATCCAAAGAAATTAATCAGCTTAAGTGGAACGAATGTTAATGTAACAAATGTTCAAAATTAACTAATTCACGTAAAAGAGCTCTCCCCAAACCTCTGAATTTCAATACCATTTCTATGCTCTAATCCGCCGGTTGGCCCTATCACATTAAACGCCTATAAAAAGAAAAACAACCTCCCTCCCTCACCATTTTGTAAACTATTTGGCTCAAATCAAAAGCATTCTCTCTTCTAAAAGTGATGGCAGAAATGTATTTATTATACACAGTAGGATATGTATTGATTAAACATTTGGCTTTTTAGGAAGCAGACCAGTTAATTCTAAACAGCAGTAACATAAAAAACTGCAGCTTACCAAAAAGCTACATTCAGGGACCGTAATGATCAAAGATTAAAGATAACGGAGGAAATTTGGGGGCATGAAATTGCAACCATATTTAAAACGGCTATTGCTGCTCTGGCATTTAGGAGAGGCACTCATATAAACCATGGCAGAAATGAGTAAGGAGAAAAAAAAAAAAAAAAGGTATAATAGGAACCAAGTGATTTCACATTACAAGGGAAAGGTCACTTTCCTTCCCAATGTTGCTCCACCCTTTCTGTACCAAACAGCTTGTCGAAGGGTAGATGCTTTCCTGGCTGACAGTTAAAAGGGAAGAGGGCTCTCATAAAGACCAAGTTTGCATCCTCAGCAGGGTCCAAACAGGAACTTCAGCTTTTATTATGTTCTCATCCAAAGCCGTGCTTAACAGGATGCTGGGAACTAAGCAGTCATTTGTAAAGTCTCTTTAATAGTAACAGGCACTGATCATGATCCTGCATTAGTGCAAGGAAAAACACAAAGGGTTGAAGTTAGAGACAAAGGAAGTGGCCAGACCCATTTCTAGGACCACTCATATCAGATTGTCCTCAGGCCAACTGCCATGTAAAGTACTGTTTGCCTATCAGAAAGGATTCTGCTACTTCAACAGTTCTCTAGTCATCACCCCCCAGCAAGGGGGGAAATAGTTTTAAAAGATACAGAATGAAAACAAAACCATGCCAAGTTATTCCAAAACTAAAGATCCTTAATTTTCCAAACTGAAAATTGGATTTCCTCTGAGAAGAGATAAAAGGTCAAATGGACTTGGATTTAGATTATTATTCCTTTGATCCAATGCAGTGGCACCAGAAGAAGGTTTAGAGAGAGCTTTGTTACTAGCAGCACATCTGCAGAGATATAGATATCCAGCGCACATGAAAATTGCATAATTGTAGATTCTTCACATTTATTAATCTGAAGGCTGAATTCTCATGTAATTCAGTTACAAACAGTTCTCATAATTTTTCATTCTAAGGATGAAATACTTTCGTACTTCAACAGTAAGAACATGTGGAAATCTGGATAAACTTCCTACCTACCTATTTTAAGAGCACAGCCTGTAAGGAAGGGCACTGCACAAGCTGCTAAATTCGGAGACAAAAATGAAAAGGAAGGAGAAGGTCTGGTAACATGCTATTCTGCACTCAGAAAAGTTGCTGACTTCAAAGAAAAGATTTTATTTGCACAGCTGTAGCCATATCAAGTGTGTTGGGTATATCAGTAGGCATGCAGCCTTGAAATCATCAAGAAATAGCTTCCATCTCCATTCTTCTTTGTAAATGGGAGTTTGTTACCTGGGATGGTATCGTTACTGTTGCTGCAGTTTTCAAGTTGGACAGAGCAGAATGTATTGCCTACAGATACAGTTTTACAGTCACTTCCATTTGACATCTTTAATTCTAAATGTTTGACTTGTCTAGAAAAAGATGTGCAATTCTAACTCAGACTAAGACTAAACATTAATACAGATTTCCTAGCTTTTGACCTTCTTCAAGAGGAGAGAAGCACAAGCGATTGGCAATTGGTTATAAATTGGCGTTTCTCCACTGCATTTTCCATTTGGATAAAGAGAAAAAGCCTTGGGAGAAGAAAAAAAAAAAGTTAAACAGAAGTCGCTCAAAAGTTTTGGCAGTGTGCTGATCACATGCTCAGCAAAAGGTTTAAGGTAACCCATGACCACAGAGAGATTAGGTTGGTGGCATGTCTCAACTGTGTCCAGAAGAAAACACCCAAAGCTATTCTGTTCTTGGGCCAGAGTTTAGACTTTGTTTGATATTTCCCTCTATCTCAAGAGACAAGCAGTCATATTAATTTCAATTTCGATCCATTCCTTTCTCCTCTCTGGGAATATG